>BLKR01000890.1:0-383135 GCA_011170035.1 Teleogryllus occipitalis | reverse complement strand
GGTGGAACGGCGCCGGGTCTCGCCATCCAGCGAGAGAAGAACACCCTCTCCCGAGATTAAAACATTCATTACACTTATGGGCCGAATAACCAACAGCAGTTGCTGCGCTCGGAAACCCAAAATAATCAACACGTCCGACGTCGGGGCCGTAAATCGATTGATTGAGATTCCGGGCACATCAACTACGGAGGTCATTAGTCCCGCAAGTGTAGTGCATACTTTTTATAGGGATGTGGTGGTGATCTTCCCCAACTGGATGGCGAGATCCGGCACCGACCTACCGTCGGGTTTTCTTCAACCAGGTATCTCCCACTAGCGGTGCACCGCCCCAGCCGGAACACGTTCTAAGTCCCTGACCGGTCTCCCGGAATATGTGGTAGTGTAATGCATGTTAGTGTAAGTGTGTGTGTGCAAGGGGTGAGGATAGGACAAGTAAGAGGAAGGAAAGATCGCGCGCGGTCCGTGGCCCGTTTGTTTATCCACGGAAAACTTCGGATTAGAGCAGCCGACCGCTAGAATTCTTCTCCAGACAGCAACTGAATTCGACCTAGCTGAAAAGTCATTGTCGAAAATTCTGCCTGACTGGAACTTAGGACCTCCCGATCAGAGGCACTACAGTGACGCACTGATCCACCGCTCCCGTTCTGGGACCGTGAAGATAATTACCATAGATGATCCACTGTCTCTAGAGGTACAGGTACAAACTTAAGAGTTGTTACCCTGAGCTCTTTTGCGCGTATGTAGTCCGCATGTGCGCACGCGACGCCGCTTACCTTCTCGCTCTGGCTGTCGAGCGCCGACGTGGCCTCGTCCAGCAGCAGGATGCGCGGGTTGCGCACCAGGGCGCGTGCGATGGCGATACGCTGCTTCTGCCCGCCCGACAGCTGTGTGCCCTTGGCGCCCAGCCGCGTCTCGTAGCCCTGCGCACACGCCGAACGAGAGTAGGCCTTATTGTAGAAGTGGGTGGGTCCACAAGTTGTACTCTCTCTTTAGTAAATGTACAGCGATGCTAAAATGCTTAAAGTAGGCACGCCAAACCGCTCCCGCACGAGCTATTTGCCCGCCTGAGAAGCCTGGCATTCCTACGAGCACGGGCCACTTCCCCTGACTCCATTTCTCATAGCCCCTTCAAATCCAGAAAGCGGTGCCGGGCGTGGAACAATTGCTACTCCACACGAAAATGTTTTCAAGATTTGTCCTCTCATACAACCGAGATTTGAATTATGCTTCTATTCTTTTACATTTCATGTTTATTTTCTTTTTATATTTTGTTTTAGATAAACATTTATGCCAATAGACGGGAATTTATTTGAATGGAAAATTATTTACTTTTTGTTTTGTGTTATGTTCTATTAAATCATTCAGTTTTTTTTGTATGTAGCGATAATGTAAATCAAATTAACAAGCCTCTATAAGTTAACAATTTTCGTTTAAGGGCGGACTTTAAGGGAGCTCCTTTACTAATAACAATATCCGTTGAACCTCCTAACTTGATCGTAGGAAATTCCCTTTTAACTAAAAATGATTACGAAATCAAGATAATTCGATTCAAAATGTTTCATTTTAATCTCACTTGACAATTTGAAATTTTACTGATGTATTATTTTATTTCAGCAAATCTTTTTTTTTTTTTGCAAAGATTTGGGACCATGACTGTCAACTGACTTCTTCAAAACACTGTCATTCAGGGGACCGCCATTTCGAACCATTTGTTCAGCCCTTACTTTTAAATCTCGCGCCAGTTGCTCGGGACGCAGTGCCCGCGAATTCCAGTACGCTAGTTACCTTACATGCGTTCTTGACATACCTGGTGCCAAAAGATCGTTCCAAAAGATTAATACACATCCACGAATGAAAATGCACAACAAAATAAATAATTTATTACGCATGCGTACACAATTTTTTTTTTATTTAGTAAATTTAAAACTAATGCATCACGGTTCTTATTAGTGCCACATGTATCACAAATCTATTATATAAAAGAGAAATTATTTACAACCGCATGTGTGATTGGCCCCAAATTTGGTACTATTACATTTAAGCGATCAAGAATCAAACATAGTGTAGTTTAGATACAAAAAGTTGCCCCAAAATGTGTTATTTAAAAAAATTACAAAATGGCTTTGAAGTGTACTCAAGTTTTGGTAGCTTATTCACAGTTAAAAGCAAAATATCAAACAAGTGATCCAATAGCAAAAAACGTGACGTTCTACATGTACGTGTAGTGTCTACTTGTTGAAATATAAAGTGTAATAGAAGAATTAATGAAGAATAGTACTAAAAATGATATAGAAACAACTTCTGAAAACAAATATCATATCTGGTACCTATTTTCCTTCAAGAGCATAATGTGAACTGTTTCTATTATTTGAGAACTAGTTATCGTACTCGCATTGTACAGGGGCCATATGAGCATGAGTTAATAATGCTCAGGATATGAGATGTTTCGATACGTAAACATACATAGAAATTCAGGCGGTCAAGATGTTTATTAACTTCGGTCTTTACGCTACTAATGTACATCACCATGCTAGTCGTTTTATAACTTCTGCATTTGGACATACAGTGGTCCGCGACGGATCCAACTTGCTATTCTCACGAAGGCTACACCTAAAGGCTCCGCCCTTTGTGCAGTTATAAAACCCATAATGAGAGTAAAATTTACTTCAAAGCAAATAAGAGTTCAAAGCTGGGACTCCTCCACGCCTCAATTTCCACACTTAATGCAACAACTATACATTTAAATAAGACCACAAATTATGTGAAATGATTAAGTTTCATTTTCATTACAATTATTGTGTTGACTCGCGGCCAGGCGGAAAGCAAAGTAAACCGATATCCTAATTATTTTTACATGAAAAGAAAACTTTTGACGAAGTGAAAATTTAGTGTTGATCAAAAGTTAGTGATCAGAGTTTAATATATGTGTAAGACAAGCAAGCTACTCTGACGCAATTTTCAGTTGACCAAAGATGCAAAAAACAGCATGAATAATGGCTTTCACCGGGGCTGTTCAGGTTTTATGGCTGTCCGTGACACGTCAAATTTCGGCCAATGACCCTTCAGAGATCCTACAATGTATACAAAATGTATACAAAATGTTAAACCCGTAATTTTTAGCTGTTTCGCGCAACAGATCTATTGATGTTCTATCATAAGATATTGTTTCCTTGCAAATATCACATTTCAGTTACAGTCACATATCCAATGAATCACAACAAATAAAGTGTAATTAGAAAGACTATTTTACTCGTAAATTTCAGGCAATAGCGTACAATTCATTAACAGAAACGAAATATCTATGTTTTTTTCATTAACATTTCATCAGATGTGATAACATGATTGCTGTCGTTTTGTTTACAAAAAAGGATATTTTAACACGACCTGTGCAAAAACAGTTTTTCGTAATTGTACCATGATAATTTCCGCAAACGACATTTTTCATTCTAAGTGTGGGATACATTACGTAGCGTGTGCGAAACATGCCGAGGGCTAATGGAAAACATGAAGACAACACGAGCGCGTGATACTTAATTTACTATTCCTACTTTTTATCAGTATTATTACTACGATTATTATACATTATATTATATACGATTATATTATTATTATTATTATTATTACTATTATTATTATTATTATACTCTGTAACTGTGCGAGAATATTATACTTATTATTACACTCTGTAACATCACCGTAAAATATAATTATCTAGGTGTAATGTTTGATTCACACCTAAAATTGGAAAGACATTCGAATATATCATTTGACAAAATTTAAAAAAATCTGGCTGTCTCTATGTTGCAAAAAATTATTTAAAGAAGAATTATGATTCTCCTCTATAAAACATTAGTATATTCCATTCTACGATATGGAGTTAATACATTGGGATAACTAGCTATAATAATTTTTCTAGTAAAATATTTTGCAAACTACATTATTGAAAATTATCATGAATAATAACACAACAGATATCAAACAACTTCGAAAGAAAGCTGATATTTTGACCCCTATTGATTTCCACAAATTTCTCATATAATTAGTCACTATAATAAACTCAATAATTTAATAATAATAATAATAATAATAATAATAATAATAATAATAATGACCAATTTAAAACAATAGAATTACATTTATTTATTTATTTATTTATTTATTTATTTACGTCAAAAAACAGTTAAAAACTGCGTATGACGGGCTATGGGGAAAAGTGAATTGTGTGCACATTTTCAAAATTCTGTGATCCCTACACTAAATCATATACTACTTAAGTTTTGAATTTTGAAAGGGAGAAGAAAAAAAACAAAAAAAACTCCCATGTAATAAAATCGATTTTCAAGGATAAATAAGCAATAAATTTTGAATTTTGAAAGGGAGAAAAAAAAACAAAAAAACTCCCATGTAATAAAATCTATTACATAATTACCACTTCAGAAAAAAGATAGGATCCCGCACACACAAAAGGTATGAATAAAGGTCATTAAATTATTTAATCCCCAAATTGTTTAATCAACTTCCGCTAGATATAGAATTGTGTCCAAACTTTAATAAATTCAAAAAATTGAAAAAGCGGTGACAAAACACGTAAATAAGCCAACAAATATGTTTGACGAGAAAACTTAATGACAGCCGCAAACCACTATTTATGTGTAAACATTGAATTTAGTTTTGTTAGTGGTATTTAGTATTGTTTCGCATAGTTATGTTAATATTTGTATAGATACTAGGAGGTATGTTTTCAATGTAAACGACTATCTTTATCAGATATGAGAACGCGCGAAGCACTTCTGTGCACACATATTGCAATTGTATGGAGCAAAATCTAAAATAATTTATATACTAGTTGCACTACAGAATGACACAGACTTTTTCATACTAGTTAGGTTTCTAATGTCTTTGGTCTGGGCTAGAGGTTTGCTCTTGCCCCATCCTCTTGACAGCTGCCGTATATAGCCGCCCAAAGTATTTTTTTTTAATTTTCGCAATTTTTCATTTTTGTAATGGTAGATCCGAAATATTACTTTAAGTACATTATAGAATAGTAAAGCCTCGTTTACGGAAATTTTCGTTCAAACATTTGGAGCCATTTTTAAGAAAATGTCTTTTAGGCATTACTGTAAATGCGATTTTGAAGCTCGTTTACACAAAAATCTTTTGAGTTTTCGAAAATCTTCATTGGAAATCATTTAAAGCACTTCCACTCTCAAAAGTAATGGTGTATACAAATTGCTGGAAATGTGCATATTAACGGCGTGAGAGATATTTTAAAAAAAACTACATTTGCGTTATTTTGGAAAAAACAAAATACAGAAAAATGACTTTTGCGTCACGTTAAATAGTGCACTCAGCACTATCCGTACAAAAAGTTTAAAGAAAATATTGGAGCTACTATTGAGAGAATGGCGCTTGAGCGTTTCTGAAAATGCGTACATTTGGGCTCATTTTCGCAGAAAACTTGTGAGTTTTCCACAAACATTATGAGACATGGAAATCTTGGCTGTCCGGGATTAGCCGCGTCATGGTCGATGGACCCGGACAGCCAAGATTTCAATGACTCCGGCCGCTGAATGACTCATTATGAGACATGGTTCAGAGCACGGCTCATAAATGCAATAATGTGAACATGTCGCCGGTAATGTAAATATAATGGACGTGAGAGAAATGTCAAAAAATTACACTTGTGTAGTTCTTGAGAAAACAAAAGAACAGTGCAAAATTGCATTTGCGTTTCCGAAAAAGCCATTTTTCAGAAATTCTTGTTATTGTTCATTTTCTCGTATTCCACACAAAAGTTTGCAAAAACTACTGCAATTTTCATCAAATATGTACATGACGTTAATAACCGAACTAATTATGAAGAGGAAAGTTTATTTCAAGAAAAAAAATCGCTATTTTTTGGAGGAAGAAGGCAAAAAAATCTAGGATTTGCAATTTACGAAATTTTAGGGTTAACAATAAAAGAGGATCTATATCTTTAGATGGGTATTTCACTATAATCCTAGGAGAAATTTAAAGAAAAAGTTGACTCTATTTTTCAGAAAATTTTGAAATGTCCCAAGGTCTTCATTTAAAGTACTCCCAAAATTTAAAGAATGGTTTTCAAAATCGCAGTTTCGAGTCGAGCCAGATCGTCCGGGAAATATCCATTTTGGAAAAAATTCTATGAATAGTTTAGGTGCTAGTTCACTGACTCCAAAGCGTTATTTCCGTTGAAATCTCCAAATCGATTTTCTTCGTCATTACATAACTTTCTCTATACTAAGTATGTTTTCTCGCTTTATTCGTACGCAGGGCTTGATTTCGCGAAACGCGCCGAAACGCCGTTCCGGTACCTCTGGAGTTATTAATAAAAAATATTATAAATATATAGCTATTTCTAATAAATTAATAATTATTTGGGGGAGCGTTCCGGAAGCTAAAATTTTATAAATCAAGCCCTGTACGTAAGTATACGAGAAAGTAACTAGTAGTGCTACAGGATGGCACAGACTTTCTCGTATTAGAAAGGAAGAAAAAAATTAAGTAATCCGTAGCATATAATAATGTAATAATATAATCACAACGTAATAATATTGGCATAATAAGTGTAAGTAGTATTCATGCAATTAAAATCTCAGTTGTTTGCGAGAAAACGACCGGCAACATGTTTCCGTATGAAAGAATCCTTCGTCTTGATATTACGTCCGCGCATTATGCTTTATCTTCCCTAGGACAGATTGCGCATGGACACCAGTTTCTGAAGATGCAGGGGAAATAAGAGCGGAGTGAGGGGAAATGGCCTCTACTCGCAGGAGCCCCGGGCTTCCCAGGCGAGTAAGTCACTCGTGCGGGCCAAATTAGACATGCCCATCTTAACGTATTATAGAATACGTATTATATTGATTGATTTTTTTCGTGTTTCCGGGCGCGTCAACTGCTTCGGCCATTAGTCCCGATAGTGTAGTGCATGTTTTTTTCTCGGGAGATGGCGGTGATCTTCCCCTGCTGGATGGCGAGATCCGGCGCCGACCTACCGTCGGCTAGTGGGGTTTTCCCCTAACCAGGACTCTCCCACCAGCGGGGCACCGCCCCAGTCGGGACAAGATCTGAGCTCCCGACCGGTCTCCCGGAATATGTGGTAGTGTAGTGCATGTTAGTGTAAGGGGAGAGGATAGGACAAGGAAGAGGAAGGACAGATCGCGCGCGGTCCGTGGCCCATTTGGTAGTGTACTGCTCCGGCATTCGTCTGGTGTTGATCGGAAAAACCACGGAAAACTACCGATCAGAGCAGCCGGTCGCTAGAATTCTCCTCCAGACACCGACTGAATTCGACCTAGCTGAAAAGCTAGTGTCGAAAATCCTGCCGCCGTCAGGACTCGAACCTAGGACCTCCCGGTCAGAGGCGCTGCAGTGACATCAGTCGATGCACTGAGCTACCGCTACCGGTTCGTATTATAGAATACTACATACCACACAGTATGACGTGATTATAGTTGTAATGTTTTTACAATTCCACTTGTGTTGAGTGGCATGAGAGCTCACCTGCGGCAAGGCGGCGATGAAGGCGTGTATGTTGGCGGCCTTGGCGGCGGCGACGATCTCGTGCATGGGCACGTCGCGCGCGTTGTCCCCGTAGGCGATGTTCTGCGCGACGGTGCGGTCGAAGAGCACGGGCTCCTGCGAGACGATGCCCAGCTGCGCGCGCAGCCCCTCCAGCGGCAGCGCCGTCGTCGCGCGCCCGTCCACCAGCTGCGCACGCGCCGCGCGGGCACTCGCTGCAGGCGGGCTGCGCGCCACGCGACCGCGCAGCCCGGCCGCTCTTCACGCCCCCACGTCGGGGAAAGGCGCACCCACCACTTTCCTCAGGGGGTGCTGGAGGTATAGGTATAGTGTACGGTCGACTCGATTTTTTGTTACAAACAATTGTTCATTTAAGGTTAATATAAAATGTATTTTTATTTGTTGACTTCCAGTTAATATTTATAACGTGAACTAGAAAAAGCTATATTTTTGTATATGTATCATTAGCTTCTGAGAGGGGGAAATGAAGTTTCTTGAGTTCCCACCCCCTTCCATGCACCACTGGGTATTGTTGTAGTTGTTGCGAGAAGAAAATTGCGAAAACCAAACTATGGGGAAATTGGGGAGATCTTTAAAATAATTAAATTTTGAAAATTGTACTTTGTGTAAAAAATATTTATTACTATTAATATAGCACTAATTTAAGAAAAGCTCTGAACAGTTTATAACTTTAATCCATTACCCGTCATTGTCCCAAAATGGAACCCAAAGTAAGTAAAAAATATTTCTTTATATTTTGAATATTTTGATCTGTATCTGTAAGATATTTGCGGTACACAATTAATTTGTATTTTTGTCTTTCAACCTGATAGCAAAGAAAATATTTTGAATGTGTGTAATGTGGTTCGGAGAAATTAGCTGTCTTTGATTCTAGTGTTGAGATAGATTTGTTATGTCTCTTGTGATGTGTTTTCTGCGTCCTCCACCTCCCCCTCCGTCTTTTCTCTTCCTCCTTCTCCTCCTCCCCTTTCTCTTCCTCCTACTCTTTCTCCTACTCCTCTTCCGCATAAAGTTCAGCACATACTTTTTTTTTTAAATATTGGTTCATTTTCATTAGTTTAAAAATATAGTTTGCATGTTCAAGCTGTTTAGATACTTTCAATATAATTTAGCAGTTCATACAATTTTCGTAAAATCATTTACTTCCTTAAAGGTTTCTTGATTCTTTCAAAAGCAACGATCATTTTAACTCGAAGGACGGAAGTTTCAACGAAGCCTTCCATAAATTTTAAGATGATCCCAGATAATAGCATTTTTAATAAAAGATGAGTGCTTTTAATTGCGAAGCTGGAAATCGACGAGTCGTTAGTGGAGTCTATGAAACAACCGAGCTGTGCATTACGTATACATAATACAAAATAAACTTTTTGACGGAAGTTGAAACACTCGGGGGAAAATTATATATGTGGGGTGAAATTAAGATGATGAGGTGGGATTTTTGAGCGATGGCTTGCATCTGCAGGTAAGTTTTCTACATATTGTGAATTATGTAAAATAAAAATGGATTAAACAATTTTGTAAATTCATTAAAATACCTCAAGGGGTATTAAATACCTCATGGGGGACACTTGCACGATAATTGCTTCAGATAACACTAATATCTTTTCTACCTATAATTAAGGCATAATGTATCACCGTATATCCCCGAAATGTTGACCATAATCTAATTATTGAAACTGACCTTAACTCATGACCCACCTCCAGTTTGTAATTTCTAAAGGTTGAGATTTATCTTATCTATTAAGGTGCTGTTTACAGCACCTTAAAAGTCTCGACAATAAACACAACAGATGTCCGTTTTTGGCATTTTGGATGTGTCACATTTCGAGCGTGGGCTCCGCTGGTTCGGAGCGGGACTCACCAGGCTGCCGGCGAGCGGGTCGTAGAGGCGCTGCAGGAGCTGCAGGCACGTGGACTTGCCGCAGCCGCTGTGCCCCACCAGCGCCACCGTGGCGCCCGCCGGCACCTGCAGCCGCAGGCCGCGCAGCACGCGCGCCTCGGGCCGCGTGGGGTAGGCGAACTCCACGCCCTCGTACTCCACGCGCCCCGCCGCCTCCTGCCACACACACAGACCCTTCCGCAGCTTACAAACAGGAAACAATAGACCAACAGCAATGTTAACCTTACAGTATCGCGCCATATTTTGAATCGTCAGCAGACGCCACGGACTGTTTAAGACCGCACGTAGCCGAACAAGAAGATGAAGAAGAAAGCGTTTATAGGCAAGTCAAATAACCGTAGGTATAAAAGAAACCTCCTTATAAAAGATGTTAAAATACTTTCATGAAAAGTTAATAACAATGGAAGTACAATTTCGTAGCTTGTATTTAGTGAAAAGGAGATTCAAAGTTTTTACAAAATTTTCGTGATTTTTTAGCAAGAATATTTTAGGAAATCAAACGAGATTTCAAACGTTAACGGAAACGGTACAAAACACCCACAAGTGTACATATTTTATTCACTTTACTCGCATATCCGTTCTTTTCCTTAGAAAAATAATCTGAGCAAAAAATGTAGGCCGAGTAATCACGCCTAACTGGGACACCGCAACCGCTAATAACTTCAATAATACTACACTGGTCAAACAAAAACGACAGAATTGTTTAAAATTATAGGTTTTCGGAAAGTATTAAACAAAATTATATATATATATACGTGCAATAGTCACCAATTCTCTTTCAGTTTGCTTTGGGAGCAATTTTTCCTTATCAGCGCAGATTACATGTTAACTCAATGAAAGTTGTATCAAACGTTACATTAGATATTCTTTAAACATCATTTGCGATGTCCTTTAATTTATAACAAAGCATGAAAATTAAATAAGAATTGAAGAGAGAAACTCGTCGTTTAACAAGGAAAAAATTATGGGAATTGAAATCAATGGCATAAAACGTCTACTACGCACAAATAACATGAGAATCTCTTTTATGACATCCCAAAGTCCAAAAGGAAGTACCATAGAAGTTACAATAAAAATGTACAACATACGTTTCATACAGAAAAGTGAAACTCCCTCAAAATATTCTTTCATATCGTTTAGTACTTGCGACTAACGAAATGGGGGAGGCCTACAGATTCTGGAACAATAAAAACACTATTCTCTACGAAGACATGTTTCTGAAAAGTCATTGAAATGTTTTATATTTACCAAGATCTGGATATGTAGTGTGTTGTAGTGGAGTGTAGCAGGAAATCCTGTTATCACTTTAATTTAAAATACTTATAAATATAATATTGTTTTTTATGTAAATAGACACTCGTTCCAACTGACTGCTGAACATTGCGATTATGTACATTCCTAATGTTTGTATTTAACACCCGATTTAACTTAAAATACTCGTTATCGTTGCTTCATTAACAATAATCTCACTAACACTTTCTCGCACAAGACCAAGGCCTTGTTGAAGGACATAACCAAATTATGCAATGAACAAATGACGACAGATAAGCTCATTCTATTATTAATTTTACGATTTTATTAAAATTTAGTGATTATCTATTAAACCGATTAATAGTAGTAAACGATAAAATATTTGGGGACCTTTCATTTAATGCTAAAACTCACAAAATTTGGTTGAGTAGTAAGCTGAGATTTATTTCTAAACGAAAACCCATAGTGTTTTAAATATACAGACTTTTTACTTATTTCATAAGGCATTTACAAAATGCCGAAGCATTTATTTGTAATCCATTTTATAAACAGTAAGTTGTTGGATTGGAAGTTAGTATTTTCGTCACAATTTAGATTTGCTAATTTGTAAATTCTAAGAAATGAAGCACTGTTATCGTTTTATTTATTAGTATTGATTGAAATGATTTCAGTTCGAATTTGGTTGCAATTGTTTGAATTTATTTAATTGAATTCTAATTGATTTTTAATCCTTTTCATTTATTTCATTCAACAAATGTGAAAGTGTTGGAAAGAAACAAAATTTTCTCAAGCACACGCTTGAAATTTACAATATTTTTATTCATGTAATTCGCATTATTCCCGCCATTTTTCATGGTTTAAGTGGTAAAGGTACAGGAGATTCGGGAAAATGTCTTACCGAGAGCCGAGCGTCCTCTGCGCCGGAGACGATGGCCGGTTGGCGGTCGAGCAGCGCGAAGAGACGCCCCGCTGCCAACTTGGCTGCGCTGAAGCTAGGAGCCAAGGCCAGCGTCTGGCCCAGCATCCACGCGCCGAATAGCAGAGCTTCAGACACCCTGGCAAAGAGTTTCAACAGGGTTAATTTCTCGCTTATAGGGGGTCGCGCCATGAAGGAGAGCCTTGACAGTCTCGTATTAAAGCGCTGTGTGCCGGGAGAAGTGGATCAGGGCATCAACTGATGTCACTGCAGTGCCTCTGACCGGGAGGTCCTAGGTCGGGTTAGGTTATATTCGGTTGGGTTAGGTTTGGTTCGGTTGAGTTAGGTTGAGTTAGGTTGGGTTTGGTTAGGTTAGGTTAGATTAGGTTGGGTTAGGTTAGGTTGGTTTCCTGAAGTAACTACGTGGCTTGGCAGGGAACGTTTGTTTTGTAGATATGCTATCCTAGAAAAATTTCAGATTTAAGTCACGTCTGAAAATTCAGCCAAATCACTGCCGTCTGAGATAGTCTACGTTTGACATGCGAAAAAAGAATTTGTAAGTTGGTTGAATCTGTTTCGAAACCCGCTAGTAAATAATAGCATTTTTTATTAGTGGTAGCTTCTAATAGTTGTCAAAGTACGGATCAGTGATACGGTAGGTTTGGTAGGCTAATGGTTGATTTTGTAATGCAATTATGGGTGAAATATTTACCAAACAGTAGAACACGTCAACACTGAGTTAAGTTTTAAGTGTGTGTTAATTCTTAGCATAAGTAATTATTGGATGTTTATTACATGATAAATTTAATTTGCACCAAAATTGTTCGAATATTTAAAATGTGAACCTGTTCGTCTTACGATGTATTAAGAGCCGACTTCTCGAACGCTTGTTAACACACTAATGAGACATTAGAACTCTTAGAAATAAGCTTCAACGCTCGCTGAATTTCCGGTAATGTTAATGGGCGACCGTATCTCCGTCAGGAACAATTAACGTCCGGTTAGACAGTGTTGTGGTTGAAATCCGAACATACGATAAAATGGAAAAAAATCTATAACTTTGAAGTGCTAAATGGGAACCCCCAATTTTTATTGTAGATTCCAATCTTGCAGCAAAATCTGACATCTTGGTTCCGAAAAAAAAATTTTAGAAAAAATCTCCCTGAATTTTTTCGTGGATCGGGGCCCTTTTGAACACCAATTGAGTGATAAACAATATCTTTATTTTGTAAACATTCTCACAATATTTCAGTAAAAAATAGTATTGCATTACTTTGGAATGTGAGATAAGTTTATTTATTTATACAAATGTAACTGACATTTTGTAGTATTAAACATTACTCAAGTATCTATTTCTTAATGTTTGTTTTTTACTCTTTTTTAAAGATATTTGAATCAGTTTGAAATCAATTGAAATATGTTGTGCATAAAATTATATCTAACCTCATTGAACAAAAGTGATTTTTTTTTGCTATTTCGTATGTTTTGTCTGAGAGTAAACACTGAGCCTTCATTCCTCTGCTTTCTGAGTACGAATATTTAAGCATCTTGTCCACCCATGAAAGTTAACTTATTGACTTCCCTAGGGAAAATATTGGTGAAAAGGAACATATCTTAACGACTCGCTTACTAACGTCTCGTTAAGTGTATGTTCGAGAAATCTTCTCTAAAGATTACAAATCCACGTTGTAACGGTGGGCAAAATTTTTCAAGTGTCCAGGTGAGTGATAGTGCTCACTTGATGATCTTCTCGTAGGAGAGGCCCTCGTCGGCGGCGAGGATGCCGCCGTAGTAGAAGGTGAGCGCGTAGGCGAGGAAGGGCGAGCACTGGCCCAGCGCGAACACCACCCCGCGCCAGCGCATCTTGGCGCGGCCCGCCGCCTCCGCCGCCGCCAGCGCCTCGCCGTAGCGCCGCAGGAATGCGCGCTCGCCGCCCAGCGACGCCACCGTGCGGATGTTGGCGATCACCTCCACCGCCACCTGACAACGCCACCGCGCGGATTTTAAGGAAATGTCATTTTTTCTTTTCATTTTAGAACAAGGCCGTTTAGTATAGGAACTCATTTTATGTTATGACAAACGAAATTACCCATTTTATGTCTTTTTTTATTAGGGAATATTAGGAAATATTAAAAACAAAATTTTGTCAAAAATGGCTGTAAATTTCTTTTTAGGTTGTTCTCATGGATAGCGATACATGCACTATAAGATGACACACGTAAAAGCCATTTTGCTGTATTCTTTGTTCCTTCTGCTTCAAAATTATACTAATGTATTTTTAACATCTCTCTCACGTCGTTAATACGAGTGTTTACCTTAACATTACATCGCATTTCTGAGTACAAGTGCTTTAAATGCTGTCTTTTAAAATTTCTCGAAAACTCAAAACTTATATGTGAAAATGAGCTCAAAATTCCGCATTTTCAGAAACGCTCCAATAACATTTTCTCATAAATTGCTCCAAATTTGTCTTTAAAGTTTTTGTTTGAATAGTTCTAAATGTATTGAAGAACCCGTCATTAACGCCATATTTTTTTCAGAAGTACATAAATGTAATTTTTTAGACACCGTTGATAAATACGTTCCGACGTTTTTTATACATTACTAGTAGACCCAGCAATGCTTCTATTGCAATGTATTACACTTCACACGCTACTGGTTATGTTATTGCTAACTATATTTTACGCTACACCCTGCACAACTTTCAATAGATGAAAGACTCTCGCGAGTATGGGTTTGTCCGATGTCGTGGTTTGGACATGGTTGTCAAGTATCTTATAGTTAAAACATTCTCCGTCAAGTTTGAGCATGCATTCGCTCTAACACTGTCATTGGTTCATCCGATTGTAATGGAAGTTTGTCAATTTCTGGCTTGCACTTGCGCGAAGAATATAGGCGTAGTACAATCGGAATGTGCGTACGTCAGTCGCACATAGACGCGTGTTGATGATGATTTTATGCGTTTATGCTGGCGCAAGCGCCCCTGAACCGAAGCTCTCCGCAATCCGCCGCACCCTCAAGTATTAAGCGCGTCTTCTCTACGTATTCTGCCCCTGCGATTGTGAAAATCGGGCGGAATTATTACTTGAACGTTATCTTGGACAAGTAAATCAAATTTATCCACGACAGCCCCAGGTAGCACAAAAAATACGAACAAACAAACATTTATTTTTATGTATTAGATTGAATTTGTGAACGCAAGAGCTTCAAATGATTTCTAATGAAGTTTCTAGAAAATTTAAAAATTTTCTATGAAAATGTATGTGAACCAAAGTTGAAAATGAAAATTTGAATATGGAACTGTTTTGCTCTTCTGTACATCATAAAAACACATTTCAATTCTACTTTTAGACGGGACTGAAAAATGGCAGTTACGTAGTGGGAATATCTGTGTCCGCTCTCGGAAACATGCAATAATCCTGGGAGCAATGAGCAACGCAGGCAGAGGCGCCTCACCTTGGAGGCGCTCTCGAGGGCCTCCTTCTCGTGCAGGCCCTGGCTGCGCAGCACGCGCGCCTCCAGGAAGACGCCGGCGAACACCAGCGGCACGCCCAGCACCGACACCAGCGTCAGCTTCCACGAGTAGAAGAGCGCCAGCAGCACGCCGATCACCAGCGTGGAGATGGCCTGCAGGATGGAGCCGATGCGCGACCCCGTCGCCTGCAACGCGAGCCACACCCACCCACGCCACTCACACACCGACGCTAAAAACAGCCGTGTTTCAAGTTAAAACATCGATCTTAAGCCAGTTTTTTACAAGGGAGTCATAAAGCCCTTTCTCTCCCATGTTAATTTCACATTGACCCATTATTTAATGAACATTATGCCAAAGCTGAGTATTTTTAAAGCAGCTAGATGCAATTGTTTTAATTAATTATAAACACACACACATGTGTGTGTCCTCTTAACATTAAATAATGAATATTCCTCGATCATTCACAGAAAACTCCAATCTTCTATTATATATATATATGTGTGTGTGTGTGTGTGTGTGTGTGTGTGTGTGTGTGTGTGTGTGTGTGTGTGTGTGTGTGAGTGTGTGAGTGTGTGTGTGTGTGTGTGTGTGTGTGTGTGTGTGTGTGTGTGTGTGTGTGTGTGTGTGTGTGTGTGTGTGTGTGTGTGTGTGTGTGTGTGTGTGTGTGTGTGTGTGTGTGTGTGTGTGTGTGTGTGTGTGTGTGTGTGTGTGTGTGTGTGTGTGTGTGTGTGTGTGTGTGTGTGTGTGTGTGTGTGTGTGTGTGTGTGTGTGTGTGTGTGTGTGTGTGTGTGTGTGTGTGTGTGTGTGTGTGTGTGTGTGTGTGTGTGTGTGTGTGTGTGTGTGTGTGTGTGTGTGTGTGTGTGTGTGTGTGTGTGTGTGTGTGTGTGTGTGTGTGTGTGTGTGTGTGTGTGTGTGTGTGTGTGTGTGTGTGTGTGTGTGTGTGTGTGTGTGTGTGTGTGTGTGTGTGTGTGTGTGTGTGTGTGTGTGTGTGTGTGTGTGTGTGTGTGTGTGTGTGTGTGTGTGTATGTGTGTGTGTGTGTGTGTGTGTGTGTGTGTGTGTGTGTGTGTGTGTGTGTGTGTGTGTGTGTGTGTGTGTGTGTGTGTGTGTGTGTGTGTGTGTGTGTGTGTGTGTGTGTGTGTGTGTGTGTGTGTGTGTGTGTGTGTGTGTGTGTGTGTGTGTGTGTGTGTGTGTGTGTGTGTGTGTGTGTGTGTGTGTGTGTGTGTGTGTGTGTGTGTGTGTGTGTGTGTGTGTGTGTGTGTGTGTGTGTGTGTGTGTGTGTGTGTGTGTGTGTGTGTGTGTGTGTGTGTGTGTGTGTGTGTGTGTGTGTGTGTGTGTGTGTGTGTGTGTGTGTGTGTGTGTGTGTGTGTGTGTGTGTGTGTGTGTGTGTGTGTGTGTGTGTGTGTGTGTGTGTGTGTGTGTGTGTGTGTGTGTGTGTGTGTGTGTGTGTGTGTGTGTGTGTGTGTGTGTGTGTGTGTGTGTGTGTGTGTGTGCGTGTGTCTGTGTGTGTGTGTGTGTGTGTGTGTGTGTGTGTGTGTGTGTGTGTGTGTGTGTGTGTGTGTGTGTGTGTGTGTGTGTGTGTGTGTGTGTGTGTGTGTGTGTGTGTGTGTGTGTGTGTGTGTGTGTGAATTAGAGAGGGAGAATTAATTGTCAATTTTTTTAGAGGATGGAAATAACGTAATGATGTGTATTCATTATTACTATATTTACATCCTCTAAAAAAGTGACTATTATTTCTTGATATGTTTCAGAGATTACCAGGAAAATACGGTATATTATAAGATGTCATTTGTGGGAAATTGAGGGTCAAATAACCTAGTAATCCAGTCAACTCATCAAGGTAAAAAGTAAAGAAAACCTGTTTGCTGAGTAAATATCAAACAAGATAGACCTTTTTGGTGCAATTAATATGAAAGAATGAATATTCCTCGATCATTTAGACAGAACTCTAATCTTCTTGTTGGCATCAATCCCAAGATATAACCTATATTTGATACACGTAACTAAAGTGGTTGCTATTTCGACATACGTAGGTATAGGGGAAAATTTTTAAAAAATGTTAAAATAAAAAATTAACAAATTTACAATATATAATATTACACTCATATTCAGAAAATTCTACATACTTTAAAAACCTTTCAAATAAAAAAGTCAAAAATTCAGATAGATTTTGGCTTTATGACTCACCTTAAACATCGATGTTTTAAACTGGTTTAAAACTATCATAATCTGGTTTAAATCTTTGCTTTGGCGCGGGGAACATTTATATTGTGACAATTCCCGTATTTCCTAATTTACCATTAAGAAAATAAAATAATATAAACAATGAACAAAACTTGTCATATATTTAATTTTACAAAAAGTATATTTAATTTATGGACGAAAATTCGACTAACTTACATTTAATACTTTGTGACTTTAACGTGAAAAAAGGCTCAGTTAACTGAGGTGAGAAAATTAATCCAGATTTTTGTTAATATACTAAATTTTATTCAAAAATAAAGACATTGCCAATACAGAAGCATCGAACACAAAACTTAAATAAATATCGACATTCAAAATTGTCAAAAATATCGATTATTTTTAATAAAAACATCCATGTTTTGAAAACATGGACATCGATGTTGCATCCCCACTCCCGGGGATCCGAGTGGGCGGATTTTAATGAAATATCATTTTTTTTCTTTTCATGTCAGAACAATTCCTTTTAGTATAGACATTCATTTTATGTTATGACAAAAGCAAATGACCCACTATCATGGAGCATTTTTTTAAAAATTCTCGTCTATTTCGACTATTAAGTCATTTTTTACCCTTCTCCGCCATTTTGAAGTATTTTTCCTTGATTTCATCGATTTTAATATCATTTTAATGGTACTTGCTACAAATAATATTTACGCAATGCAACAATTGTTCTCCATAGAATAACTCAGTAGCTTATTCGATTTCTTCGCTCAGAAATGTCAAACTTTGTGTCGCAATGTCAGCCTTTGTGAGCATGTAATTTAAGGTTTATGCGACTCCTCTCAGCCCCATTGTCAGTTCGGCCAATTTCCTGGTAAAACCGAGATTTGCTGGTAAAGAACGGTTCAAACGAAAGGTTTGCAAGGTAAGTTCACTTTTACGAAAGGAAGAAGCCTCGATTCCATCAGCAACGTTTCCAACAGCTTGGTAGGCGCTGGCTCACCCCCTGCACGGAGGCGGCGTCGCCGGCGAGGCGCGCGCACAGCACGCCCACGCCGTGGCGCTCCTCGTCGAAGAAGGCCGCCTCCTGGCGCAGCAGCGCGCCGAAGGCCTCGCGGCGCAGGCGCGACGTGAGGCGCGTGCCGGCCACGCCCAGCATGTGCATCTGCACGAAGGTGCCGCCGCCCGCCATCACGCCCACCACCAGGAACAGCCCCGCGAACACGCGCGTCGCCGCGCGCACCTCCTCGGGCTCCTGCAGCGACAGCGCCTGCGCCAAACACACGCACCCCACCTCACTCATTAACAACAACAACAACAACAACAACAACAACAACAACAACCACAATAAAGCCGGCCCCAGGGTGCAAACGGTGGCCGTCGTCTGCGCCGAGGAGGCTACAGGTTCGAGTCCTGAGTAGACATGGTCGTACTTGTGATTGTCCCTTCATTCCTCATCACCCTCACCATCATCATCATCATCATCATCATCATATCACCCCATAATGCATAATTAACAACTTTATCTTACCAAGCGATACAGCCGAAAAAAGCCGATCCTCGTTATGACACACGTTAATCTCTCTCCAAGATAGAAAACGACAGCCTTGGAAGATAACGTGTAGCGTGATAATAAAAGGTCAGGACTCTGGGATATTTTCAAAATTTTCAAAAACAAAATAGTACAATTTGTTTTGTTTAAATTTTGCTCTTGGATAGCGTAAAGAATACTTACAAGAAGAGATTTTGCATGTCGACGTTTAAAGACAGCGGACCTGGCTATTGTCACGAGAAGCGTGGAACATCAATTATGGTCTTTGTTGCAAACACAATCGTTAACCGGGCTCGGTTTGGAAAGCGAGTGTTCATAACGGGTACCGCATCGGTTGCCGGTTATACTTGCTTTGGGTTCTTTAGTATACTAAGAATGCGGAACACGCTATTTAACGTAGAACTAACAAATACATTTCTTTTATTTACGAATTTTTGATCGCTGATTACAGCACTCAGAAATTGTTACTTCTTCGCTGTAATTAAGGCAAGTTTGTGTGAAATATTATTCTTTCTTTTCCGTATAATGTGCTGTAACTACTGTAACAGTTAAATTTATTCATTTTTGTTTCATTTGTTAAAGTTAGAATTGGTCCTGTTCCTGGCTTTCGAAATAAACACAGATAAACACCACAGGCGCTTCGTTTGAATTAGTTGAATTGGAATTTTTCCAATTATAACTGAGTCTGTGTATCATAATTGAGTGTTTGACAGAGTTGCAACAGAGTTATAACTGAGTGTTTGAAATTGTAATATCTGACCTACTAAAAAAAATTATATATTTCAATATTACGTAACTATTTTCAATCGTGCGAGAAAGTATGTATTGTTGTAGTACCTCCGGTTTACACATGGCTCCCTGAGAAATACACATTGTACTCAAATAGTTAATGGTATTTAGCGATCCCGCGTGATAAATATCGCAGGTAGAAATCCCTACCTTACCAACCCTCCCTTTCCGAAACATTCTGAATGGAAAGTACTAGAGTGTAGTACGTAACACAGAACATGCGAACCCTCAAATGTAACAGAAGGTACCAAAATATTTTTATAGGTTAAACCATGAAGAACATAACTCAAATCCACTTGCAAATATGTTCTTGATAAAATATAATTAGATGCGTGCGTAGCCCAAAACAAGAGGGGGAACTCAATTTCTGATCCCCCTTTTCATCAAACTATTTTATTTAAGTATGGCAGAATACACTAGTAAATAAATAAAACTTACCACAAATAGAATGAATGAAAAATTTAATTATATAATTTATACAATTGAGGAATTATTTTTCCCCGTTGGCAGAACCATTTGCTGTATTGCCAGATTGGTTGAAAAGAACTTTTCCCAAATATATAAGAATCCCGGAATTATCAGGTTAGAAAAGTAGAAAATTAGTGATTTAGCATATTTACGAAAATAAAATGTTTTATTACGTTAGGCTACAAAGCCCCTTTTTTCGGGGGGCCACTGTTATCCCCCAGCACTATGACTTCTCACGTCTCTGAATAATTTTGCGCTCACTTATTTTAATTGTAAATAGTCCCATTACATACCATTTCTATTGCATCATTTATTAAATATAGTATTCCGTATCTTCATTCTATCAAGATCCCAAATAACACATAAGCACAAAGAATTATATTAATGTAACTTTGTGTGTGTGTCTATTGCTAGTGCAGAAGGGAGATAGTAAAGAGAGTGGAGAGCGGGGAGGGCGGCTGACCTTGTAGACCTCCCCGAAGAGGATGGCGAAGAAGGGGAGCGCGGCGCCGACGACGGCGGCGGCGGCGCAGCCCGCCACGATGTGCGGCCACTCGGGCCGGTTCATGCGCATGATGCGCCCCAGCGGCGCGTCGTACGCCTCCGCCTCCGCCTCCGCCGCCTTCTCGCCCGCGGCGCCCGCCTGGCGCACACACAACAAGCGCTTCGCTCCACGCGCACGCAAACAGCGAGGGCGGAGGCACAACACGATTCATTGATTATTACCAGGCGCGTCAACTGTTATGCTCAATAGTCCCGTCAGTGAAGTTACCTACTTTTTTCACGGGAGGTGGCGGTGTTCTTCCCCGCCAGATTAGCGAGATCCAGGGCCGGACTACATGTCGGTTTGCATGTAATTTTCCCATTTAAGTACATCCCACCAGCGGGGCACTGCCCCAGCCGGGACAAGCTCTAAACTCCCGCCTGAGTTCCCGAATTGTCTGGTAGTGTAGTACAGTGTACAAATACCTCTTGCAAACACTACTTCTTCCCAGTATGGAAGGGGTGTCTTCGGCGACAATTTTCATGTTAAAAATTATAATTAATAAATGCTAGTTCATGATAAAATTACATTTTAAACCACAATACATTTGCTTAGCACGTGCATCCTCGGTCAAAGAATATTGTATAGGAAAGTATCAATAGATGTCGAAAGATTTTTTTAAATGTTCGTTTCGTTACAAAATGAAGTTTAGTCTGCATCAGTGATGAGTTAAGTCGTAACAATTTAGTTAAACTGGAAAGTCAGTATAGTTGTTAAGTGTCAACCACTGTAGGTACCTTAAACCCCTCCTGAAAACCCATAATGTATTCTATAATTCTCCTAGAATATTCTAGAAGGATTCCGGTCACAATTACAAATGAATTCGCCTTATCGAGAGCAATCCAATGAGGTATTTTTTCACATATATAGCTAAATTAAAATCCATAAAATTGTTTTAGTTTCATAAAAACCTCCCAAGACACGCTTTTTGAAACTTATATTACAATATACTACAAGGATAAAAATGGATTAATAGTCAAATTTAAGGGGACCCTGAAGGCTCTATACCTACAATGTTAAATTCAAGGAACATTTTGTTCCTACCTATATACACAACAGGATTGATATTTTTGCTGTTCTTTCTTTGCATTTTTTAAATGGATTTTTCTATATTGGATTTTTAGGAAATATAAATTTTTGTTGTAGATATGAATTTTTAAAAGTGTAGAATATTTACACCCGCAATTTTTATTATTGTAATGTACATAATTTGTTTAACTAATAAGATATAATAAAACGACTATGATAAAAGTTGTAGTTTGACTTGGCGATGAATGCCGAAAATTTTGAAGTCAGTAGCTCTAATAGTTTAGGAAATAATGTTCCTTATATACCGAAAACAAACTTACGACAATCAGACTTCAAAGTTTGCCATGAATTTCCAGTACATTCCAGGTCCATATGATGGATTTTCGAATCTTCTGACATTTACTCTTTTAATTTATTTTTCACTGATGATATAGTGTGTTTGCCTTGCTTCTCCGGTTCATACCCCTAGTTTCCTTATTTCTCTCATTGTAAATTAAAAAACGTAGATAATTCCACATATCCAACCATCATAGCAAGTTCGACGCGCAGCACGTTATTTAATTAATAAAATACTTACAAACGACCTACAGATATAATGAATACATCATTGGAAAGGAAACTTTGAAAATGAATAATTCACTAAAAAGATAAAATCCATATTTATTTGATTTTTCGCCTCTCTGGTCCCTGAAACGACACTTATACTCTGGAATAGTAAAGTGGATAAAATATGCGTTTAAAATAAGCGTATCGTAACATCTTGCTACAATATTGGATTGGTTATGAAACTCGGGCTGATGACCTTATTTGATAATTCTTCAATCTTACAACCGGCTGAATTTTGCTCACTGTTAACATCGTCGTTGACTCTGCAGGAACTGTGACCAGCTGGTCTTGGGGTTCAAATCCCGATGGTGAGAAATTTTCGAACTACTACATAACTAAGTCGAATTCAGCCGCTGGTAGGAGGAGAATTCTAGTGGACGGTATTTTCCCTCGGTTTCTCCTATAGCAGGTGAATGCCGGAACCTGCGGGTCATGAATTGGGCTCGAACTTGCCTTCCTTTTCCTCGTACCATTCTCTCCCCTTACTCACAAAGTTACACTTACATGCACTACTCTACCGCACGTGTTTAGAGCATGTCCCGAGTGCGATACCTGGTGCGACTGGGGCAGAACCCTCCGCAAGCCGACGTGCAGGTGGCGCCGGATCTCACCATCCAATGGAAGTGTATCACCGCCCCTCTCGGGATAAACAATCACTGCACTAAAGGGATTAATGACCATAGAAGTTGTCGTTTTCTGTAACTTCAATCAATCCAATCTCTTATTTTAATACGTGAGAAGCTAATTACGTAAATAACTACTCTTGCCACCTACTCAACCGCAAAAGCCTCTCGTTGAGTAGGCGGCGGGGACGGGCAGGGAGGGCGGGGCGGGAGGAGAGGGACGGAACTGGGCGGAGTGGGGCGGGGATGGACGGGCGGGACGTACCTGGCGGGCGTCGGGCAGCAGCTGGTCGGGGGCGCCCGAGTCCTTGCGCGGGTAGGCAGCCACCGAGAGGCGCTTGGCCAGCGCCGCAGGCAGCGCCTCGCCCGCCGCGCCCAGCTCCAGCGCCTCCTCCGGCGCCGGCACCGCGTCTGCGCCAACACACACTCGCAGGTGCGCAACGGACTCCTTTACATTTATCATAAGGAAAGGGGAGACAGAAGCAAAATCGCCACTGGGGTGATGATTGAACAAATGTTATTTGTTAAACTGTTTGTACTTGACAACTAAACATTCAACGCCACGACCCAACATTTTTCAAAATAGTATTTGTTTCTTCTGGAATTTTCCAGGCAATAACATCAAAATACTACTCTGTATAAAATGACGACCCCGAAACAGCTCGTTTCAGAATATACAGCCACTATGTAGCAGTGTACATAGATTATATAGCCCCTCTCACAACAGTCTCCATCTAACATCCATATTTTAAATATCTCAACGTTAATATGCACATTTCCAGCGATTTCAATACATTATTACATTTTTAAGTGGATATACTTTAAATAACTTTCAATAAAATTTTTGGAAAACTCAAAAGTTATCTGTGAAAAAGAGCTTGAAATTAATTACAACGTTTAAACGACATTTTATTAAAAAGGCTCAAAATTTTTCAACAAAAATTCCCCTTTGGACGAGGTTTTACTCTTCTGTTATATTCTTAAAGTAATATTTCGGTTATGCCTTTAGGAAGAGAAAAAAATTGAGAAAATTTAAAAAAATGTTTGTTTGGAGACTACAGATGGCAGCTGGGAAGGGGATGGGGCAAGACCGAAAAACTAGCCCAGACCAAGAAATTGAAAAACTAACTAGTACGAGAAATTGTGGGGATTCAGATGCGATGTCGTTGACATTATATGAAGAAATAAAAGAGATCATCACCGTCAACTTAGTATATTTATTGAGATAGCGGGCTTTCGACGGCTTTGCCGTCATCATCAGTCCCACTGCTTTCGGTAAAAGTCGAGACAGTCTTCAAGTTGTCGGAGATGACCTCTTTAGTTTCTTCGTAGTACGAGAACGTCCGCGCCATTCTATGCCACCACTAGTTTTTCTAGTTTTACCGACCTTCCTCAGCTGCGCCCGCGACGGCGGCGGCGGCCACGAGCGCGTAGTAGTGGCCCTTGCGCGCCAGCAGCTCGCCGTGCGTGCCCTGCTCCACGACGCGCCCGTCGGCCAGGCACACGATGCGGTCGGCGGCGGCGATGGTGGAGAGGCGGTGCGCCACCACCACGGTGGTGCGGCCGCGCGCCGCGCGCTCCAGCGCCCGCTGCACCAGCGCCTCGCTCTGGCTGTCGAGCGCCGACGTGGCCTCGTCCAGCAGCAGGATGCGCGGGTTGCGCACCAGGGCGCGTGCGATGGCGATGCGCTGCTTCTGCCCGCCCGACAGCTGCGTGCCGCGCTCGCCCACCTCCGTGTCGTAGCCCTGCGCCAGGAGGAAACGGGTCTTCCCCCATCCAGTGGCGGTGGAGATAGCGCCGGGCTAGCTGCCAATGGAGCTACATAAACTAGCTTCAAGATGGCACTTTGCACGCCGATGGGGGACGAGAATTGTGGCTTGAAAGCTACGAGTTGACCCTTGGGTCCTCAAAACCCTGACTACAAATCAGGCAGCAAAGTATTATGTAAACTCAATCGATACATTAATAATATATTATGAAACTATGATGTAATGATGGGTATTAATACACTAGTGTGATATTACGATACTCGCACGTACCTCGCTCTCTCGTCAACTCCACATGAGTGTATTATTGCACATTACATCGACTTTCATACGGTACATTTTCGACTTTACGACTTACGACTTTTATACGTTAAACTTTCACATTGAATCGTTTCGTGGCTGTTGACATGTAGGATTCAGCTAAGGCCACCTAACTCTACCCTCGCTTGCTGCCGCAGGCGGCTGTCGTTACCAGTCCGCTTGCGAAGGAGCACTGTGCTAGTCAAATAATATCAAAGTGAAATTACTATAAGATAATTAGAGGCGCTGTCTTTGTCAACATTACTTCGACGTCTTTTAGACGAGGAAGAAAATAGGAAACTAACTAGCATGACAAAGTCTGTGCCATTCTTTAGCACCACTAGTTTGTTCTATGGTCGTGTTCGTCAATCGCAGTTTTCGTGGATTACAGAGTTCGTCTTTTGCTATGTTCGTCATTCGTCGAGTTACTTATGTGGCCGCGACCGCCTTTCGATTGATTGATTGTTAGTGTTTCCGGGCGCGCCAACGACTGAGGTCATTAGTCCCGTAAGTGTAGTGTATGTTTTTTCACCGGGAGGTGGCTGTAATCTTCCCCCACTGGACGGCGAGATCCGGCGCCGACCTACCGTCGACTAGCAGGGTTTTCCCCAACCAGATAACTCCCACCAGCGGGGCACCGCCCCAGGTCCCCGACGTAAGTCCCGGACGTAAGACCGGTCTCCCGGCATGTGTGGTAGTGTAGTGCATGTTAGTGTAAGTGTGTGTGTGAGGGATGAGGATAGGTCAAGGATGAGAGAGGAAAGATCGCACGCGGTCCGTGGCCCGTTTGTTAGGGTAGTGCTTCGACATTCGCTTAGGTGTTTATCAGAGAAACCACAGAAAACTACGGATCTGTGCAGCCGGCCGATAGAATTCTCCCCCAGAAAGTGACTGAATTTGACCTAGCTGAAAAGCTAGTATCGAAAATCCTGCCACCGCCGGGTCTCGAACCTAGGCACTGCAGTGACATCAATTGATGCACTGAGCCTCCGCTCCCGGTCCCCCGTTCGATGAATTAACAATTCTGATTAAATTCAGCCTCGGAAAGTGACATCCAACAAATAATGACTTTGTATTTGAGACAGCTTCCGCAACATCCGCCAGTCGTCGCGTCACCTCGGGTTTCTTGGCGCATGCGCCAGCAGCTCTGCCCGCCCCTTTGCCCGCCGCCAAATCCATTGCAATTGCCCGCCGTGAGCGGTCGTGCCCGCCCCTTGTAGAGGGGCGGGCACCGTTCCCATTGTCAATTATATTCTTCTAGCATTGTTATATTATGATAGAAGACTCTAAATAAATAAGCAGAATGCTTTGGGAAATCGTGAAGATTATTTCGAAAGATTCTCACATCCTCTGGAGTTTGGATTTATGCAAATGTATGCATAGTATGCTAAATATATTATTATGTATATTAGCATTATATATGTATATTTGTACGTATATTAGTATATATAGTATATTAGTATAGTATGCTTAATATATTATCAGTAATAACATTTATGAGGCTAAGATATGAGGCTTCCTATTGTTAATTAGCGAAACCGTACAACAGAAGTCTTGAAAATTAACTTTTTTTTTGGTTATCGAGAAAGAACTCTGTTTTCTCAAAGAAGAAGCGATCGACGCGAAGTCGATGGTAACATAAGGACTGACGCTCTGACAGGACTTTTCAACTCCCATATAAACTAGTTGAGACAATTTACAGTGGCACGCTCTATCCTTGCAAGTTATTGCAGGAATTAAAAGACAAACTGCTGCCTACGCCATTGAGATGATTCCTGGGCCTGGCTTGAGCCGGCAGGACAGAAGTGGGCACGCCCAGTGCACAAACGCCTCGCTTTGCATACAGCCACGGGCATTTCCAGTGAAGAGCGTTATAAATACTTGATTACCCCTTATCTCCCCAAAATGAGTCAAATTTTTATCATGTCAAGTTGGCGGTCTTCCGTCTAGCTGTACCCAGCGCCCCCTGTCCTCGCACCCTAGAGCGTTGTCCCCGGTGTGAAGGGTACCTGCGGGAGGCGCATGATGAAGTCGTGCGCGCTGGCCTCCTTGGCGGCCGCCTCGATGTCTGCGCGCGTGGCGTCCTCGCGGCCGTAGCGGATGTTCTCGGCGATGCTGACGGCGAAGAGCGCGGGCTCCTGCCCCACCACGCCCACGTGCGACCGCAGCCACGCCAGGTTCAGCTCGCGCACGTCCTCCCCGTCCAGCAGCACCTGCGCACGCCGCAGCACGGATTCCTAGCACTTGCTTTCATCGACCTCCTTTTAAATTATTGCTTGCTCCAGCGACCCTCGTACATTAGTCTCTATAATAAACAAGTGTCGTCTGCTATATTATTTCAATAGTATACATACATTTCGCGGCTCTCACAGGCAACCAATCTTTATAAATGAGGTCTCTAAAGAAAGAAAATTTCACAGAGGCGTGACGAATTGTACTTTGACTTTAAAAATATGAAGAATTTGTTGAGACAAACGCATCTAAATATGTCAAATGCAACCCGCACAAGTGTAAATGAGACACAAATTTGTCGCGTCTTTTACTCTATATCATGAAATAACTTCTAGAGCAAGCGCTTTATGGCGTTAAAAATTAAAACATTGAGGCCGAAGGCCTCAAAGAAACGTTTCTCACATTGCATTCTGTAGGATGAGATCTTAAACATTCTATTAAATGTTTGCTGGTTCGACGCTTCTCGATGCTACCCCACAGTTCAGAGCCTGTAGAATCTGCAACTATGTATTAAATTATACTCATTATTTGATATTCTACGCGACTGAATTATACGGGTATACCTCTCTGCTCCGTAATAACTTCAAATAAGAAAGGATTCTATTGACAAGGGTATTGTATTGTTATCAATTACAACGAATAATAAGTGACGGATGATCAGAGGGCCTTGAAGAAAAATATATTACTGGCTTAATATGGAAACGGATAAAATAGGGAAGAGGGTAGGAGTTTAACATGCAAGAGTTCTCGCACGGGTACGCTAGCCAAGTATCAAATCAAGACGCTTCCGCTTCTGAGCAGCTAAGTTTCCAATCTTCCTCTCAATCTCACCTGGCCGTCCTGCGGGTCGTAGAGGCGCTGCAGCAGCTGCACCACGGTGGACTTGCCGCAGCCCGAGGCGCCCACCAGCGCCACCGTCTCGCCGCGCCGCACGCTCAGCTCGAGGCCGCGCAGCACGGGCGCGTGCGGGCGCGCGGGGTAGCTGAAGCGCACGGCGCGCAGCGTCAGGTCCCCGCGCGGCGCGCGCTCGGGCCGGCGCCCGCCCTCCGCCAGCGGGTCCATGGGCGGCGCGCGCTCCAGCACCGCGAACACCGCCGCCGCCGCCCCCTGCGCCACCTAACCGACACAAGAATCATTCTATTATTTGAGCAGTATACAGACCTTTTGCGGCTCTCACACACGAGGTCTCTCTTTTAAAAGAGAATTTCACGGAGACGTGACTTTGACTTTAAAAATATGTATGTATTTGGCATTTTGGGTGGGTAGACCGTCTTCGCTGGCCAGCTACCGGTGTCCACCTCACCTGGGTCTAGTTCAATTCCCATGGTTGGGGGTAAGAGTGACATAAGGCGAACACGACGTATTGTCTTCGCCGTAACTAGCAAGATCCGCCTGCTTGAGCTTTTCTTCGTCACACAGCCACAGAAATCGGGACGATTTTGAAGGAAAGCTACAACTATATTTTTGCCTCCACCGGGAATCGAACCCGATACCACAGCAAGGGAAGCTAGTACACTGCTCATGAGCCATCCCAAAGGCATAATAATAATAATAATAATAATAATAATAATAATAATAATAATAATAATAATTTCAATAATGATAATAATAATATCAATAATGATAAGAATAATAAGCAAAAGCAATAAGAATAAAAATCATTAACTCTACATTTAAACTCATGTAAAACATATCAAGGTTATCGTCAGTGCAGCAATATCGTCGGTGTGGAGGAAAAGTGAACTTTTTATAGATTTTCTTAAAATGTTCTGGAAAGAGCCGTAAAAATCCCTAATTCTCACCAGTAGGCCGAGCAGTACACGAGGGAAGGGTATTAGATTGGAAGAGGAAATGGCTAGCCGACAGTAAAGGACGGACAATGCCATATTAATCACAGTAGGTCTAACAAGATTTATCATGTCTTCATGTTTAACAAGCAATAAAAATAAAATATAATTCAAAATATTATCAAGTGGTTTTGGTAATGGTCTCTATTTGTTTTTATGGAAAATCTCTAATAATGCAGATTCGATGGGAAGTATTATGCTAATCGTAGCCAAAGGGAAACAATGTTCTAAGTGGTAATCTGTTTTAATGTTCTATTTATAAATTAATACTTTCGTTTAGAAGAAATAATCACAAAAATAAAAAGGAGACGTAATTTATAGATAAGTGATAGAGTTTTTCTTCTCGACAAACGCTTTGTAAAAAAATACATCTGAAAAAAGTTCATAATCATAACTCGATTATATTTTATTTCACTAATTTCTATAACTGAAAGTTCACCCACCAATTGATCTTGAAATGCCTGCCTGAGAATATTTATGCGTTTAATATGTAGCTTCAACACGTATGACAGATTAACGACGAAGCACCATTCCATTGAGTAATCTTAGGGAACAACTGACCTCAACCTATATTTTATTGCTTCAGCCCATCTCAATTAACATTTGTTAATAAATTCTCTGGAAGAGAGGTTGCACAAAGGCTTGAAGTCCAACAAAAGTTTGACCTGAAAAAGATTGAGTACGAGGTGCTTCATCCTCATTTAGACTCAAGAGTGAAGCCTTAACTTACTTGCAGACTCTTATTGTACTTGACAACAACAATCAACTAATCGCTGTGCCATGGTGACTGTTCAAGTACGTTTGGCCCTTTAACCCTCCTCAGATCGAGTCTTCTCGCGTCACACCGAAGGTCCAGGTCAAGCGCCCCTTACTTAAACATCTGTTAAAGAGATTACTGTGTATTTTCATATTTTCTCCTTTATACAATTTGTACAGCGCAGTAATGATATTTTCTGTGTATTTGTTACATTTAGTATTGTAATAAATGAAAAACTCGCAGATTGGAAAAAGGGGAAAGATCATCTGCCACGGCATAAAGAATGTAATCCTCATCAATACAATCTCAGAGCCGTACTCGCAGGCGAGATGGAAGCTCGCCCTCACCTGCCCTTCCTGCGGATCGTCGTGGCACTGCCCAGCTGCAAAAGGAAAGATTGCGCCCACTCCATGGATCTTTCGTTAGAGTATTCTAAAACATTGCATTTACCTGGCGTTGATCAGTGAAATCAAGGAAAACTACCGATCACAGCAGCCGACCACTGGAATTCTCCTCCAGACAGTGGCTGATTTCGACCAAGCTGTTAATCTAGTGTCGAAAATTCTACCATCGTCGGGACTTGAACCCTAGGACTTTCCGGTCGAAGGAAATTCGATGGCATCAATTGATGCTCTAAGCCACATTTGCCGGTGGTCACATTGATCCTTGTCCTTAGGACATACCCGACATTTTACTGCTGCTTCATCATAAGGATCACGCGGGACATGCGAGCACTCGGACGACCCTTCGAGATCGGGCAGACGCTCGCAATTTAACGTCATCGAGTGCACAGATATCTCGGGCGAACTCTAAAATTAAAGAAAAATACGGACATATATCTCGAAACAACTATTTTTAATGTATGAAAATACCTTTCCTTCTTCCTAAAAAACACACAGAAAGGATATAATCATATTCAAATCAGTAAAGAAAATTAACAAACTCAAATCAATCATTCAATTCTTCTTCAGTTTTCTCTATCAATCATTGACCAAAATTTGCTTTTGAGATGTTTTTTGGCTAAAATATAAATTACAATAAAAGGCGTAATTAATTTTTGCGTATTGCCAAACAATTTTGTTTTATAAATAGTTTAGTTCCAGAATTTCGTAACAAAAAATACTTACGCTGCAGGTCGAGAGTGAGCGCGCCACTTTCTTCCCCACTCGGACACATATGACGCGGTGGCCCACAGTGTTTTTTTTTCAGGTATATAATCAAGTTTCTTTCTTCCCTATACAGTATTTGAGAAACTCCCGAGTGTGCAGGTGTGCGTGCGTTCGATTTCCGTCACTCACGGCCAGAACATTTCCCGTGCACCAATGGAGACATGCGAGGTATCATTCGACGCGTCTTGGTCTCCTGATGGGGAACTGATAATTTGCTTTCGAATCCGGTCAGAAAAATTCAAAGAAATTTCCAAAAATGGCTTTTGCGGGTTTTGGCGCTGTGAGTGTGCTGGGAATTAAAACAGCGCCAACACCTAAATAGATCTAAGTAAGTGGCATTGATTAAACCCCAATATCTCGTGGTTATTTCCAGTCCACAAGACGAGAATTTGTAAGATACAAAATAGTTCGTGAATATTTTTTATAACAAATTTACAAATTTCCTTGGAACATTGAGTTTGAAGAATATGAACTAAATAAGAAGAAAACCACAAATGTAATTACAATATTAGAGAAAATACATTTCTTAAAAGTGCAAAGATCGATTTTCAATTTAATGTGACTTAAAACTTATTCACATAAATATACAAAATAGTAACCTTTTAATGCTTACATTTATATTCACTTGCAGAATACAAATCAGACTGAGTTTGTGGTGTTATAAAATCGCAAAACTTAGGGGGCCAAAATCTAGATGTGTTAAGCAACTCATCGGAATCCAATGCAGTTGTAGAAGCGTTTGCGACAGAATTTTCTGAAGTAATTGACAAGTATCTTACAATAAGAATACAGAATAACGCAGAACAGGTTACAAGTGATCATTTATGTTCATATTTGAAAACAAAGCGTAAAAATATAGTTGTGCTAAATTCTAACTATTCGCATTATTCATTCCTGCAAATATTTTTACGGCCATTATAACTTTGAAATTGCAATATTGCCCATTCACATCCCGTATGAAGGTAATATACAAGGTCATTGGGTGTTGGGAATTTTTGAACGGAAGTATAGCATTACTACTACGATTATAACAGACTACTATGATTCATTGGTAAGTCAGATACTGTAAGAACTTATTTGAACAAAGCTAAGCATGAAAGAACTGAAGTATTAAAGAAATTTTCACCTCAAGAAAATACTTTTAAAACGGTTTCCAGCGTCGTTGACGCCATATTAAACTAGTTCAAATAACCATATTCAAATAACAGCTATGGGGAACCATGGATCATTAGAATACACGACGAGTAACGGCTGGTGAAGATTTAAACCGCATTGCGCTCACCCCTCTGCCTACGATGGGTTAAAAACGAGTCAAACGACAAAACAAAGTGAAGAATGGGTCTGCTCAGACTTCGTATCAATTACTCTTGGTTATTGCTGATTCATTCTTTGAACGCATTGCCTCTCGCGTGATGTCAAGGCTACTGTTGAAATACTCATCAACTGCAATTTACTGAACCATTTAAGATCAAGTATCAAGGCGAAGGTCACATAAAATGCATGGCGACACTTTTAGAGGGAATTACTTAAGGGATCTAAGAAACCCAAATTGTAACCACTTATTCTTTTGTTCCTGAGATGTGAGGTAGAAACTACAGTTTATCGATAAGCAACCTAAAAGCTTTATTAGTTTGCTTTTTTAAAGAATTCTTATACGTGAAGAAATAAGTAACAAAATTTTATACAGCTGTTTTTATTTCGGCCAACACTGGATCACGTAACTTGCATCTCAATTTTGTATACGTAATTTTTAAAAGTTGTTATTATTTCACTCAAAATTAAGTGAAAACGACTTAAAAATGACATTATTTAAAGTTCATTATTTTTGAACAAATTTGTTACAATACCCCACATCATATTAGAGGAACTATATTACATATAGAAGTAAGAACAATCCACATTTTCGGTATTGGGAACCCATAGAATGAGTTTTTCTGTAGAATGATCGCAGTTTCTCACTGCACCATTCCCTAAAATTCCTTATATTATTTAGTGGTATGCGAGAAAGTAAAAGCAGCGCGAATACAATTAACAAAAATTATGAAAAGTAAATCAAAATTCAAGTTAAGGCATTTGAGTCGTCCATACAACTTTTTTCCTTTATAATTAACAATTTTTGTAAGTAATAGTTTTAATTGAAAAATAAAATAGACAAGCCAATTACCAGAAAATATACCTGTATCTAAAAATTTACGAATTAGGGAGTTTGTGAAGAAGTGGACTTTCACCACATTGAATATAAATAAATGCAATGCACAAAAGGTAATTAGAGTAAAAATTGGTATGTTCCATCATCCTAAATCAGAGTGTAATTTAAATACGAAATTGGATATTTTATTTCCGCGAGTGAGATAAGTCAACATTTTACTTTGCCGGGCTACTCTATTATCTCAACATTAAGAACGTAACGCGCGCAACTGCCGGGTTGTCCCTTTGTTTCTGCCGCCACACTTTCAATGGACCGAAGAAGGCTATAACGGCTCACATCTTCAGTAGCAAAATGGCGGTCTTGCATTAACCCCGTGAAAGAAAGTCCAGCAGGTTCAAATACGGAGAGCGAGGCAGGCAGGCTATTGAGTCTCCTCGTCTGATCCACCTATGTGGAAATTCCATACCTAGGTATTCCCAAACTCCGTGATAATAAGGGGAGTGCGCCATCCAGCGGGTACCATATCTGGACCCACACATTCAATGGGGTGTCCTCCAAAATCGTAGAGAGTACCTGAGTTATAAAATGCATATACTGAATGCCTCTCTATCATTCGGGTAAGAAGTAGCACCGATGATAAATTCATCCACAATGTCAACCCATACAATTGCAGAGAATCACTCTTGGTGAACTACACTGCGTGTAACATGTGAATTTTCCTAGGCCCACACATGCAAATTATGAACATTAATTGTGTCCGGTCTTTTAAAACACGTTTCAAGTGTCCAAATAATGGTTTTATAAATTCCTGGTTTTCCTTGCATTCGTGCCGAAAATGCGTCGAGAATCTAGAACGACGTTGTAAGTTTGTACTGCGCAAATGCTGCACCAGCTGGAAATGAAAGAGCGTACGAGTAATCTCGCCGCATGAATTGCTCGCCAGGTGACGGACTGTGATGTGTTGACCTCGCGCGCCATTTGCCCTGTGCTCGCTTCCGGGCCTTAGCGGATAGTATTAATAACTGAGATTTCCAGAGATCAGCAAATCCTAACGCGAGGTGAAGCCGCTCGCTCACTTACCATAGCCCAAGTTACCCGAGCACAAGCGCATAGCCCGAAGTTTAACGTTAATTATGTACAAAACTTAACGATGAAGAGTATCCAGTTTTTGTCAAAGTTTGCCTGTACATAACATATGGGATATGGCTGCGGCGTACAAGCAATGAGAACTGAATCACCCTGTATTATGGCGTTACTTTACACGAAGCCCCTGGAACATTTTCAACATTTTCTCAAATATGGCGCCAATTTTTTCTTCAATTTTCTTGTACAATGAGAGCGAAATACATTTATAGAGATAGCATAGATCGGAAATTCACTAATAACGCTGAAATTTCCGAAATTATAAAAGTTTGATTTTTTGGCATTTTACTACAATTACATTATTGAAAATAGAACATTTTTCTTCAAATGAAATTATTTCTCTATAATTATTTCTTTAATTGTAAATTTTCTTGAACATTTCTGTATTTGTTTTGCAATTTTGAGTGAAATATGGGCAATATTAAAAAATATAAAAAATAATAATTTCTCAAAAATGGTTCCAATTTTGTTTAGTAAACTTTTTGTTGGATATTAATATATGCACAATAACAGATGACGTTTTGGCTGTATTTTTTGTTTTTCAAACATTACACAAATGTATTTTTTGACATCTCTCTTACGTCATTAATATTTACATTACCGGCAATTTGTGTCATTTGCGAGAAAGGTTTAAACGATGTCTTATAAAGTTTCTTGAAAAAATAAAAAGTTTTCTGTGAAAATGCGCCCGAAATTCAGCATTTCCAGGAACGATCAAACTCGAAAAAGGTTCCAAAGTTGATATTTTCTCGAAAAAGGTTCCAAAGTTTTTCTTTAAGTTTTTTGAACGTATGGTGTTAAATTAACTAAAAATATGACATAAATGACACTTTCAAGTATTCTTTTGATTTTTTTTTCAAAAATTACTCAAATGTAATTTTTTTGAAAAATCTTTTGAAAATATTGTTAATATTTTTATTACCAGCAATTTGTATACATTATTGAATTTGTAAGAAGAAATGCTTCGAATGATTTCCAATGAGGTTTCTTCAAAAATTCCAAAGTTTTCTGTGAGAAATAGTTTCAAATTTCGCGTTTAGAGAAGTACTAAAACGATATTTTCCCAAAAACTGCTCCAAATTTTCCAACGAAAATTGTCATAGAGAGCGAGGTTTTACTTTTCTATAATATTCAGTCAGGAAATTCTGGGTCACATTATCAAGCAAAAAAATGAAAAGAAAATGTTTGCAGCTATTTTCAGAAAATTTCGAAAATATCATAATCTTCATTTAAAGTACCGCCCAAACTTAAAATATCTCAATGATCCTTTGAACGGTACAACTATATCTTACTCCTAATGTTTTACCAAGCTTGTATAAGCTGTCAAGTGTATAAGCTGACTTGTCAGCTTGAGTTCAAAAACTTCTTCAATACGGACCTACTTATGTGTAACATACGTAGTGCATTCCTCTAAGTCATCCCGATTTTAGGATACAAAGGAGTGAGTAACTCCTCGCCACCAATTTTAACTATCTTGGTACAACACTAATAGACCTCAATCCTGACGTGATTGCAAAGTTACAGCTCAAAGTAAATTTAAACACATTTTATTCCGAAAATTGTTTGTGATTATTGTTTAAGTGATTCTAGTATTAAGTAACCACAAGAAATTAGTTATTCTAATAGAAGAAAAAAGCCCTAATTCTTCGGAAGCATGGGTAGTGAGAAACGAGCAGAAACTCCAAATCTATGTAAAATTAAATTGACGTGTAAATGGACCCTTCATGACATCGCCCTCCGATGAGCACGAAGAGCAGTGCCGGCGACTTCCGTTGCTGCCTGTCTTGCAACTCTATCCCGTTCTAGACTTGAATATCGACTACTGAGTACCCATCATTTCAAATCAAAATGAATCTTACGTACGTCTGCGACATATTAGTAAACTAGTTATAACGGCAAAAAGAATTATTTACAATCCAAGTACCAACCAAATAAGAAATCAATTAAGAGAATATAATTAAAAATTACTAATATCTTATTCGCAAGTCCGCGACGATTTAGCAATTCAGTGCTACTTTTTTATTTAATTCAGTCTCTATGCAAATTATTATGTTCTGAAGGCTTCTAAGGAATCAAATAAGCGTTCGAAAAGCATGAATATTCTCTCTGAAGACTGCTAATTTGTAAATGTCCGCGAATGTGTAAATACAAGCATGGATTTATCCAATCTACAGAGAGAGTAAGCATGATTATCCAAGAGTCTCTTGATCCTCTAAAACACTTGAAAGAATTATAATATACTAGTAATTTGGGTTAAATAACATACTCCTGTTTGTTTCGCGCAGAGTTACATTCAATATATATTGAGATGGAAGCAAGATAATAGATAGAGAACATGTTTGAAATTATGCTCTGTTCTGAAAAACATGTACACATGAAAACATGCTTTACAAAGCTCATATAAATAATAGATGTCCAGATGTAAACAAAACATTAGTTTTATGTACGGAACAAAATAATTCAATTAATAAGCTCAATACATCATATCAAATTGAAAATTGTTCGTTGTCCATTAAGAAAATAATAAAAAGACGAAAAAGGGAACAAGGGAAATCAGAGAACCGATGAGAAATGAACTCGAATGGGTGTATTTTATTATAGTTACAAGAAGTAACTTGGTTTAAGATCGCCATGTTGAACAGGATCACGATAAGTCAGTTTAAAATCCATAAATTAAACAATAGAAAGTTAAAAGGTGTGAGTAAAGAATGATGAATCATTTTGAACTGTTTATAATAGCAGCCATGACAGATTAAAACTTTGATGGGACTGCTATTGTCTAAAACTTCCAAGCACTCACCGCGAAGGCCTCGAGGTGGGGCGACGCCAGGCCCATGTTCATGGCCCCCGAGAGCACTCCGAAGAGCACGATGACGAGCACGGCCGGCGTGTACTCGTTGCTCCCCGTCTCGCGGCCCTCCAGGATGAGCTCCACGCCGTACCAGAAGGCGAGCGAGTAGCTGGCGTACACGATGAACCAGAAGACGCCGCTGCCCAGCCCCGTGTACAGCCCGCGCTTGCAGCCCATCGCCTCGGCGGGCTGCAACCGCTCAGCGTATCTGCGAGGGATGGTACAAACGAAACAAAAGTATACTCTTCGGGTCACAACAGCACACACTTTCTCCTATTCCTCTCTCCAACACTTGGAATTTTGGAAAATTCAGAGAGTTCAACGAATAAGAGACTCATTTTCACACTATTCGAGGACAAATTGTAGTAAAACTAGTGACGCTACAACAGCACACACTTTCTCGAATTATTTCTAACTGCTGCGCTCTATTATACTACTACATAAACGTACAAACTTATTTTCAAACAGCAATTTTTCCCCCACCGAGACGAGAATTCAGTCCTCCGAGGTCACTCGCTGTCACTCTAAGTTCATCTCTACGCTATTGAAACTCAGTGAGTTCCGAACTCGAGCTTTTACTTTTGAAGTATTAATTTTTTTGCAATTTTCGAAAACATGGAGAGTTCTCCGAAAATGTAACCAGAAATATATTTTTTACTGTCCCTTGATACATACGAAGAGAAAATTCAGAGAAAATAATTTGAGCAGACTTTGAGATAACAATTTGTTAAAAAAAATAAAATTGCCTATATTTCGCGTCCTTTACGTTAATCGAGGACAAGCTTTAATTTTAAAAAATTGAACTTTTTTTAGAAAATGTTGAAAATGTTTTTGAGTCTTAATTTAAAGTACCTTCAAAAATCAAAAGATCCGCTTCAAACTCCCAAAGTTTCGAGTTCATTCAGATTGATCGGGTAATATCAGTTTTGGAGAAAATCGGCAGAACGATTTAGGCGCAGGCGTTTCCCATAAACAGACGTTTTTCCGTTAATTGATTTTTCGTTAAAAAGGGCCCACAAAACCTGCATTCTGGCTACACCACCTGTTGGAGGAAGTAAATTACTATATTTAGGAATAGGGTTTCTCCACCTTATTTGGTTACCAGGGCCTGACCATCAGTTTTTCTGTCGAAAAGTCGCCTTTTTCTGTCGGCCTTCTTACATTCGTAAGGGTGAGAAAGTAAACATTTTGCCACGCTTGATATCAAAAATTGAAAATGAAATTGAAGCTTCGTGTAAAGTGCCCTCAAAAAATTAAAATATTAGTTTCTAACTCACATGTTCTTACGTTCCTCTAAATTGGTTGGGGAATACCAATTTTGAAGATAATAGCCTATACGATTTAGGCGCAAGTGTTGGTCATAGGCTTACGGACAGATGTTTTACCGTCCATCAATTTCTCGATTTACAGATCTTATAAAACATAGATTCTGACAATACGTGTTAGAAGATATAATTTACTCAAAAAATGATTTACCCCCTTTTTCGTTAACAGGGGCAAGAAAAGTTCGAAAATTCGCCGCAATTTTTCGCAAAATCCGCGACAAGTTTACGACGCATGTTTACAATACTTTCGTTTTTTACGAAGTAATGGGGAGAAAGTAAAAAAATGAAATTCAATAGTGTGGTCATAAATACAAAATGATGTTAATAATATTTCAAAAGAAAGGCAAAGTTTCTGCTCAGATATACGAATAGTCAGTTGTTTTACTCATTCGTGTATATTTGTTTCAATTGTCCATGAGATATTGAGATATCTGCAATTCTTTTCTCATTTTTCCAAAACTCATTTCCCCAAAAATATGCTGAAACCTTAGATCAATTTTTTGCCACATTTCACTTGTTCTGTGAAACGTTCACTGACACCCACAAATATATTAAAAATCCTTTTTTATATTTTTAATGTGTACTATAAAGCCAGAAATACGCCTGCATATGACGTTACTGGTCATCATTATCCTCTGCCAGGAAATAAAAAATATAGATGAGTTTTAAGTTTCATTTTTCTTTTCAGTTACGTATTCCATTAAAGAAGTATCAACATCTCTAGCATTTTTCTAGCGCCAATTATGGATTTGAGAGGACCTTTACCTGCCTCGAATGTTTAAGAGAGTCAGAAAGAAAAAAATCTAATAGCAGCTTAGAAATATTGCGTTCTGCTCATTTTTAAGAAAGTAATAAAACCACGACTCACAAAAAATAGAGTTACAAAAATAGTTATTAATTAGATAATTTTACACTTCAAGGTTTAGTGATGTGCAGAATAGTAGCTACCTACATGAAAAGAGAGTATAAAAAAAAAGTGGGCCAAAGGAATTGACCTGTTTTTATTGTGGTATTTAATAAGACTATTCCACGAATAAAATTACTTTCAACAAAGGTTTAGAATGCGCCAAATATTAATTATATTGTGTTTGTACTCCAAATGCACCGACAGCACTTCCCACAATTGATGTATTTCATATTGTGATTGAGGAGGTGGTCAGAAAAAGCGATAAGAAAACAAACGATAATTTTTCGGGGATACACCGTCGTATTATTGGCGTCCGTGTTCTTGAGCCCTCATTTTGCTGGATGCGAGAGGAGCGGGTATTGGGTTATTGTGGGAATTCTGATTTGGTGTTGTTGACGTTCTTATAAGAAGAAATAAAAGAGGTCATCTTCGTCAACATACTAGCTTTATTAAGATAGCCGGCTTTCGACGGCTTTGCCGTCATCGTCAGTCTATAAGATACAGAAAGATATAACAAAATTATAAATAAATACACAATAAGATAGAAAATTAAATTACAATTAATGGATACATCAAAATTAACATAAAAAATAAAAGGATAATCGATATACGATTGCAAAAGATAAGGAACATATAGCAGATAAAATTGCAAAAATGAATTGCGACGGGAGGGGGGATTAATACAGATAATAGCAGTTCAAATTTCAGATTATAAATATATGTGAAGAGAACCAAAATTAATATATATATATATATATATATATATATATATATATATATATATATAATTTTATATATATAATATTATTTATAATATATATATAATATATTATATATATAATATAATATATAATATTATATATAATAAATGGGGGATAGTAATAATAATTAATATCTTTCCGCCCAGATTCAGACATTAAAATTCTTGAAATAGAAAATAAATTCTGGAACAGAAGCACTTTAGAAATCTTTCACATATTTCAAGCCAAGCAGAAATCTGAAGCCCTTCTCAATGAACAAACTAATTTCCCTCTGTCCCCTCTACTAATAATTTTACACACCCCGACCTCACCAACTGACTCCCCCGCCTCCTAAGAGAACACTAAACAGACCTCCTCCGACCCCTCGCCGGATCTCCCGAAAGCAATAAAAACCCCGTGTCACGTTTCCTCTGGGCACAGTCGACCGACTTTTGCCGAAAGCAGCGAGGTAAGCAAAGCGGCTCAACTTATTATTCAATTTTCCCCCATATTTGTAATAACATTTGATATTAATTATTATTACTATCCCCCATTTATTGTGTATATATATATATATATATTTATATATATATATATATATATATATATATATATATATATATATATATATTAATTTTGGTTCTCTTCACATATATTTATAATCTGAAATTTGAACTGCTATTATCTGTATTAATCCCCCCCCCTCCCGTCGCAATTCATTTTTGCAATTTTATCTGCTATATGTTCCTTATCTTTTGCAATCGTATATCGATTATTCTTTTGTTTTTTGTGTTAATTTTGATGTATCTATTAATTGTAATTTAATTTTCTATCTTATTGTGTATTTATTTATAATTTTGTTATATCTTTCTGTATCTTATAGACTGACGATGACGGCAAAGCCGTCGAAAGCCGGCTATCTTAATAAAGCTAGTATGTTGACGAAGATGACCTCTTTTATTTCTTCTTATTGGGTTATTTCCACTTTCGGACTGCTATATGAAATATGAAACTCGTTGCTTCAGATTTGCACAAAAAAATGCTTCTCTCATGTAGTAAATAACACATCACACACCACTGGTCACGTGATTTTTAATCAACGATAAAAACTCTAAGCGACGAATAGACTTTCTCGCAAGTATGGATTTGTTCCGTGTTCTGGTTTGGACACGCTGTCAAGTATCCTATCGTTAACACGTTCTCCCTCAAATTTGGATATGCATTCGCTATGACACTATCTTTGAGAAATTTGCTTTCCATGTCCGAGATTCAAGTAATAATATTACTTGAACATTTCGCCGATATTGCACAATCGTAGGGGCAGAATATGCAATGAAGACATGCTTAATCCTTGACTGTGCGACGGGTTGCGTAGAGTTCAGGGGTGCTTGAGTCGTAAACGAATAAATCATCATTAACAACGCCGCCACAATTCAAAACACTCTTTAAACGCTCGCATAACTAATCAGAACAAAGTGTGAACATTTCAGCGAAATCGGTAGGGTAGTTTTTGCGTCTATGTGCGACACACATACACGCATTCCCTTTTATTATTATATAGATTCAACGAATGTTAGCAAAGGCGTGGGGGTAGTTATTCCGAGGCTCAAAAAGCCGTGCGCACTGCCCAACGCTATTGGAGGAATCTGAGGAGTTGAGCCATCCTTCCGAAATTCCTGGAGGAAGGGCCCAGGCTCACCTCTGCGCCTCCTTGTGCTGGCCGTGGAAGGCGACGACGGTGCGGATGGCGGAGAGCGCCTCCTCCACGGCCGCGCCCGCCGCGCCGTACGCCTGCTGCTCGCGCGCCACCAGGTTGCCCTGCATCTTGGCCACCAGCGCCGTCGCCACGATGATGACCGGCGCGCACGTCAGCACGGCCAGCGTCAGCTTCCACCCGTGCAGGAACGACATGATCACCGACCCCACGAACGACACGATCAGGTACATGAACATGCCCAGCTTCTCGCCGATGCCGTCTTGCATCTTGTCCAAGTCCCTGCAAGACACGTTGGCGGAGGATCGACGAGCAACGGGGGCTTTTTGCGGAGAGAGCAACACAACATAATAATACATACTGGTCATAAGCTAAAATAGTTTTTCATTCTAAGTGTACTCTATTTTTCTGAAGCGAATGTCAATTGTACTTTATTATGTCAGAGTAAATCAACAAATGTATCCATGAAGGGTTAATAAAAGTTTAAACGTTGTTGATTTGAAGTAGTGAAGGTAGATTGAAGGAAGTGAGTCTATTTTATCCTGAAATTTTCAATTAAAAACAACTGTAATATATAACTAGCTGAACCCCTGCGATTGCATTGTACAAAAGCAATGATTTTCAAGCAAAAAAAGTACAACAAATGCACTATAGGAAATACTAAACTCCTCCAAAAAAATTGTTTCAGTACTTACTTTTACATTTCAGTACTTACTATCCAACATTAATTAAATTATGGGCGTTTACACATTCAGATACAATACAATGGCTACGCACTGTGAACACAGCGAGTTAAACGCGTTTCTGAAATTGTAATTGAAATATTTTGTATTTACAATGCTCTGTACATCTATGCTGTAGTGGACTATATATGTACAGTAGGAAATCCTACGATCTACCTTAACTTAAAAACGAACATAATCTATCACCACAATTATAATAACATCACATTATATTCTATTTTTTTAAACGGACCCATGTGTCAAATGATTGCTGGACATTGCGTTTAATACACGGATTTTAGCAATCAATATTAAAAATCTTGCGATTTTCATGTTGCTAACTTATAACTTCACATTCACTTGTGCTCACACATGCACATGTAACAAAATATTTCATGAACAATGACGGCTGTTAAGCGTTCATTCTATTAATTTTAAGTTACTGTTAAACTTTAGGTTTGTGCTACAAAACCAGAAAATAAAAGTAATTGAGAACACATACTACCTCCCATTTAAAGAAAAGATAACGAAGTTTTGTTTAATAGAGAGCTCTGAATTATTTCTAAGTATTCCTTAGTATTTTAAATACTAAATCATTCCGTTCTTATCGTGGGTTTTTTACGTAACGAAACCTTAATTTTGTTACGAAGGTGCGAACATTTTAGACCGCCTCATGCACCAAAGCCGGGACAAGGGTCTATTGAACGAGTAGCGTGGCGTACGAGCGCTGGCGCCCAGTGGCACTCACTCGGTGAGGCGGCTGGCGAAGGCGGAGGGGTCCCGGGTGTCGAACCACGCCATCTCCTGGCGCAGCACCGCGCGCAGAAACAGCCTGCGCACGCGTCCCACCTGCGCACAAGCAGCCCAGCGTTGGACGCACAAGTGCACTGGCCAGGCAGAAATTGAGAAAAAAAACTAGAAGCTCTGAAAGAGATGCGATGAAATAATGAAGAAAGAAAGCTAAAATCTCCTCGAATGTGGAAGTTTGTGTATGTAAGTTTAATATCTAAATAATAAAATGAAATGTAAAAATTATGAAGCGAAGAATACGATATAAAAATACCTAGATATAACTAAAAGAGTTTGAAAGGCTAGATGAGGGAAAGGTCTTAGAAAATAATTCTACAGTAAACAGATATTTTAAAATGTAGTGAGAAGGAGGTTAATAGCATCAATGTATTGGTATTGCAATATATTTGCAGATAATCATATTTTGGCATAAGAGCAAAAAGGCTGAGAAATCTTATAAGAAAATTCTTAGTAAAGTTCTTGGAATTGTAAAGATAATTCGTTGGAGGAAGTGGCAAGGTTGAGAGAGTAAGAAATTGATTTAATTAAGGAATTTATTCTAGCGATCAAAACAAGTTATCGCTGGAAAATAATGAAAAGATAAGAAACTCGTAACAAATGGTATACATTTATTCAGGTGGATGATATTCCTGATTATTTAAAAGGAAAATATAAGGAAAGTGACAAAAGAAGGATAGCAAGATGTAGGTTAGAAAAGAAACCAGAGCGAGTAGATATCGGTTAAAAAGTGAGAAAAAATATAGGTTCTGTGAGACGGAAGAGAAAAATTGGGAACACATATAACAGAGATATCAGATTTTTGAGGAAGGAAGAGTGTCGAAAGGGTTAAATCTTCGGGATAAGGCGAGGTGGATATTATAGGACAAAGGAGAAAGTATTAGTATTTGGAAGAGGTATAGGAAAATGCTTAGCATAGACTGAAGGTTATTTAATTTACATATTACGAAGAAATTACGAGTATTGAAGGAACTGTAGATAGATACAATGAGTAATGAAATGATTAAAATGAAGACATAAAGAATAGATTTATAAAGGAATGGTAGATAATAAATGTACTGTATCCAATTATTGTATTCAGATAATTGGCAAATCTAACTACTGTATCTATTACAAAGCTGTAATATTAACTATTATTGTATTGGCAGATGAATTGATATGCAGTATTGTATGCTCTAGGAAATGTATTTCAAGGTTCATCAGCGATACACATTTTCTTCTGGAAGACTACGTAAATTGTGAGAAAGAAACAAGTTTATTGATTTTTTGTTTCTAGACATGAACATAGCATGCATTATACCTGTAGCCAGACATTATAGTATGTTATACTTTCTGATACTTCTGAATCTAGATCCTAAACAATGGTGTAGGTCACATTCTGCATTCAAGAATTGAATCATTCAATGCGATCTCTTACAAACATCGATGTTGGCCATTTTTCAAACGACTGCTGTGCTGCCATGTGTTGAATCACACTGACGTACCTGCACGCACACAGTACTCTAAAAATCTTTCATATCATGGAATTCATATTCAACTTCAATTAGAGGAGTAGAGCAAATAAAGTGTAAAAGTACTTAAGAATTGTCTGAACTAACTCCGAAGATATTAGATTTGGTGAGTGGGATTAAGGAAATTGAAGTAACAAAATGTCATGCACACCTTGTACAAGCAAATTGCGAATTCATACCAATTTTAGTCTTCCTGTGACTCAGATACAAGGTATAATGTATTCTGTGAATTAATTTACCGGTCCAATTTAATACTGTTTATTACGATGCTCGTGTTTGACGAGACTTAGGTTCAGCAAGCCTGGCATGTTTATGTGTATTACCAGCAACCTTGAAGAGGAAGTTGAAGCAGGAGGAACAAAGACCTGAAATTCTTATTTTATTACTCAAAAAGTGCTACGAATTTACAATACTGTATGTATAATGTTCTGTAGTACTCAGTGTGCCTTTTCTCTACGTAATATAACATATAAAATGACTCAAATATTCGTACCAAAAATTGAGTTCTCTAAAAAGAAAATCTTCCTTCTGTTGATAATTTTCTTTAAAGTGTACGTTTTATTGTAAGTACCACATAGCGATTGGTTTACATTTTATTATCAAAACGCTCTTTGTTTTAAGACCAGAGGTCTACAGATCATTCCGAAACTCAGAAATTGCCATATCACTAATTTCAAATAATCCATCACAATCCAAGCTCAAAATCGTTTATTATAAAGTGTTTTAAATGGTTAAATAGGGTTAGAGTTACGGTTGGTAACTTAATGCCAGAAAATAGTTTTTGGAATAGTTTTTAAATAACGCAATGATAATATATTTTTATGTACTTAAGGTCGCATCAACATATAGGTCATTAGCGACCACTATTAGTGTTAACGTTATGGTCACGGTGAAGATGAATCGTTATGGTGATGATAAAGGGTGACAGGACGAACACAAATACAACCATGCCCGAGGTGGGACTCGGACCCGCGATCCTTCGGTCCGAGATCGCTACACCATTACTGCCTTAGCGACCTCGGCCACCAGGTCGGCGGTAATCAACTTTCATTTCGCAAACTCAATAGTGATAATGATAAAAATGATTAATAATGATTTTTCAGTAATAACGTGATTGCATTCAATTTGGAGGATGCGAAGTCACATTTTGGTTACGCCTCGTGTTTGGCAGAATCTGAATGTGGAGCTTTAGGTGCGTCTACTTTGACGCAACGCGTCTCCAAGCCCCTTGGGGGGCGTTGAGCGCTTTGCGCTTCTCGGAGTAATCCTCCATTACTAACAACGCTTTTTTTGGAATAATCCTCCATTAATATTATGTCTGTCGCGTCTCAGTCGGTTGTCAAGAGGACCGCCAGGTAGCATCTCCGCGTACGCGCCTCCTACCGCGCGCTCCTGCGTCACTACCCAGTGGCCAGAATTAGGAAGGAATAAGGATAGGGGTAGGGTTTAGGACACTTCACAGGGGTTGGACTAGCCCTTGTGAAGCAGCCAAACTCGTTTTGTTGGAACAAATTTCACATGAGATTCGACGGGAATCGAACCCGGATCTCAGTGGTGAAAGGCTAGCGACTTAGCAATGAGCCACGAGTTGCTTGCACGAGTGTGTGCGTATATAACGAACTGAACAATAAATGGCAGTTCTTGGTTAAAGAACTAAGTCACTTCATGCCCCAAAAAAGAAAGCAAATAAAATGGGAGGAAGATGGAAGTAAAGAAAGAGATAAAGAAAAGGAGGGCGGGACGTGCCTGGCGGTGCGCGGCGGTGTTGAGGCAGGAGATGCAGCAGATGGCGAGCGCGGACTGCACGGCGGCCGCCGCCAGCGCCCCCAGCCCGAAGGCGGCCGAGTCCTCCAACAGCGCCTCGCGCCGCTGCTCCCAGCTGCCGTTCACCCTGCGAAGGCTCCCTTCAACGCTCGGCGCTTGGATGTTGGGATACACTCACTTCCATTCGAATTGGACGAGAGTCGTTTTATGGATCACGAGGTCTAGAGAGGGTTGGAAGTTGAACAAGGATTGTAAGGTACAATGAGGCAGCATGTAACATAGACACATATTTCTTTCCAATGTCAAATAGAGTAAGAATATAATATTTCAACATAATTGTTTTAATAATAGCTTTTAAAACAAAGAACGGTAAACTAATTTTATCTCACCAAGTAATTTCAATCTTCAATTAAATTCACGCAAATTTCTGCATCAATAATTTAAAACTAACTTCCTGTAATGTGATGTGTTACCTAAAGGACATTTGGCCTATATTGTTAGGCAATTCCAGATGCGCCGGATTCGGCAGGAACAAAAAATCTCTTTGAATGGGCCAGAGCCTACCGAACACTAGGGCGTTAGGAATTATCAACTATCATGAGAAAATGTCACACGTGTTATTTGAGTTGGAAAACTCAGGGGTCCATCGAAATGTGTGAATTTGAAAAAAATATTATTTTTTAGTAATAACTATTTATTGTCCCATGAAAATTTCAACCATTGCTGAATTAAACTTTATAAATGACTTTAAGAACTGTGTTCAAGGAAACCAGAGTTTCTTAAGCTATTACATTTTATACATACTTTAAATCTCTTCATTAAACATCTTTTTGACGGTTTTTGCTATTAATCGGACTTCAAGAAATCAATTCACGAGCTCGTATTCATAAGACCAGCAGGGCTATTGAATGCGACTAAAATGGCGCTTTGCCGCCTTTATTGAACATAATTTGTATCTGCTCATTCTACACTTTTCTCAGATTTAAATTTTTCCTTAGAAACGTTCATTTTGGTTAATTAATTTAATAATACATTTTTCATGAGCTGATGTTCCTTTTATGATGCACTAAATGTTGCACATAAGTCCATTTCCGTGCTTCGCTTTCATCATGACATAGCAAAGGCCCTTTAAACAAATTTACGTAACATATTACGTGCTTCTAGTATTGCAATGAACACAATGGAGGCGTCAATGCCGTTATCACCTACTGAGGCTTATCAAGACTTTTCTAAATCCCTCAGCCCAACATGATCCCAAAGGACGCGCAAATTTTAAGTTTCCTCATATCTTTCTGAAGGTTCCTCTAAACCTACATTCCACCTCTTAAACCACTTTACACATTTCAACAAAAAAAGCTTGTGATAATAACGTAGAGGTCGGCGCCGGATCTCACCATCCAGTGTGGAAGGCATCACCACCCCCACCGGGATAAAGCATTAACGAGTACACTAGCGGGGCTAACGGCCGTAGCAGTTGTCGTGCCCGAAAACGCAACCGAGTGAAGCAATCGCGCGAGGCGGAGCGCGGGGACTCACAGCACGCGTCCGCCGCCGAAGAGGTCGAGCACGTGCGTGCGCGAGGACGTGACGTTCTCCATGTTGCGGTCCACCAGCAGCGTCGTGTACTCGCCGTAGAGGATGATGATGACGGGCAGCCCGATGCTGGTGACCAGCCCGAACGCCAGCCCGGCGCCCACCATGGCGCGCTCCCACGGAGTCGCGTAACGGAACTGCGCCCGACACAACACGCAAATTCTTCAAACAGTTATCTTTATATATATAGCACAAAGGGTTCTCGTTTAGAAAGCAATTTGAGATCGTTAGTGAACCAAATTTAGTGATTTTTTGCTTTAAATCAAAGGTTGTGGGATCCAGATGTGTCATCTCTGTTATTCACCAATTTTACGAGTACAAACACTACGTATTAATAAAATGGTAAAACTAATTTAATGAACGCTTATTTACGACCGGTTATTTATTACATTTTCAACACCAGCTACGAAACATTTGCGATTCAATACAAGTATTTTCTTAAACCGTATTTTCTACTTTCTACTTCGTACTTTCCTAAAAAGTATTTTCTTACGGTTACAAAGCGAAGATAGCGAGTGTTATAAGCTTAAAGATCGGATACTTTTAAATACAAAGGTTAGTGATTGTATATTAAAAACGCAATGTTCTGGAATCACATGTCACATGTGTCCTTTTATAAAACGTTTCAGTGAGTATAATTTTAATCGATGCATTACGTTTGAAGCTAAGATGGATAGAAGTATATCACACAATAGTTCACTTCAACATACTACATGTACACATGTGCAGACAAAAATACATTTCAATTTCATTTTCTGAAACATATTTAACTCTCTGTTCACAAAAAATTCTAATTTTATTGTTACAGAATCAGTTAACCTCCCTTATTGCATCAGCTTTTTAGATTTTTTTTCTAGAGTTTTTTATCCAGCCGACGGGCTATTACCCCTTACGTCTCGATGCATGTTCGACCATACACTAGTCATCAACACACTTGCGGGCTGCTCTGATCTAGGTCAGCAGAACTTGAGTTCCTCCGCCACAACACATACATGAGAATCAAGGAACACACAACCATGCCCAAGGCGGGACTCGAATTCGCCACCCTTCAGACCGAACCGCTGAATCGATACACGCTCTTTGCCACCTCGGCCATCCAGGCCACCTTTCAGAGTAACAACGACCTGAAACAATATTTTGAGGGTTTTCGATTTTCAGTACAGCATATAGTATGTCCTTTTCCGATTGAAACTTTTCGACAGTTTTTCCTTTACAGCGATGTAATTGCAGGGATTCCGTTTATTATTATTATTATTATTATTATTATTATTATTATTATTATTATTATTATTATTATTATTATTATTATTATTACTTCTCAATAATGTTGGATTACATATCGCATAGTTATTTTATTGAATAAGTACTTGGTTGTATTGTTACATACATTAGTGCACAAGAAAAATGACATCTCAAAAACTATAATTTTGTACTAAAACGGTAACTAACTAATAATAAATAAACTATAAACGGTAATAAACTATTATCTCAACATATTTTTTCAAATAGACTTACTTACAAATAAATATTTTACAAGATTTTATTATTTCACGGGGACAAAATTTCAACATTTTCAACATTTCAACAATATTTATAGATTTCAAATTTTGAATCAATTTCTTCAACAGAGAGACTTGCAGAAGAGATTATTTGAATTTCTTCAGCATGGTACAACAATCGTATCTCACATACCAATTCAGTATGTTGTTAATTTTAAGGCTATTTCACAAATTGTTATTCAGTTAAATTTCTGTGTCAAATATATCCTATTACATTCTTATATAAAAACAGTACAGTATGTTAGGATTAATGATGAGGTGTGATTTCAGTGTAGCCACTGAGCAAGTAATAAAATGGCAGAAAAATATCAAATTGTCTTTTTCTCTGGATTAGTTCCTCCCCCTCTCACTCGCCTTCAGGCTACCTCTAAATCACCTTCAATGAATTTCATCATGACTTATTATGGCGCATGTACTTCACAGTTCATCACAGAAATATTGTGCAAAAGTTCGGAGTTTGATGTTTCTTTAAAACTTGATTAAAATGTCGCCCTTCTAATGAGCTAAATAAAAAAGGTTAAAGTAAATTAAAAATCCTTATAAACAAACAAGCATAAGAACATTTATTGATCACAAATATTGTGAAGAATATATTTCAGACCTTAGTTGCTAAAAATAAATATTATTCTTACAGCCCCTAGTCAGAGCTTCCTTGGGTGTGGTCTTGAGGTGTGACGTGTGGTTTGGGGCGAACCGTATGTCAGACATCAGATAATAGTTCCCTTATTTGCACTAAGTACATCTGCACCCTTCCTGTCTCTCTCTCTTTTGCTAATCGATAAGAGCTCGGGGTCTTCTCTGAAACGCAGCACTTACACAAATTAGAACTACGTCCGAATTAGCCTTCCAAAAAGTACCGAATTGTGTATTGTTCAGAAAGGTAAGAATTGTTCTGAGAGCGACAAAAAAATTGTATAAACTTGTTTAAAACGTATTACATGGTTCTAAACGTTCGTAGTATTTAAAAAATACAAATAAAAATGAAATGTGAAAAATAATATTTCATTATTAGATTTCCCGCTTTGTGTGTAAGTAGGTTTTGGTGATATTATGTGCTAATTGTCTCGAATAACTATTATTATTATTATTATTATTATTATTATTATTATTATTATTATTATTATTATTTGTTGACATGTGATGATTCCTCATTAAACTAATGAAAGGTACGAAGAAAGCACTCGCTTAAATGCATTTTCTTTGCAAAAATAAATAACAATAAATGTAGGAAAGCAATGTGCAATGGGTCGTGGAGAAAACATTTTGGAATAGATTTCTAAAGACATCAGATAATATTATAATAAAATTTTTTACGATAAATATGAAAGCAAAATAAGAAGAAGAAGAAGTCGTTCGTCTTCTCAAAATTCGTTAGTCTTCTCGAAGTTGCGTATCTTCGTTCATATTGAATTCGTTGCCTTCTGAGGTTGAAAGTTGAGTTAATTATGGTAATAATGTCAATGAACGGATGAATGAATCAATCGATAAACTTTAGTTAAGAACAGTTTAATATGATAATAGACTTCATTCAATCTGCTGAAAACTTTATTATTTAGTCTAGACAAAGATTTTGTGTTTTCGCAATGTATCATCGGTGAATCACTTCATGAAAAAGTATATTCATTTTTACTTTACTTCAACAAAAATGCAAAAATAAATATTGTCATTTTTCGATGAGATTTTCTTATCTTGGCGAGCTTGACATAATCTAAAATTCAAATTTGTGATAAGAAACCAGACCTGAGAACTTTAGTAAGCTTTATTAGCATTGGATTGAGCATTGTAAAGTTATTTTTTAAAATGAACTCCTACCAACCTAGAAATTTTATAAGAAAAAAATTGAAAGAAAAAATTTGATTGCTTTTAGAAATTGACAAGAGACAAATTTACTTTTAAAAAAAATAGTTGTCTATATATTGTATTTGAATTAAATATTATGTTATTTGAACTATATATTGTATGATATATAGTTCAAATAAATGGCAAGACAAATATTATTTTTTTAAAAAGGAAATTTGTCTCTTCAATGACACGATTTTATCTCGTACATTAGTGTCATGATAATGGTTGTGCGAGAGCAGGGCTCACCAGCTGTAAGTAGGGCACGGGCTTGGGCGCGGGCTCCTCGCGGGCGGGGGCGGCCTCGGCCAAGGCCTCCGCGCCGACGCCGACGCCCTCCGCTGCGTCGCCAGTCTGCGCCGCGTCGCGTGCGGCGCCCTTGGCCTCCGGGGGCGCGCCGTCCCTGCCGCACGCGCGCCAGCGCCCTTGGAGCCCCGCTCGCCATGCGACGCGACAGGCGGGGAGTAATCAAATGCCCTTGTCGACGAGACTCCGTCTCTATACTCGGGTTTTCTAACGTGGCGGCTGAGGGTAATATCTTCAAGAAGGAATTCGGCACGACGTTTTGCGTCTTTCTTGGTCATGTCGCAAGATGTCGCATGAGTGCGACCGCATCAAGCAGTGCTGAAGATCAAGTGACTCTAGCGGCAGGACTGAGAATGACTCAAAAGTCGAACGGAATTCCATCTTGGAGATACTAACTTCAGCCGCCTCGTTAAAAAAGAAAACAAGTATAATACGGTTGTTGAATCGTTCCCCTTTAACTGTCGCTTATTTCTAAAATTTTGGTACCCGCAGAACACGTATGAGGGAGGGGAGGATTAACGGCGGGCCACATGAGAAATTGCGAAGGAATTGAATAATTTTATGTTAAAGTTTGTGTTACAATATTTTCAGTTTTTGAGTTAAGGCAGCGTATCTGTGGCGCGGCAGCCCATGAAGAGTTAGGACCGATCAAGTGAGTTGCCCGTTCTGTTTTCCAGGTTGCACAGGTATCGCGTGGTCAGCGCAACGACTCTCGTTAACCCTTATATCGATTTACTGGACCGATGATGACCTTCCTAAAGACAGCTCCTCAATTTGTATTCACGGGCTGAGCGCATCCTGTTCCAGACCGAACCCTAAGGTGGACATTTCCCAGGATCGCCAGGAAATTGAATCCCAAACGTCCGCATTTGGACCTCCAGATCCTAGCTACCCACGCTAGCACCTACACTACGGAGATGGTCACGCGTATCCATATATTTTGGATATTATCTGTACTTGCGGCCCTTTCAATGGGGGCTTCTTTTTTAAGAACTAGGTCATCATTCACTATGTTGCTCCGATTCTACCGTTCTTTACATCGACAGATAATAAAATAAGATTGCATTGTCTTCATGCCCAGATATTTCTGTAAGAGAACGCCGTAGTTTGGTCAAAGAGATTACTCATGACGATGGTCTCGAATTGTTTGTAAACAAGTGGAGAACGTTGAAAGATTAATAGAATTTTGAGTTAGCAAAGATTCTAATAACACTAGGGAACTTTTTTTCATACCTAGTTGATTTCAAAGGAAACGATCATGCTGATTTCGAAAATCATTATAAAAAGTTTCTATCACGGAAGGTTCAAAAAACTAAACATAATTAATATTTGAAATAAACAAAATTCTACACTAATGTCCTCATTGTCACTCCGGTTATATTACTACAAAATGTTATGAGCATGCTTCATATGAGGTAAGAACAAGTTTAATACGCATATTCGTGCAATAATATGCAGACATTAAATTGGTTTGTTGGAATTCTTCACAAATTGGTGAGGCGAATGATAATAGTTTTCCATGCAACTACAACATAAGGTTCGTTGTACCCGTGTCACAACACTTGTGAGCAGTCCATGGTTTGTCCTAATCTTACGACAACCAAAGTATAAAGAAAACGCAAGTTTTGTAATTTCATATATTTTTTCCTTTGAAGTTTGGGTGTAAATCTTCCATAAACGGTAACAGAAGTTATCGGGTTGATTCGCAAACTGTCTATGTGAAATGACGATTTGCATTTTATCGAACCGACTAAATTCTACAGATCATTTGACGCATTTCACTTTATAAAAGCCACAGAACTGTAATGCATTAATATATTTAAGGCACACGCAAACCAGACCCAAACTTCACGCGCACTGCGGGTACAGTTTCGCATGACACTGACTAACTCAGAACTTGCCTCACCGACAGTTGAATACTTGTATACTTGCGATAAGGTAAGGGGCCAAAATAATTCTTTTCAGTGACTCATGCGTAGTAGGAAATGTGAAGGTACGCGTGACTTGTTTTGAAAACATTCCCTGCGACCGCTAAGATCTACTCGTAATTGAGACGCGAGAATAAAGGCGGTAATCGTCGAAGACAGAAGGTCAAAACACGAAAACCTAATTTCGTTGATATCTCATGAAAGTGACATGGATGAACTGAACAAGGATTTTATTTTTAAATAGATTTTATGTGAATTTATTCTACATGTCTTACAGATTCAATTTAAATGTATTTTCATTTTTAGCAAAATACGGTATGTTACGAAATAAAGACACGGTATATTTAAAAATTGTGACGTGATGTTTTTATTGTGATATTTAAATCTACATATAAAATTGAGTATGTTACGCACTCTATTTTCCTTGAGGTAAAAATCTTATTCCCTAGTGTAATGACAGTCTTAAACGATGAAACAGTAACTCGTCGTCAAGACAAATATATCTGACAAAAGTATGCTGAGGTTCATCGTTGCCCCCCCCCATTGGTATGCAACTGTTAAGACCCGTTTCACACGAGCGCTGCATTGATGCACGTTTGATGCGCGTTAAGTAATGCGCGTCGTAAATTAACATTGTATCTTGTGCGAAACGGCCAAGAGTGCTTGTGTGCCGCCGTTTTGTGCAAGGTACAATGTTAAGTAACGCGCGTTATTACGACGCTGGCATGACACAGACCTAAAACTGTAACTCACTAGACTTAAAACTTCACTCTGCGGAGGAAAGGTTGTCATATTTTTCGGGCATATTTATGCAATTCTTCCCCATTCATTTGGAAACAGTTCCAGAACGAATTTTGAATATTAAAGGGTCAAACGATTTATGTGGGCAGATCAATGCAGATCAATGTACCCAATGTACTTTACAATGGGAAATGCCCAGTATTTCTAGCTACAAGGTCTGTCATTCACTGTTTATGTTTTGCTGTGCACTGCTATGTATCGACATATTTTATTTTATTTTATTTTATTTTAATTTTTAAGTTTATGTTCATTGTGACTCTTAAACAACGTTTCAAAGCAGTGCCTTTTTATAAATTTAGTGGTTAATTCTAACTAATACAAATTTACAATTAAATAATTGATTTTTCACCCGGAATATTATAATCTCCAAATAATAGCAAAACGAAATACTAACGAGCAAACTTATCTGAGCAATCATTCTATTATTATGAATCTTGTTAAATATAATGCAAAGGGCTTAATCTTTTTTATACGATATCATAAGAACTCGTCCACAAGTAACGCAAATTTAGAGTATTTTAAATGCCCCTCACCCTCGGTAACGCACCCGTAAAGCGCGCTTGCACCCCCCCTAAATAATTACGAAACGCACCCAACAACACTCCCCCTTGTACGTGCAAGAAGTGAAAATAAAGTATAGCAGAGTAAAAGCAATTTGTATTCAATTTGTTTGTATTGCATATTAAAATTGATGATTATTAAAGTCGAAATTAGTTGACGAAGCTGACTGCAGCTGACATACAAGGGGCGAGTTGTGAGTAAAGGAAGGATTCATTGGCGAGAAAATGTTTTATCACAAGCCGTGCACACGCCGTCGTAGTTAATGCATGGGCGAGAGTCTACTGCGCCAATTTAAATGGATTCTAGAATATACCAATTTTGAATAATTTCTTTTTAATTTCACAAAATTGAATCTTAATTCTTAAGATTAAAAAATAAATGAAAAAAATTCGATTCATTGTAACAATTTACATCTAATAACTTTAACTTATTTATATTTTTAAAATAAATTAATTATTTTAATGTTTTAGTACAAGACTCAAAAAAAGGAGTTATTTCAGAAAATATTGAAAATGTAAAAAAATAAATTTGAATGTTACGTGCCCCCTACCCACATGTAAGGTAGTGTAACGCTGCCTCAAAACTCTCCCCTTCTTAAGCGTTACCTAATTTATAGACGACCCATAAACGCTTATGAATAAGTTGTTAGTTGATGTGATTTTAGAAATATATAATGTACTCTTGTCAGAAATTAGAGCAGGAAGTAATCATAATATTTAAGAATAAGATTTTTTATCTTTAATCTTATTCAACTAAACGTTGTTAATAACAAAAATAGTTCATTACTGCCATCTTCAAGCAAAAACGATTGAATATTACAATTTTGTCTTTATCTTCACACTGAATTTGTGATTACATCGTAGCAAACGAATTACATTATCAGCCCTAAAACCAATTTTAATACTTGTTCAAATCAAATATGTATATCTAATTCGTTTTAGATTCATATTTCACATTGTCTTCTATAGACATCAAACATTTCCAATGTCATGCAAAAGGCAATTTTACTTGAATTGTATGTAATATTCTCGCTGATTGCTCTTTCAATTTACGCGCTACTGTTCGAATTGCGCATTCTCATTGGTGACCCCACACTCCTAGTCTCATCCCCACCCTACCTTACCCTTCCGCCTTTGCACTCGAATGGCTTACGCGTGGCTCCCGAAGTCAGTGAAAGTGCACAATGCTGTACAGGCCTGATCTAAACTCTATCGTCTCCCTCAATGTATTCTCGAATTAAAACAGTAAGTGTTCTCAAGGTCACGAGCTGACAGATGAGAACAGTCATCCAATCCCAAGTTTTGTTACGACTTAATTTTTTGGTATTGAAGCTCCCGAGCGAATGACAGTGCCCCCTCTCTTCTCAACTCGCGACCTAGAAAGGACTTTCATTAACTACGTTTTATTATTATTATATTATAAGGTATATCTAGGCATTTTTACTATATAAGATCCATAGAATCATTATTAATTATTCTATATAAATCAATAATTTTGTATTGTGAACTGAATCATCTGCGTTTCAATTATTGCTTACGGGAAAATTGGCTTCGATTCACAATTTCTTTGGAATCCGAGCACTTTCTAGAACGGATTCTGGTCGCAATCCAAGATTCTACTGTATTACTTTAGCTCTTCTTGAAATGGCTATCCATAAACAGTAATTCTCACGAGTATATTCTACATAGTTATGATGGCGTTAAAAATTTAAAATTTCGTTAACGAAAACGAAGTTGATGTTTGATAAGAATGTTACAATTTTAATCTACGGAAAAGGCAGTAAACAGACAGCTCCTTTTATTTGATGCAGTAATGATATTGTGTTTAAGCAAATAAAATGCATCTACCAAATCCTAGACGCTTATTATTAAAACTGATACTCAATGTGATTTTTATATTTTTATACCTAGTGCTCACTCGATTTGGTACTTATATTGTTCGATCTGGTATTCACTCGATCTGGTACTAATGTTGTCAGATCTGGTACTCACGCGATGATAGGTACTTCCAACACTCCGAGCTCCACACCAGCGCTCCCATTTTCTCGTCCAATAACTTCAGCCTTGCCGTTTCGCAAGGCACCCTTCGTCATATTTCAGCTGAAAGTAAACGAAATTTTATGCGATAAAAATGCTTTGGATTTTTTTGTTTATTTATATTTCGGATGAAGTTACAAAGTTCAGTTTATATTTAACTTTACATTTGTATTTGCTGACTTACAATCTAACTTAATCTAGCTTACAACTAACACTAACCTATATCTGACGATGGGACTCACAGAGCACCTCTATTGGTTTATTCAATTTTGATGAAAATTTACAAGAATGTATGTAACGGATATCAGTTTTTTATTCGAGTTTGACGTTCTGTATATTTTCCAAGTTTAAGATTTCTGCTTTCGTTGATCAATAGGAGGTTCGAGAAAAAGTTATTGGCGAGGTAGCAAATATAGTGAGTGATTGTTTTGATGTTTAATTAGGTGTGTTGGAGATGAATCAGGGAGCTTGGGTAATGGATCTTCAGGATTTGTTTTGGATGACTTGCAATTTTTGTAAGTTATATTTGGCAGCATTTGTCCATATTGGACAGGCGTACAGGAAGAGGGGTCTGATGATGGATTTATATATGATTATGGCATTGTTTAAAGACAGTTTAATAGTTTTGTTTATGAGCGGTTTCAGTTGAATTTTGATTTTAGCTTGCTGAACTTTGTTATCTCTGTGAGTTTTCCAGTTGAGGGTGGTATCCAGATGAAGTCCTAAGTATTAAACTGCCTTATTGTTTGGGGTCTACGTTATTATTTATTCTCAGTTGGATGGGAGCAGAGTATGGTTTGAATGTGGATATTTTTGCGGCTGATTTGGTGGGATTGATTTGTATCTTCCATTTTTAGTACCAATATTCTAATGCATGAAGATGTATTTGAATTTCATTTGCTATGAAGTTTAATAATGGATGAGACATATAGATTGCAGTATCATCCGCAAATTGCGCTATTTGGGTTCATCTGGTTGTATTAGTGTCCGCTGTGTAGAGGTTGAAAGCAGAGGGAGAGGGGGGATCCTTGTGGAAGTCCTGCTCTTACGAGACGTGAGTTTGAGATGTGCTTACCACGACTGCAAAAGTTCTCTTTGTGAGGAAAATGCTTTGGATCATGGAATTCAACCAAGAATATACATCTAAGTAGAATGCAAAACGAAGAAACTAATTTTAATTCGTTCCATTTTGTGAAGTATATCTGATTTATCTAAACATGTAGTGATGCGTGTAAGTAGTTTTAAGATTTTCGGTTACTTCATTGAAACTGATCTCCTTTAAGGCGATACTCTTCAATGAAAGATCTTCCAATCTTCCCACACGTTCGCAACAAAGGTATTTTCAAGAAAATTATTAATACCTACAAAATATGTTTGTGGCATGTCAATTCGTGTTCAGAACATGTTTAAGTAATAAACTGACGTGAAATAAGGCTAATTTATTATACATACCGTCTTACTTTTATGGGAAGTGTGCACATCTGTTATTCAGTGAGTCAAAATACGAGTATTCTATTGGGATTTACAATTGAGAATTGTAACAACTTCAGTAAAATACTGTTATTACAAACACAGTTACTTATGTATTTGATTTTAAATGAATGTGTTGAAGCAGTTTGATTGGTGATTTATGAGATCACCAATCAAACTACTTCAACATATTCCTGTCACAACGGTAAATGAGTTGTTCTCAGAGCTGACAAGAAAATCACTAACGCAATATAATTTTTTTTCGAAGTGTCGACATTACTCTTAGTAACACCTACCTATTAAATATGTCATTGTAAAGTCATTGAACATGTCTTCACCGTCGCTTTGTTACTCTTTATTACTCAAACTACTTTTGGTTACACTTTGTCTTGAAGATCATAATGTCACAGGCATGAAATCAATTTAGGAAACAATACACAAGCATTCAGTATTTCAAATGGATACGGTCCGCTTCCTGGATTTTGCACACTCTCGTGGGAAGATTGAGCAAGACTGGATCACGATCTTTGATATTTGAAGTTTATTGAATTTTAAACCAGAGCTAATGTAGTTGTACATGAACTTGATCTGTTTTGTCAATCGAAATATCATATTTTAGCTAAACTTTCAACTCTATTGACATAAAAACATGTGCATCATAATTCTCTGGATAAAGTATAAAATGATCTACGAATCTCTGAGTAACTTCGAATATTTCTATAGTAAATATGTATATGTATTTTATATCAAAACATCAAACTTGTTTGATTACATTAAAAAACATTACGAATATTAGTAACATGTAGATTGAAACGTATTTTCGCAGAACTCTTTGATCTCACTTTCAGGCTATTAGCTCCCTTTAAGGATGTATTTGGTTGTCGTGATAATTTTCTTCTATAGATTAAATACTGTAGTAGAGTCATTCCATCAATTGGCTCAAGAAGTCGTTTGAATTGCAAGTTTTGAATTGATAATATCTTTATTTGTTTTTTTCGACAGATTAATAAACTAAAGAATTACGTCAAATCACGCTAAGAGGAAAAGTCAGCAAGATAATGATCTCAAAATTGTTTTTTGAAGTGCTTAAAGTATAAATTGTGACATTATTTTCATATTATTTTTTTTGTTTTATACTTTGAAATATTAAAATTAAACTACGTGGCTATTTATTCAAAACTATTGTTTAAATGAATTGTTTGGAAACGAGAAAATATTACACACAGAAAGAAGCGAAGATAAACAAATATACACAAACATAAAAACCGTTACATTTTTGTAAATGCCGTAAAAGTTAGGGCTCTAAGGTAATATTATTTAAAGTCAAAAAGAACAATAAAAGTCAAAGCAAAATTAACCTTTTGGATCACCGTGAACCTATCGTGTCTACTTTGATTACTTAACATTTGTAAATCTTGAAACATTTATCAAAACTTGATTGCCTAAATACTGAGATTATTTAAGAAAAGGCTTATATCATATTCACTGTTAACTGAACCATTTTCTGAAAATACTTTTCTAAAGAACGCTCCTTTAAAAATCAGTTGAAATTATTACCAATGATCGGTTTGAAACAGTCTACGGATAAGCTCATTAAAGTTTCAGCAACGATCTCTGTACATCTTGGCAAAACTTACCCTTCTTTGCCCCTCAGCTCCACCCTTCGTCGGAGAGCGCCTGGTGTCTGCACGCGTGCCGCCGGCGCCCCCGCCGCCGCCGCCGCTTCCGCCGCCGCCGCCGCCGCCGCCACTGTGTGGAGTCGCTGCTGCCGCTTCCGTCGCTCTCCTCCGCTCCTCTTTGTCGCCTCTGCGACGCGACGCGACGCGACGGGCTTCGCTCGCAGATCCCAAATGTGACGTCAGCGCCCGCGGCGCGGCGTGCCCCAATGCGCATATCAGCGTGGCAAATCCGGAAACGGGCCGACTGGCGGTCGCCATGCGTGGCTACGACTGACGCGCATCCACTAAAAGTTAGATCGCGGCAACGCATCCCCGATTGTACATCAACATGTAAGGTAGAAACATGTTTGGTCATCCGGAGGTATATATTCTAATTCTTCCAGACTTGGGAATAATTTATCATATAATTTATGAAGAACCAGGAAACATGTAAGCATTTGGTGCCGCGGAATAATGTATGCAACATTAGTTATTGGATTACTAGGTTTTGTTGTTTGAGCTTATTTACCGTTGGGATAGATTGGTGCATTAGCATAATTTTCTCATTGTACAAAAGCTTGTGAAATGGGCTATCTAAAACAATTAGTATTTTATTTTGGCCAAAATAATGTCATAATGCTTCTTGAAACTAATAAGAATCTCTATTTTAAAAAATTAATATAAATAAAATTAATTTAAATAAAAATTATAATATTTTTTGCACTCCTTTAATGTTTTATTTCGAGAAATTATGGAAATTTTGAGACAATTTATATATAATGATTCCGCCGTAAGTAGTGTGAGCTGTTAAGGCAGTTTCCCATATTTCGGGTGTCTCAAAATAAATGTTACAAATGTATAGGGCACGTAGGTGAGTCAAAGATTATCACTTTTCCCCCCAATGAACATTCACGCAACGAACACATGTGACATGTGCCACTGGCTGGAAGACGTTGGTTTGGAGATCACATTCTGACGCAATCAAACGGCATAGGCCGCTCAGGGCATCAATTGATGTTACTGCTGTGCCTTTGACTGAGAGGTCCTTGGGTTCTTCTCCCGACAGTGGCAGAGAGTTTCGACACCAGCTACATAGCAAAGTCAGCCGCTGTCTCGAGGAGAATTCCAGCGCCCGGCTGCTCTGATCGGTCATTTTCTGTAGTTTCTCCGATCAAAACCTGGCGAATACGGAAGCAGTACCTTAACAAAAGGGCATGAACAGCGCGCAATCTTACCTTACTCTTCCTTGTCATAAATTCGCTCCTAAGTTACACACACTTACATATACATGCATTACACTACGACAAATGCCGGAAAGCAGTCAGGAGCTTAGAAATGGCCCGATTAATTTATTGATTTTTTCGTGTTTCCGGGCGCGTCAACTGCTTGGTCATTAGTATCGTTAGTGTAGTGCATGCTTTTTCTCGAGAGATGGCGGTGATCGTCCCCCGCTGGATGGCGCCGACCGGATCCGCTGGATCCGGCGCCGACGTACCGTCGACTTAGGGTTTGCCCCTATCCAGAACTCTCCCACCAGCGAAGCACCGCTCCTGCCGGGACAAGCTCTAAGCCTCCGACCGGTCTCCCGGAATATTTGGAAGTGTAGTGCGTGTTAGTGTAAGTGTGTGTGTAAGAGGAGGATAGGACCAGGAAGAGGAAGGACAGATCGCACGCAGTGCGTGGCCCATTTGGTAGAGTATTCGCCTGGTGTTGATCGGAGAAACCACGGAAAACTACCGATCAGAGCAGCCGGCTGGTAAAATACTCCTTCAGACAGCGACTGAATTCGACCTAGCTGAAATGCTAGTGTCGAAAATCCTGCCGCCGTCAGGACTCGAATCTAGGACCTCCTGGTTAGAGGCACTGCAGTAACATCAGTTGATACACTGAGCTACCGCTCCAGGTAAGATGGCCCGACTGGGGCTGTGCCTCGCTGGTGGGAGATACCTGTTTGGGGAAAACCCCGCAAGGCATCGGGTAGGGCGACGCCGGATTCCGCCATCCAGCGAGGGGGAGATCACCGCCACCTCCGCGATAAAAAGCAAGCACTACACTTATGGAACTAGTGACCTTATCAGTTGACGCTCCCGGAATTGAATCAGTTATTGTTAAAGCCCCGCAAACCAGGAACTGTAAAGTTGTGGGGAAGAAGAAAAATTGAATAATTAAGAACATTGAGAACTTTTTTCTGATTTTTTTTTAAATTTCTGATGCATAAATCATGATTGAGAATGCCATGGAGTCTTGTAATTTACTTGTAACAATAGTACAATAGTCTCTGGACTTACATAAAAGCTTATGACATAAGTGATTTCAATTATTAATCAGGATTTTTTTTACCTAAGCATGTAAATAAATACACATTGGAAGTTCAGTTTGTAATTTGACACATTTATTACAATATTATACATGGTATGACAATGTGCACCTACATCAAACATGATTCATATGACAGAAATAGTTGCTTGAAATACGTGTTTCTGTGATAGTACATAGGAATATTTCCGTATTGAACCAATTTCTTTTAACCAATCTCTTGGTCAGTAATATCCCAATCTTACACACTGTGTACATACATACATACAGACACAGTCATATATACCCCGCAAGTCAAAGACGAACAGAGTTTCAAAATCAAACCAAAACTCTTCACGGCCATTCTGTTCATTTGATTCACGAGATTTACACATAGCACGATGCATCTATTCTGCAGCTTCTATTTTGTCACAAAAAGCGAAAATGCGACAGAGAGTGACTAACGGGGTTTTAAAAATAACCGATTCAATTACTAATCAATCACTCTGACGCAGTCTAAGCGATTTCGTTGACCCGCCAAACACCAGTCCACCGACCAGGAGCAAATGTCGGTATGACTTCGTTATGTGAATTTTCACACCACATATTTCATTGGGAAAGGATGATTATTATGCATCTCCTATATGACTTCAAAGTTTGTAACATTTATTCTGAGACACAAGAGAATGGGAAAGAAGTTAGTTCCATTGCACATCACATGCATTTCTGCCAAGAGAGCTTTAGACAAATAAGCTGCAAGAGAAGTTAAAGAGAAAGAATAAGAAAAAAACTAGGAGTGCTACAGAATGGTACAGACTTTCTCGTAGTAAAGTTTTCTAATTTCCTTGGTGTGGACTGGCTTTACGGTTTTGTCCCGCTCTCTTGCCAGCTGCCATCTATCGCCATCCAAATACTTTTTTGACATTTCCTCCATTTTTCGGTTTCCTAATTGGAGAACCGAAATATTACTTTAAGAATATTGAAGAAATTAAAACCTTGTCCTAAATGACAATTTTCATTGAAAAACACAGAGCCATTTTTAAGGAAATAGCGTTTAAGTGTTACTGTAAATGCGAAATGTGAATCTCTTTGCAAAGGAGTATATTGAGTTTTCAAAAAACTCCATTTGATGTCATTTGAAGCATATACACTCACAAATAAAATAATGTACACAAATCCCTGGAAATGTCCATATTAACGTCGCGAGATATATTAAAAAAAATACATTTGTGTAATTTAAAAAAAAACACCAAAATGAACTTTACGTTATATCAAAGAGTGTCCTTACCACTATCCGTTGGAAAAGTTTGAAGAAACATTTGGAACACTTTTTGAGAAAATGGCATTTGAGCGTTTCTGAAAATGCGAAATTTTGAGTTCATTTTCACAAAAATCTGTTTAGTTTTCTAGAAATTTCATTTGTCATTACTTAAAGCATATAAATACAATAATGTAAACAAATTGTCGGCATTGCAAATATGAGCGACGTGAGAGACAAGAAAAAATATATTTTTGTAAATTTTGAAAAAAAACAAGAGATAGAGCAATATGGCGTTTATGTCATCTTATAGAGTGTATTTAGCATTATCTCTACTAAAAGTTTAAAGAAAAAATTTGGAGCCTTTTTTGAGAAAACATTGTTTTTTTATTTTTCAAAATTGAAAATATTGCACGCCATACTGCAAGAAAACTACTATAATTATCAAAAAAATGTACATCACCTCAATGAAAGAACTAATTATGGACAACAACTTTCATTTGAAGGAAAAATATCTATCTTAAATGTTGTAGTAGTAGGAAGACGCGGGAAAAATTCAAACGTTTGCAGTTTCCGAAAGTTTAGACTTTAACGTGAAAATATGACATATGCCACCTTTATAAGTTTTTTTACTCTTATCTTATAAGAAATATAAAGATAAAATTTGGTGCCGTTTTTTAACAAAATTTTGAAAATATCCGTGGAGCTTCATGTAAAGTACCCCCAAAAATTAAAGAACGTTTTTCAAAATCTCAAATCTTCAACTAGAACCAGATCGGCAGGTGTTTCTTCAATTTGTAAAAATCCTACATATGGTTTAGGCGTTAACAGTGTTCACAGACCGACGGACACACAGACGAACGGACAGACGGACGGACGTTTTGCTTTCAATTGTTTTTTCGGCATCAAGGACCTACACAACAGGAATTCTGTCTACACCACGTGTTAGAGGATTTTTTCTCTTAATTTAGCAACTGAATTTATTCACTTTTTCGTTATCAGGGCTCAGCAATGAATTTTTTCTGCCAAAAGTCCATCGTTTTTCCGCCCAGCATTATATAACTTTCTCTATACTACGTTTATTACTTCGTATATACGTACATATACGAGAAAGTAAAAAGCCGCAAAGAGAAGACCGAAAAGACCAATGACGAATAGTAGGAAGTAACTGATTCTGGAGGAAAGCTTCGTTTCCTTAGTAACAGTAACTTCCATTGAAGACGGTAATATGATAAAGAACTTCGTTTGATCTGGAATGGTTACGGCAAAATCAAAACATGATACGCTTGATTAGTGAGTATGAAGTAGATCCATGGTCCTTGTAATGGACTCACTTCAAAGCTCAAGTAAAACTGAAATCATATGTTTTTGACTTCTATGCTCAAAATAAATTATATGATTCAGTTTATTTAGTTGTCTTCTAACTTTTCATTTTACCCATATAAATAAGTCACCCTAACCGCATTCACATGCGGTTAGGGTGACTTACCCTCACTTACCCTCACGGGTAAGATGACAAACTTGCTATCAACATAAAACGAGACAAAAACACGAACTAATATATAAATCCATGATATATTACATAAATGTTCTATTTAAAAAGGAAACTGTAAAGAACGTCGTAAAATAATAATTGAAAATATTCATCAAATAAACAACGAAAAAACCATGCTAGTTTTCTTTCTTTTTAAGAGGACCTACATTTCTCTGCTTTGTTCCACTCCCATATCGGTTTACATCTATCTGCGAGTAATGGTCTTACCATGATCTCCTGTGATATACTTACGGTCTCCGTAACTCTATCCGCAAATGAATAAAAGAACGGTAAAGAAAGTGGTGCTGGTCCCATTTTCAGGGCACTCTCTGGATTTTCAAAAACTGGAAAAAAGATTTGAAAAAACTCCTCGTGCTTATTTGAGGCGGTATCATTCTGTAAAAGTAATTTGACATGTGCATGAAGGCAGTTGGATATTCTAAGTACCTCTTCTCATTATTAACTTAACATTAATTAACTCAATATTATGTGCGTTTAAAGTTTGCGGTTTTTTCTTCTCCTTTTTTTTAATTTTTTTATAGAAATTCAAATTCTGAATACAGATGGAAATGAGTGGTTTTGAAAAGAACTGATAATATTCGCCAAGCATATATGCCAAACGAATCACCCATTGTCGTTTTGACAACGTCGCGCAAACCACAATGCCGCGCTAGCTGTAATCAAGGCTCAATGTATTTAAGGCAAACTTGGATAAAATTATTCTTGCCTTTCTGTATGATGTTCTGCAATACTGCAACAGTTAAATTTCTTTCTGTTTGTTTCAATTGTAGAAGTAAGAATTTATTGCTGCTCCTTACTAGATAAAAGAATGCAGTTATGCATCGGCACTTTCATTGCATGATTGATTGTACTGAATGTTTTAAAGAAAGAGCTGAGGTGTTAGTGGCGCAGATATTTCAATATTACGTAAGTGTTTCCAATAATACGAGAAAGTATATGCTGGTGTAGCAATACAAGTTTCTTCGGCGAAAAAAAATTACAGGCCAAGTGTATCAGGACATGCTAGAAAATTGGCTGTCACAACTGGAGGCCAACACTATGAACATCTACCAACACGTTGGGGTTTCACCCCACTTCCATCACGATGTTTGTGAATTCTTAACCAGAAGGTTGAGTAAACGATGGGTCGGTATAGTGTTTACTCCTCCTCTATCAATACCAGAACGACCAGAACTGCGAGCTCGCATCAACAGTGTTTTTGAACAGATTGATGTGAATGTGCTGCACCAAGAGTGAGACGAACTTGATTATCAACTTCATATCTTCAGAATTAGTAAGGGACACATATGGAGCACTTGTAATGTGTAAAAAACAATTTCGAGTTTTTCTATCTATCTGTTAAGTCCTACAACAAGATATCAAAAAATATAGCCAATGCAAATCTATGAAATTGCTGCAATATTTTGTAATAACTCTGTTTTTATATAATAATAATAATAATAATAATAATAATAATAATAATAATAATAATAAATAATGTAATTGAAGGAAACAGCATACCCAGTCGAGTCGAAAGACACCTCGCCTGACCGGAATGCGCACCGGAAGGGCTCTAATTTGCCTGATGAACCCATGCAGGTTAGTCGGACTCTTATAAGTAGGATTATTGAGTTATCTGAAGGGACTGTATTCTGAAAAGATGACTTATTTTGGTGAAATACAAATCTATGAAGGTTTCGTTTATGCCATCTTTGTAAAATTAAGGGTCTGATCTATCATGTAAGCTCATTGCTTCATTACTTCCAGTCGAAATTGCAAAGAATTTTTTGCGAATATATTTTATTCGTGATTAATTAAATATTAATGATCCAACAAAGGGATACCAGTCAATCATTTTCCCCAAATTAAATACTTCCGTAGTTGATGATTTAAAAATAATGTTAAAGGAATACAATCCCTTCAATAAAGCTCTTAAAAAGCTTCGCAAACGATTCATTCCTTTTATAACTACAAATATGTTCTTAATGTAGGCAAAAGGCTACAATCACAATATAGAGTGCGTCATAATTATCTTACCATGAAGAATCTGTTTTTTTAGTAGGTCAACATCATGACGAAAGAGTCATTGTACTAAAAAGACAAGAACCTTGCAAATAATTGCCGAAACTCATAGATCATATAGTATGTCGCATCGAACTCATAGATCATGTAGAATGTCGTATTGCCTGAAGTTCTGCAAAGACAAAATTGGAATTATTTTGTAGATTAGCAAATAAATTCTAAAATTAGAAAACTGCAATAAAAATGTTACTTCACTTCAGTGGTTTAGTTATTGAATAATGGCGCGCAGTTGACAATGTTTGACTGCCAAACGAGCTTGATTCGAAATTGTTCCAAATCGTCTGTATCGTATTTTAACCATTAGCTTGCGGAATCCAGCATCCTGCCACCAGCCATCCAGAGGCGACGGTGCTGCTCTCAGAAGTTCTAAAAGTCACGTTTTCTGGACATCTACATAGGCCCGTTTCAAAACGGCTCCAAAACCCCATATTTTCGCGTTTTATCTGTAACGGATAAGAAATATTCGTATCATAAATTAGCAAATTCTATCCAACTTTCTCTTCAGCTATTTCGTAAAAGATTCTCTTCAACAAAAAAGGACGGAAATTTTAATTTGGAATTTTTGAAAATTCACAAGTTTGAATGATGATCTGATATTTCTCTCTACTGGAGGACATATTGCTAAGCAAATAACGTTCATTTTTATTGACGGCAACTGAATGGTGCTTTGTTCACACTTACAATTCAGAAAATTTCTCTCAAAATAACTAAAATTACCCACTTTGAAAAAAGGGTTAAATAATTATAATAAAACTGTCACAAAAACTGTCAAAAAAGAAATAATTTAAAGATCTGTTATTAAAAAATAGATTGCACTGATAAAGAAATCTCTAGCTTCATTATTGAAGGCGTAAGTTAGGTTTGAAAAACATTTAAAATATTCATAGTTTAACTCAAAATTACGCAAAAACTACTCGTTTTCAAAAAAATGTATTACATAAAGGTACAAAAATTATCCACAAAATTATCCACATCAGTGTTCCACAAAACTAATTTTTCTGTCCAAAAATCACCTTTTTTGCTACAACATTTCAATACATTTTCTATACTACGTAAGTAGTATACAAGAAAGTTCAAATCATAAACATCCTGTCAACAAGTTAGGGAGCAGTCCGTTAATGGGCTTAGGAAGCTGTCTAAGAAAAATGAGGGTGATCGCAAGCTGGATTGCCCATCAATGTATTTTCCTTTGATTAAAGTTTCCAGGCGTATCTACTGCTATAAAGAATGGTCTCGTAAGTGCAATCGATGTTACAAATGCCGTGAGGACGCGGGGCTCCTCCGCCGCTTGTACATGGAATCCAGCGTCGATTTACACGTCCGCTTTCGATGTAGGTATCCTCTCCAGGTATCTCCTCCAGTGAAACACCGCCTCAGCCGCGACAAGCCCTGTGTGTGCAAGGGAGAGAAATTAAAGAAATGAAGGATATATCACGCGTGGTCAGTGCCCCATTTATTAGGGCACTCCTCCGCCATACGTCTGGAATTGATAGGATTGATTGATTGTTAGTGATTCAGGGTGCGTCAGCTACTATGGTCATTAGTCCCATACGTGTAGTGCATGTTTTGCTCGGGAGGTGGAGTTGGTCTTTTGCCGCTCGATGGCCAGATCCAGCGCCGACCTACCGTCTGCTAACGGGGTTTTCCTTAATCATGTATCTCCCACCAGTGGGGCATCGACCCCGTCGAGACAAGTTCCAATTCCGCGACCGGTGTCCCGGCATATGCGGTGGTGTAGCGCATGTTAGTGTATGTGTTTGTGTAAGGTGTGAGAATACGATGAGGAGGAAGGAAAGATCGCGCGCGGTCCGCTGCCCGTTTGTTAGGATACTGCGCCGGCATTCGCCTGGTGTTGATCGGAGAAACTACGGAAAACTACCAATCAGAGCAGCCGGCCGATAGAATTCTCCTCCAGACAGCGACTGAATTCGTCCTAGCTGAAAAGCTAGTGTCAATAATCCTGCCACCGTCGGGACTCGAACCTAGTTTCTGCCGGTCAGAGGCTCTAGTGACATGAATTGAAGTACTGAGCCACAGCTCCCGGTGAATTCATAGGAGAAACCACGAAAAAGTACCTATCCGATCCGCTCGCCGCAATAAGTCTGCTTCAGAGAGCGGCTGGATTCGACCAAGCTATCTAGCGAGTGTCAAAAATCCGCCACCGTCAGTATTTGTCTGAGATGTCTCAGGGCAACAACTGATGAACTGATCCTTGCCTCTGACCGGAGGTTCTAGGGTACGAATCAGGACGATGGCAGGAGTTTTGGCACTGGGTAGACAGCTAAGTCGAATCAGCCTCCGTCTGGGGGAAGAATTCTACCGGCCGGCTGCTCTGATCGGACGTTTTCCGTAGCTTCTTTGATCAACTCCGGGAGAACGCCGGAGCAATACCCTAATAAACGGGCCACGGACCACGCGCGGTTTTTCCTCTTCCTTGTCCTGTCCTCACCCCTTGCTTACACACACACGCACTACTTTACTACATGACGGAAGATCGGGAGTTTAGAGCTTGTCCCGGTTGGGGAGTGGAGTCCCGTTAGTGTGAGATAACTGGATGGGCAAAAACCCGGCAAGCTGACTTGCAGGTTGGCACCGGATCTTCCCATGTAGCGGGGGGAGGGGGGACCGCCACCTCCTGAGATTAGAAACATGAACTACACTTATGGAACTAATAACCATGGCTGTTGACACCCCGGAAACGCGAATTAAAGCATCGGTGTTGGAACGACGGAATCTCCCGGTGAGAGAGGCTGCAGAGGCGGCGACGGCATTGCTGCCTGTGAGCGCCCTCGGGCGGCCGCAGGGCCGGGCCAGCGCGGGCCGCCACACAGCGAGGCGCACGTGAGTCAGGCGTGTCCGCATCGGTCCGCGGCCCTGCAGCCCACTTGACCCGCGGCCTCAGCCCTCGCCCCCACCGCGCCACGCCGCCCACTGGCCAACGCTCTCTTGGGCGAGTGGCCACATGAAACGCCGTGGGTGAGGTTCGTTTTAACTTTGCCACTCGTAAAGGTTTGGAGATTATCTTCATTTTCTCGTCTACTAGAAAAAGTCAAGTACGCTAATACCCGGCTAGTGTGTTGGAGCTACGCAAGTGCATATTGGCAAGGGAGTTATAGAATACGCACACCCAGGGCATCAACTGATGTCACTGCATCCTCTGACCGGGAGGTCCTCGGCTCGAGTTCCGAAGGTTGCCAGATTTTCGACGCTGGCTAGATAGCTAGGTCGAGTACCCTAACAAACGGGGCACGAACCGCGCGCGATCTTTCTTGCCCCTTCTTTATCATATCCTCACCCCTTACATTCAGAAAACAACCACATATGCCGGGAGACGAGTCCGGACTTAGAGCTTGTCCCGGCTGGGTGATGCCCCGCTAATGGGAGATACTTGGTTGGGGAAATCCCCCTTAACAGAGAGGTTGGCGACGGATCTCACCATCTATCGGGCAACAAAAATTACATTTTTGTAATTTTCGAAAATAAGAGAATAGAGAAATATAATTCAGAGTTAACGACGAAAATCGGTCCTATGCGACCATTATAAGTGTAATTTATTATATTCTTACAAGAAATTTAAAGAAAAAATTTGGAGCAGTTTTTGAGAAAATTTTGAAAGTGTCCGGGGGGCTTCATGTAAAGAACCCCAAATTTTAAAGAATGTTTTTCAAAATTTCAAAGCTTTAACTAGAGCTAGATGGACAGGGGTTTCTTCGATTTGGAAAAGATCGTACGCATGGTTTAGGCGCTAGAAGTTTTCACACACAGACGGACGGACGAACAGACAGACGGGTAGACGGACAAGCAGACGGACAGACAGACGGACAGACAGACGAACAGGAAAACGAACAGACAGATAGACAAACAGACGGACGGACAGTCAGACGGACGGACGGACAGACAGACGGAAGGACGGGGAGACGGACGTTTTAAAAAAACACTTTTTCGGTATCAGGGGACCCCAAAACGTATTTCCGTTTAAATCTCGAAATCGATTTTCCCCAGCATTACATAACTTTCTCTATACTCTATATTATATACGTATACGAGAAACTAACGAGAGGTGCAACAAAATAGTACAGCAAATTTTTTTATATCCTTGGTGTGGACTGGCTTTAAGGTCTTTCACCATTTTTAGGCCAGTTGCCCTCTATCGTCGCCCACAGTACATTTTTTGAACATTTCTCAACCTTCGGCTTCTTAGTAGTAGAAGCGAAATATTACTTCAAGAATATTAAAGAAGAGTAAAATCTAGACCTATATAAATTCATGTTCTTGCTTATTAGAATAATAATGATATACGGTGGAAATTTTCAAGTTGTTCCAAGTAAGTTATGTCTCTTACGGTGCCCGAAGTATGTATTTGTATGTATACTGCGGGAACCGTATGAGACATAACTCACAGGTTAAACTCTTAAAAATTTCCACCAAAGATAATTATTACACAAGACTAATTAGCAAGAAGATGAATTTAAAAATGTAACAATTAATTTTGTATTAAAATAAATTACAAATCCCTAAAAATATACTCATAAAATTATTATAATATGATTAAACTTAGTTACTTTTATTCGACAGGAGTGGTATTGAGCGATGAAAACTTTTGTAGTATTTTCCTCAAATTTGCACATATATTTGAATTTGAACATTCGCTCTTTTATAATATAATATAATATTATAGAATATATATATATATATATATATATATATATATATATATATATATATATAAAGTAACCTATGAAGTTGGAATAGTTTTGAAGGTAAGTTGGCAGCCAAAACAAAAGGTTTAAGGGAGCATTGATGGTACTAATTTGACAGTTATGTAATGCTGCGGAAAATCGATTTCGAGATTTCAACGGATATATACGTTTTGGGATCCCCTGATACCTAAACAGTGTTGTTTTTTTTTACGTCCGTCCATCCGTCCGTCCGTCCATCCGTCCGTCTGTCTGTCCGTCCGTCTGTCTGTCCGTCCGTCTGTGAACACTACTAATGCCTAAACCATGCGTACGATCTTTTCTAAATTGAAGAAAGTCCTGTCTATCTGGCTCTAGTTAAAGGTTTGAAATTTTGAAAAACATTCTTTATAATTTGGGGGAACTTTACATAAAGTCCCCCGAACATTTTCAAAATTTTCTCAAAAACGGCTCCAAATTTTTTCTTTAAATTTCTTGTAAGAATAGAGTAAAATACACTTAATAAGATGGCATATATCCCATTTTCACAGGTAACTCTAATTTTTTTGAAAATTGCCAAAGTTTGAATTTTCTTCTGGGTTTTCCTACAATTACAAAATTTAAGATAGATATGTTTCCTTCAAATGAAATTTCTTGCACATAAATAGTTCTTTTAAGGTCATATACAGTTTTTGAAAATTTTAGTAGTTTTCGTTCAATAGTGCGAGAAATATTTGCAATTTTAAAAAATAACAAAAAACACATTTTCTCAAAAGCGGCTCAAATTCTTTTCTTTAAATTTTTGGCAGGGTAGTCCGAAATGTACCCTATACGATGACATTAACGCCATATTGCTCTATCGTGTTCTTTTAAAAATTACAAAAATTTAATTATTTTTCTGCTCTTATTATGTAGCATTGTTTAAATGTTTTTTCTGGGTTCAGTTGTGCACAAAAACGATTAAGGTTTTAAGGAACTTCGTAGGACGTAATATGAGGCATAGGTTTTGACGAATATCGTGGGTTTTCATAGTTACTAGTGCGTTTTTATTAATAATTTTATTTATACAGCAATATATGTTAAATTCTAATCACACAATTTTTAAAACTAGAATCGATTGTGAGAAAATTAAATTGAATTACCCTTTCAGCAGTTACGCTTTACATACCACTCCAGAGCACGTCGAACTTGTTGGTTTTTTTAATTTATGAAAATGAATTTTATAAAACTCTGGAATTTTGGACATCATTATTCCATAAAAATAAATGGCGGTCTTCGTTAATGAAATAGCGATGCATCTGTTACCAAGCTCCATTTGGTATAATGTAAGAGAGACTTATTCCACATAAAAATGATAATTTAAACAGATTTACCTTAAACTCTCAAGTACCGAGTTTTAAAATTACAACTATTCCGGAAAAGCGACGACACATGGCATGTACCCCTGATTGTTAGGCACCCCTCGTGCAATAGTGTTCGGCAGGTCACGTTCTGACGCGGGACCAATGTGTACCAGCAAAACCTGATTTTTGACGACGTAATCAAAGACATCGAAGTGTACCAACCAAACCTGATTTACAGGGTATGCAATAATTGGAAAATTTGCCAATAAACGTGTGGAAAATTTCATGTAACGAAGCTACACATGTTATATTTGGCCCTGATTTGTCGGGAATTCATTTGACTCTGATGTTTGCTAGGTTACGTTCTGTTGCAAAGAGATTTTAGTTCACTTGTCGAACACCAGTGCATGGTGAGTTGTCTATCAACAGATGTGTCACATGTGTAACTTCGTTGTATGAAATTTTACACCATATCACTATAGTTTTTGAGACTCATTTTTGTGGTCAAAATTAATAACTGTAAATTGTGAAGGCTGTATTAGTCTAAATGCATCATATGCATTATAACAACAAAACTACACATAATAGTAAAGGGGAAAGTACAAAATGTATAAAATATTTATATTTTTTACTAAAATGATAAATAAATACATACCAGCTCAACTCTTACTATAATTCTACTCTATACAATATATCTACTGGAATTATACCATATTTGAAAATACTTTCGTCATTCTTCAAATTATCTTTTCTATCTTTGCACTTATCTTCTTCTTTCTTTCTTCTTTCCTTCTTCTTTTCTTCTTCGTCTTCTTCTTTCTCCCTGTGATTTTCGCACTCTTTGCCCTTGTCAGCATAGCTATTATTTCAGAAGAAATATTTTATTTGTTTTGGTGTCTTATCCCCTTGTCTAAATTAATACTAAAAATTATTGGATCTGAAGTGACGATACCTTTCAAAATTATTAAGCTTGCCGCTTAATAATTCTCGCTCTCGCCCGACGATTGAACATATTTGTATTTTTATTTCTTACTTTATTTAGTTTCTTTTCTTTACTTTCCTCTCGTCTCCAAAATGACCTACTGGTAATCCTGTGTTTTTAAATGACATCATCCAACTCAGTGGTATCAAAATGGTTGTAAACGAAGCCTTAAAATGAAGGGAGTATATACACAAAGTTTTGCATAAACATTGATCAACTAAAAGGGTCTTCAAAACCATAACTACAAATAATTTTCAATTTGACATTTTAACATCCATATGCTGAATGACATCTTCTAAATATATATATATATATATATATATATATATATATATATATATATATATATATATATATATATATATATATATATAGGGTGGAACAACTAAGTGGTAACACCCCTTGTAACTCCTCAACCGTGCAAGATACGAAGTTGTCGTTTGGATAGTCGATTGCATAAATAGGGGCTAATTTGAGTACAGCATACTTTGTCTTTACACTATTTTTTACTACAAAGATATACGGTCGACTTCATTTTTTAAACGGGACCCAATGCTAAATTTAAGCCTATACTAATGGGCTTAAAGGACAATTTCAAATACGTGTATATCTTCGTATTTAAGCGAATCGTTTTTTAGAAATTGATGTGCTTTTGTCACTTATTTTTCTACTGAAGTGACACTTTTCCATTCGACCTTCTCTGCTCTCCGCTGAGAAACCAAAGAAAATGTCTTGTGAATGGTGTTGCCTGCTGTCCGAAAACGCTCGAAAACCACGTACTACGTAGATAATAGGGCAGAGGCCAGAAGTATAAAATGCATGCGGAAGAGCGGTACAAGGATATGGTGAGCAGTATCCTGATCGTCAGCTTCCTAAACCCCAGCTTCTTGTAAGCATATGCACGAAACTATAGAAATAGGGAAATTGGAACGCCAAACAGAGAGGACAAGGCAGATAACTGCAACTGACGAAGCACAAGAAGGGGTTATTCTGGCATTGACGCATTGCAATCCACATGCTAATTCGCGACATGTAACTCAGTAATGTGGTATTAGTCACATGAGTGTTCTTTGCACATTACGTAGGCACAAATTCCAGCCGTATCACCTGTCATTGTATCAAGCACTCGGAAATCGGGATTTCGAACGGCGCCGGTTTGCCTTGCAACACCTGAGAGACAACCCAACTTATTTTAAACGAGTGCTTTTTACAGATGAAGCGACTCTTACTTACCACGGTAATGTGAATTTACGAAATATGATTATTAGGCAATATTGGATCCTCACTGGATTCGGCAAGTACAGCATCAGAAACGTTGGAGTGTGAACGTGTGATGTAGCATCGTGGGCAATTTCATGGTGGGACCTTACTTCATCCCAGGCACATTAAATGACAATATGTACGCACATTTTCTTCGTAACGTTCTACCCACATGACTAGAAGAGATACCACTGGATACGCGTCAGAGCATGCGGTTCCAACACGATGGCTGTCCAGCTCACTCTTCAAATGTGGCTATAGAAATATTAGTTGAGAAGTTCTTGGTTTGTCGGATAGAACGGCGTGCTGAAGTGAAGTGGTCTGCCCGATCTCCCGATGTGACTCCTCTTGATTTCTTTCTTTGGGGGGCAGTCAAAAATAAAGTTTATGCATAAGTTTCAATTACGCCAGACGATATGAAGCGACGTATCACCGAAGCTATATGAAGTGACACCCTCACATCTGTTCATTTGTCCTTCGAACGGCGACTGCAACGGAAAACATGTATTTCCGTTTAAATCTCGAAATCGATTTTCCGCAGCATTCCATAACTTTCTCTATACTATATATATTACTTCGTATATACGTATGTATACAAGAAAATAAAAATAGTCCAACATTTTCACACAAATTTATTTTTCTATGAAACCTTTCTTTGAAGAAAGTAAGTAATATGCAGTTTTTCTGGTATTCCAAAAGGATTGCTGTGTGCCCAAAAGTGAACTATATTAAGATTTGATAAATGCAACTAAAAGTTCGATGTTGTGTTGAAATGACTGCCTTTTAATTAATACTAGACATTGAGATTGTGCTCCGAGTAATCTAATTGAATGAAAATATCTGTGCTTCTGTATCACCATAAGTTTACTTTTTGGTGGAGTTCTTTTCAAAAAATTGAAAGTATCGAATAGAATAACAATCAAATGTGACCCCCAAATTAAATTGATTATGCAACCGGCGTCACTAGAGCGCTATACGGGTAGTACTACTGAGTCCTTCCAAAATCAATCAATTGAACATCAGAAATGCTCATTAACTATTACGTTGGTACATTAGTAAACTAATAGGGCTAAAACAACACGTACTTTCTCGCCCATACTTTCACGCAAAATTACGCAAAAAATATTCAAATTTTCGAAAAATTGTGCATTTCTTATTTCAAAATCTAGATTTCGTTAAGGAAAGGAATCGTTTTCTTCAAAATTGTAGTAGTAGGAATATGCTGAAAAACTTTTGAATTTTACAATTTTCGAAATATCAGAGTTTTCAACGAAAATGAGACATTATCTTAAATACCCTTCACACTGTCCAACAACAAAATTTAATAAAAAATTATGGAACCACTTTTTTGAAAATTTTGAAAATGACCCGGGGGCTTCGTGTAAAGTACCCCCAAAATTAAAAAATCAATTTCATATTCAAGGGGCAGCGACAGCAATCAGATCAATTTGGGAATATGAATTTTGGAGAAAATCGGCTGGGCGATGTAGACCCTAGCGTTGTTCCCAGACGGACAGACTGACGTTTTGCCGTCATTCTATTTTATTTTTTTATTTTTATTTTTGCTTTCAAGGACCCACAAAACATGGATTCTGGCTACACCGCGTGTTAGAGGATTCTTTTTCAAAATTTAGCAACTACATTTATCCTCTTTTTCGTTACTAGGACCCTGTAATAAGAGTTTGTCTATCGAATATTCGCCGTTTTTCGCACAGCATTACATAACTTACTCTCTACTCCGTAGCGAGTAAGTAAAAAGCACTCAACCAGTAAATTGTAAGTGGTAATTACACGAATATTTGTATGCCTCATTTTGTCTCCGGTCTTCATTTAATAAAGCAGACTATCATAAAACATTTTTCACTGTCTTTGGCATCTGATGTTTTCCATAATTTCAATGAAAAAATTTACTTATTAAAGTTTGCCTGTTAAATCGTAAAAGAAGCTTAGAATGCATATAAACGTAACATTTAAATTTGATCGGTCAGAAAACGTGAATGTCCTAGGGTGTAGCCTAGGCAGCCTGTTCGGCAACATAGCACTGATTTTATTGTTTTGTTTACTTGATGTCTCTCTTCGTTGACTGCCGAGACCTTTCAGAATGATCACTGCCATTCTCGCACAGTATGACGTCACATGACTGACAATGACCTACATTCCGAATTACCTACTCTTCCTAACATTAATGTAGATGTAGAGAAATAAAACAGCCAATCCGAGTTCGGTAATATAAGGATGAAAATTATTAAATGGATGAAAATATTCAACGTTTCAATCCCCAAGAAATCTCGAACATCTGGAATCTTTGGCTACGTCTCCCAACGCGCCCTCATAGCATATGAACAAAGGTCAACATTAGATAGATTTTTACTTCCTTGGGTGCTTGTGTACCAGTGGGTGCACGGTACAGCAACTGTACCGTGCAAAAAATTGTGATTTAAATGGACAGACGCATATGATTATTTAGTAAAGTTTTTTTTACCAGAGAAGTCTGCCTGTTAACCTGCGACATGAATTAAAAAGTTCTCAGTATTTTTCTCGAAATTATTATTTTGCTATTGACTTCACTTCACAAACTCCAAACCCCGAAAATTTGAAAATAATCTCAAAAACATTAAAATATTGCGAAATATATTTTTAAAAAATCCTCTAACACGCGGTATAGCCACAATCCATGTTTTGTGGGTCCTTGATACTGAAAAATCGATTAACGGCAAAACGTCAATCTGTCCGCTTGTGGTCAACGCTAGCACCTGTTTTCTTTAAAACTGATATTCCCCACTCGATCTGGATGAACATTGGGTGTTTAAAATGGATATTTTTATTTTGGAGGATACTTTATATGAAGCTTCAAAAACATTTTCAAAATGTTTTAAAAAATGGCACCAACTTTTTGTCCAAACTTTGCCTTCAGATAGCGTAAAGGACGATTAAGAGAATGGTGTAGATCTCATGTTCGTTGAAATTATCTAGCTTCGTCTATATTCTCGATTTTTTGAAAATTGCAAAAGTGATCGTTTCTGGGCGTTTTCCTACAACTATAATATTGAAGATAGAGATTTTTTCTAATGAATTCCTTTTCTTGAAGACGGATCTTAATTAAGTTCATGTTCAATTTTTCGAAAATATGAGTAGTTTTCACGTAATTTTTCGAAAATATAGGCAAGTTATAAAATTGTATTATCATGTTATCAAAAACTGCTCCAATTTCTTTCTTTACATTTTCTCCTCATATGTAATGAGGAACGGTAAAAAAAAAAAGTATGGTGCTAGTCCATTTTCGACCCGTTTTCCGAAAATTCGTTCTGCTTTTTCGAAAATTACAAAACGTTACTAACATTTCAAAACTACAAAATTGGAGAAAGCGATTTTTGCTTTAAACAAAGTCTATTGTAAAAAATCAGCTCTTTAAAAAAAAAAGTCGTGTACAATTTTTTGTAAAAAAATTACAGCAAATCGGCATCAAATGTTTTCCTCGTGTGTAACAACGTATGAATAAAAAAGCAAGAGGTGCTAAACAGCACGTACTTTCTCTTATTATTTCTAACTATTTCGCAACATTAGACTACTATATGAACAGTGTGACGGTGCCCGCTACTCCCTTTCAATTTATTTTTACTCCTATTTAATTAATTTGATTATACTTGAGTTTTCGTAACTGGCCAATGACATTAGGTCATTTTTACACCTCCTGCTTATAAAATGAACCTTTATAAAAGTGATAAGAACATGTCTGACACCATGAGCCCCGTTGAGAAAGACGTTCAATTAATAAAAAAGATTCATTTTATAAGGCGGGAGTTGTAAAATTGACCTAATTCATCGGCCACGTTACGAAACCCAAGTATAGCTAGCTTGGTTTTGGTTGTTCAATTGGGTTCTATTATACTTACTATCTCAGGGTTGTGTCTTTTTCTTTCTTGTAGGCTGAAAATATACCGCTCACACGAGAACCCGGCTGGTGAAAACGTCTATTTGTTAGGAATTTACTAATTTTCTGGTTAACTAATTTTGAAATAATAACACCTTCTTTACTGAATTAATATTTCGGCGAAATGAGGTGCTGGCTGCCATTTATCTATATAATTTCTCTTTATTTTCTGATCAAATTTTAACTTAACTTTATTCTTATTTAAATTTACTATTCCTAGCTTATGTTGGCCATCGAAACTTTATAATAATTAATTTTAGAAATGTCTATTTTAATATAACTTACTAGGACATTCTTGGCCTTGTATTACTACACTTTCCTGGTGATGAAATACTGCTCTCTTGGCAATGAGTAGTATAATGCGTCCATTAAGAGTCGTCCTACCACCATTTCTTGAAGTTCCACACTATGTTCGTCTCTGCACATGTTTTTCGACCGTCCGCGTCCTGCTAGACTTGCTTTCTGATTACTACCGTATTAGTTATATACATTCGCGACTAACATTTCGCATATCAAATCACGTTCCGTTCTGACTGTGTAACTTTATCTAACCTTACTAACATTATTTTTAAACATTCGCGATTAACATTTCGCCTATTAAATCACGTTCCGCTCTAACTTCAAACTTTCTACAGCTCGAGGATAAACATCCTCCCTCTATCAGATCGAGACATAACCTGATGACAAATTTTACTTTATCAACTCAATTTGTTTTTGATTTTCACATGTTCTCATAATTGATCCCTGACTCCGATGCTAGTTTGTCCTCTATAACTATTATTATCTGAGTTCTCTTGTCTGTCATAACAATGTCTCTTTTATTGAATATAATTTATAAAAATATTTTATTTTATATCTTCCTATATATGTGCGTGCGTGTGTGTGTGTGCGAACTCGTTTTTCTTAGTGTTTGCTGATGCCTTACGTTCCCAACGTCTCATTTCTGTTCATATTTCTTTATAGTTTCCCTTTATGCTTATTATATTTTGTCGACATTCTTTTTATATTTTATACAAAATATCCTATAGGTATTTTGACCTACGAGTACCTCAACATGCAAAAGTGTTTCCAACCAGCAAAAATTATTTTCCGTGCCGAGACTCGAACTCAGGTTCTTCGAGTTAACTCACCGTCGCCTATCCATACTTAGGCACCCAATTTACACAATTCAACTACTTTTTTTAATTTATGAGTTAATTTTTTCTGAACAAATATATTAATTTCTTTTGTAAATAATAAACAATTTACATGTTTGAGTGTTTATATGCTTCTGCAGTGCAAATTTTTACATAGAAAGTGTTTTTTCAATCCAACTTTGGAGCGCTTATTGGGGCTTAGCCATTCGGAACATTCAAGGAATTCATTGGACAAAATATGCTTAAAATTATGTTAAAAGCTTATTTTAAAAGTTTCAATGTTTCCTCCCTGGACACACTGTATTTTATTACATACGATGTCTACAAGACCACTTCCAAAATTTTCAGGGTGGACATGGTTCCCCTGGCTCCCATATGCAGACACCTGTGCTAAGAAGTTGCAGAACCTTTTGGGAATTGTTAGGTTAGGGAATATTGCAAGTGCTTTGAGGGAATTGTTATGTTAGGTAATATTGCAAGTGCTTTGGGATTAATGTAAGAATATGCAAAGTACGGTATGCAGAATACAAAACTATAAAACAAATGAAATTTCATAAAAAGAAGATAAAGGAAAGGGACAATAATAAAGAAAAGAAGACCAATTCACTTTATTCTTGAAATAGCCATCATTAAGTTAGCAAAATTATATAAGTTTTCTTTGCAAAAAACAGCAGTAATGAATACAATATCTGAGAAGGTAATAATTGAAAAGTTATAATTTTTCAGAGATAATTCACCTCTCATTAGTTTGTACAGTCTGAATTCTTGCAAGCCATGGCTGAATTTTCATGAATGAAATAGTCATAGAAATCAAAATATACTGAAATTCAATGATTCAGTTCTTAATAAACATGAATTCTGGGCCATAATGCACCTAAAGATTCAATTGTCCTAATTAAAAGGATCAGGGAACATATAATACAGAATTTTATGTTGTGCACCAAATATCAATTAGTATGAAGTTTTTTGCAAGAGAGATTTAAAATATTAATAGAGTGTATAGGTTGCATTTTATTCACTAGAAGAGGGATGCCCAACTTTATAGACGAAATTTCGGATCTTTTAGCGTGGGTGGGGCAAAGGATATCTCCGCATAAGATAATAAAAAGTTCCCCTAATTCAAATGAAATATGAGTACATACACTATAAGCCTAACATGAAAATAAAAGTTTTGAAAGTTTGTTTTGTTTTGTTTGTTTGTTTTTTTTTTTGCCCCGTTCCACCACCCACATCCCTCTGTAGCCAGAAAGGTGTTTTTTTATGTTTGTTTGTTGTTGTTTTTTCAACTTAACACTATTTTATCTGGTAGAAAAATATGAAAAATAAGAAAATAATTTTTACATTTTATTATTTTATGATAGTTATTATTAAATATAAAAACTATCATAAATAATACTTTTTCGCCACCTCTTACGCAATAGAGAGAAAGTTATGTAATGCTGCGCGAAAGAACGGGGAATTGTCAGCAGAAAAAAATTTATTGTCGGGCCCTGATAACGAAAAAGTGCATAAATCCAGTTGCAAAATTTAGGAAAAAATCGTCTAACGTGTGTAGCCAGAATCCGTTTTGTGGGTCCTAGATACCGAAAAATCGATTGACGGCAAAACGTCCGTCTGCCCTTGGTGTCTTGGTGTCTGGTGTACGTAAACAACACTAGCGCCAAAACCAGTCGTAGGATTTCTCCCATATTGACAAAATCCCCGCCGATCTGGCCTGAGTCGAAACTCTGCGATTTTGAAAAACAACCATTAATTTTTGGGGCTACTTTACGTGAAGCCCCAGGGACATTTTCAAAATGTTCTCAAGAATGGCTCCATTTTTTCCTGTAAATTTCTTGTAAAGATAGAGTAAAATATACTTATAAAGGTGAACTAGTTCCAATTTTCACTGTTAACTCTGAATTTTCTATAATTGCAAAACTTCGAATATTTTTCGGCGACTTTCTGCAACTACAAATCTGAAGATACAGATTTTTCCTTCAAATGAAATTTGTTGTTCTTAATTAGTTATTTCATTAAGGTCACGTACATTTTTTAAACTTATTGTAGTTTTCTCGCTACATTGCGTGCAATATTTGTAATTTTATAAAAGTACAAAAACAAGATTTTTTCAAAAATGGCTCTAAATTTTTTCTTCAAACTTTTGATGACGATAGTGCTACATGTACTCTATGAGATGACATAAATGCCATAATGTTGTATTCTTTTGTTTTTCAAAAATTACCAAAAAAATTAACTGGTCTCTCACATCGATAATACGTGCATTAGCAGCGATTTCTTCACATTATTATATTTAAGAGTAATTGTGCTTTAAATGATGCCATGTAACGGAAAGCTCAAAATTTTTCTGTGAAAGCGAGCTCAAAATTCCGCATTTTCAGAAACGCTCAAATGCCATTTTCCCCAAAACGGCTTCACTTTTTTCAAACTTTTTGTACGGATAGTGCTAATTGCGCTGTTTAAGATGACATAAGTCATTTTGCTGCTTCTTTTATTCTTGGTTTATTTTATTACACAAATGTAATATTTTACAATTTCACTCACTTCTTTAATATGCATATTTCCAGCGATTTGTAAACATTGATGCATTTGTGAGTGGAAGAGCTTCAAATGACTTCCAATGAAGATTCGGAAACTCAAAAGATTTCTATGAAAAAGAATTTCAATTATCGCATTCACAGTAACGCTTTAACGCCATTTTCTTAAAAACGGCTCCCAAGTTTTATATAAATTAATTATTTTTTTAATTTATTTTATATTACATTTGTTAAATTATATTTATTAATAAAATTTTTCTCTTAGGACGAGTTTTTACTCTTCTTCAATATTCTTAAAGTAATATTTCGCATCTACCATTAGGAAAACGAAAAACTGAGAAATAAAAAAAAGTACTTAGGAAGGCGACAAATTGGCAGCTGGCAAGAGGATGGGGCAAGATTGTACAGCTGGCTCAGACCAAAGAAATTAGAAAAATAACTAGTACGAGAAAGTCTGTGCCATTCTGTGTAGCATCACTAGTTTCTATTGCTGAGCTGTAGTAAAGGAAATAAAAACTATTTCCCAGTCTTTAAATCACATTGACTTTAAATACACTGAAAGAGGCTGCAAATGCTCTGCGCATTTATTGTTGTGTTTATTATAAATTTGTATTGAAAATTGTTCAGTTGTCCAAAAAACAATTAAACTTTTTTGTTTTAATAATGGAACCGAGTTTATAATTAAAATAATAGATTCGCTTTTATAATATCAGAAAAGTGAATTTATTATATCATTGAATATAACAGAAAATGTTCAGTTGAAATAAAAGGTTCGCTTTTTTCTCAGTTTACACTTGGCATCAAACAAATAGGTCATGCATTAGCTACATTATAATGGAAAACATTCAATATATAATATAATAAACCGTTTTACTCAACATCATTCGTAATTTTTTCTTTCTCACTTTTTTCAAAAATTGTAAATGCGCAGGCTTTGGTCCCTAACACACTGTATGTTCACCCTAGAACTGCCGGAGCACAGAAAAGTTACTCCGTTGGTGACTTTTTAGAAACCACGTTTCGCAGCGTTGACAAATTTCTTAATTTTTTGAAGGTCTGTTAACTCTCTAGTGCCCATATCATCATTTCTAGTCAACTCGTATTTGTACCTTTTTGTACTAATTTGCAAATTTTATTTCCTCAATGGATAGAGACAACCTAAATAAAACATATAAGCAGGTTTTTTTCATTCCTGAATGTCAGATGTCGATTTAGCCGGGATCGCTAAGGCATTGGACACTCCTGGCCAGGGTGTACATATGACTTGCGTCGGTTTGAATCCTCATCTAAAACCGTGCTTAACTGCTGTATGTCTGTGGTTAAGTTGCGGGGAGAGCAAAGCAAACGGTGGTTGGTCCGCACCGAAGTTGACGGGGCATATGTAGCTAAGGACTAACCAGTGGCTGATTTACACTTGGGGCGCCCCTGCACACTACACTCCATGCCAGAGGGGGGATTCAGGGGAGGATGGGCAACTGCACCCAATGTTGAGACACGTTTTTTTAAAAAACATTTCATTTTGCGGATCTTCAAATTTGAATCATTGTCTGTATTTTGAAAATAAATTTAATAATAATTAAGCGAACAATAATTTTATTAAGCTGAGCTAATACGATACATTAATAAATTGGTGAACTTTTGTTTAGTACTATAAAACGCGCGTTTAATGTTACTATGAATATCCCGTATTAATAAATCATTTTTCAATTATATTGCTTTTAAATGTTATTTACTTAGAAATTAAACAGTTTTGTGCCTAAATTCACGAGTCATAACTCTCGAATTAACATATATTATGATTAAATAAATTCTTTCCATTACAAATTTCCTAGCGTTCTTAAATATTTGAAATGCCCAACAATTGGCTCTTCTCACGAAACAACGTTTCGTGGGTTCGCTGTGCGATAAAAATCATGTGTTTTTCGAGCATTCCTGTAATCTACGGAAGCGTAGTCGGCAAACTGAAAACTTTAAGCGTTGTCCATATAGAAAAATGATTTTCTTTAAGCAATCTTTAAAAGAAATTTGCCTACGCTGCGAAACGTACGCATTCAAAAAAAGGCACAGACTGACAAACTTTTCTGTGATCTGGCAGTTCTAGCGTGCAAATTACAGATGTCAGAGACCGAAAACTGCGCGTTTACAATTTTTGAAAAAGTGAAAAGTGAAAATATGCGAACGATGTTGTATAAAACGGTTTATTATATTATATATTTTATGCTTTTCCATTATAATGTAAGATAAAATGTAACTAATGCATGGTATTTGTTTGATGCTAAGAGCACACAAAAAATCGAACCTATTATCTCAACTGAATATTTTCTATATTCTATAGAAAATATTAGAATATTTCTATATTCTAAATGTTATTACAATAATTTCACTTTTCTGTTATTATAAACGCGAATTTTGTTGTTTTAATCATATTGTCAGTTCCAATATGGACAAAAAAGTCACTGTTTTTTGGACAACAAAACAATTTTCGTTATTGACTTCCCTATTGACTAAGTTCTGGGGAACCAATTATTAAAGAATTTTAACTATCTTATTTTGAGCCCCTTGTAAATGAACCATATTCACCTCTGACAATGATTGTAGTTTTCTTTGAAATCCTTTATTTAGCAACTGGAAATTTGTTAAAATTACAAGGAAATCATAGTCATGGACTCTTCATAATCCCAGCCATATTTTAAAAATTGCTAATAAATACTATTGAATGTTTAATCAAAATGATCCTTAAAACTCTGCATCAGGCACCAGGCACACTTTGCCTGATATGCTAAAAATCCAACTGTTAAGTAAAATGGGGTTTCTGACCATAATATTAATATTTGTTTCTGTTCTTTCTAAATCCTTGAAGTTTTAAGACCATTTAGGACACATCCTCTCTACATGGTTTTTTATGCTTTAATAGATCCTATAGCAAAATAATATTTTCAATTATACTGACATCAGTCTTAAGTAGTCACTGTGGGTCCCAGAGAAATATGGATATTACTACAGGTGGCCCTTTAATGGAAGTTTTGACAAAATGGAGAGCTGACATCCCGTCTATATCCCTTAAACATTTCATAATGATGTTAAGTAAGTTTTGCTTGTTAGCATCTATTTAATCACATTAATCCACAAAAGCCAGAAGCTTTACTATTCATGAGCAACAGGGCACTACAAATAACTCACGCAGAAAATTGTTCAATTACAGTTTTTGCTCTTCTTTCTTTTTCACACTATTCTGTGTAAATTGTCACCATTATTACATACGAAGCAATACATAAAGCTTAAGGTTCTAAAAGCATTGATCATCACAGTAGTTGAGAGGTCAGAGCAATTTAGAATAAACCAGGAGACCTGTAATCAATTCCCAGTCTATTGCTTTGAATAATTGACAAAGCTTTCAAAGCAACAATTGACTATTGCTTTGAATAATCTAAATTAAAATATTATTGGTGTCTACTCATTCCTGAACTTGAATGTACAATTCGGATCATGAAACTTAGAACATGCATGAAAATCATCTATCATTATCTAAATCAGAAATTAATGACTTTTGCAAGATAATGCTCTTCTAAGGAATCTGGTAATGTGTCTCAACATAGGCAAATACTGATTGAAGAATAATCTCTATCAGTCTTCCTCTTCAGATAGTATTATGTTTCAAAATCTCAAAAACCTTGCGAAAGTTTACTGACAGGTTAATGTATGTATGTGTGTGGCTAATGATCACAGGAACAGGTAACCACTTAAAGGAGGGAATGTTTACAAGTACCTAATATAAATATTAAGAAATCAGTTCCTGGAAAATTAAACATCTTCAAGAAAAAAATGGCCATAAAGGAGACGACCATGTAAGCATGGTGGGGGTTTCATCAGATTTCACTGAAGTTGTGCATTATAGCTGTGAAATAATTTACTAAGATGAATGTTACAAGCTGACAATATTACAACACAGCAGAAAAAAATTATGACTTAGTTGTAAAGCTTTATAAATATTTTATTTACAAAATAACATAGAAAATTTAAACAATCATAGTACAAAATATTACACAATGTTATAAAAGACCCCTATTTGACTAGGAGAAAGCCATGAACATTTACAATAAACTTTTCAAAGTTTTCTCGAAATTTTGTTTTTTGTTGACGCTCTGTGTTCAATACAATCCCTGCAGTCAATGAGGTAAAAGCCTTAGCTAAACGTTCTGCAGCAACTTGATCTTCTTGTTGCAACAATAGATTTTGAACATATTCCTTATAATCATCCTAGAAAATAAGAATTGAAATTATGTAAGAACCTTAACATCCAAATATTAAATGCGAGTTTTAAATATTCATGATAAAACAAAAATATTGTAAGTGTCCTAGATATTATATTATAACAGTTTCATTTGCAAATAATGAGACTCCAAAATGAAGAATAACTTTTAACTAGAATGAAATTTATAATGAACTTTTCCCCATGCAGCAATTATTAGCAAGTTATCTAAAGTTTCTATAACACAATGCTTAATTTATAAATAGAGATTTTGAAAACAGATTCAAAAATTCTGAATGTTATACATGTACATTCCAACAAACTATTATTACATTTGCAGAAGAAATAGTAATTACACTTAACGCACCTGGTAACAGCAGATTAAAATATACAGCGTTGCACCAGTGCTGGACAATATGTCAGAATTAACTTGCTGAGTTAGAAGTAGATTCATTATTATCTGAAATTCAACAATAACATTTAACATTGCCAACAGTAAGACATAAGATTCATTTAAAAATAATTGAAACATTTTCTCTGCAATCTGATACTTTTTGTGTTGCCAGAGAGTGGATCATGTAAAAGAAGCACCCCTACATAAGCATATAAGATAAGATAAATAACATTGGGGGTATTTGGAAAATCATGCAGATAACTTTATATTGATTTTTGCAAAAGCATGTAGTAACTATGGGAGGTAATTTATTGGTATCACGCTGAACATTCATGCCATTTGGAGTTAAAGTAATATGTACCATAAAATTGTTTTTTGGAAGCTGTTTTCAATTGAGTCTTGTCAACAGTATGTGCCTAGAAATTATGCAGTGCTTATAGTCAGGAAAATAGCTTGGGTTCCTCTAACCTGGTAACATTCTCATCTTACATAGAGCTCCATGTACTGTATCCCCACAGTTTATTACATATATGACATTTTGTAGATAGCCTATGTTTGGAGTTCTATTAAGGGATGGGAGATTATTAAAAACTAACCAACTAATATCATTCAATTAATTAATTTTGTAGTTCAATTAATATACATCAATTACACATTCTAAATCAATCGATTACTCTAATATTATCTATAAATTTTTCATAATGTTTCATGTTTTATTTAAAAATTAACATAATTCATTTTTTGTTTGTACATATGACTGAAACAAAATTGCTTTATTGAGAAGAAATTTAATGCTACACATATTTAGAAGGTAAACGACTGTAGTCACATTTAAAATTAAAATTTCCAAGGATTGTTTAGACACATAACACCAACATCTATATTCTAATGGCATACTTGTTTCAGAACAGTTGTGGGAAACTCGTCTACAAAGTCTCTTTTTCTTATCTCATTCCAAATATGTCAAAACTAAAAAATCGTAACATATAATGACATTTCATTTTGCCCATTTTTCTAACATAAAATCAATCTCTTATAATTGGCTCTATTATTTTTCTGTAAGTGGAGAAAGAGAAACAGACGAATGCTATTGCAAATTTGTGTTTAGAGTACTATTTTATCATGAAAATTAATATTTGAATTAAAATAACCAAGCTAAATAATAGGGAAAATTATTTGATATTTAGTAGATTAAGCTGTGATTTATCCTGTTTACATTAATCAATTTCAATTTTTCGATTAATTGCATAAAATAAACAATTGTATATTTACCCTTCTTAAAGATCAAATTAATTTGTTATCCTTATTAAAAACAGATTTTCCCAGTCAAGAATTGTTTTAATTTATTTAGTTGTTTGGAATAATAAGCAAGTCTGGTTGTTATGTCTATCTTGGAAATATGGAATTGGAATCTTAATTTCTTAATATTCAGATTGTATTTATTAATAAAAGCAGTAAGATAGATTCATCCTAAACATTTTGTAAATTCATTCTAAGGTTGCCAGCAAAGAAATTAGGGTGTGCAATTAAAAGTGTTCTTATCAACTAATTTTGCTGTTGTTATTGGCAGAGGGGAGGGCTTACATCTATGAATTGAAGAATTATTTATTCAGAAAGAACAAATAAAATATTACATGTTTTGTAATAAATATCAAATATTGAAGTGGTGATGCTCTACAAGCTATGACAACTGTAGTAGGTCCAAAGGATGATAAGAATACACATGGACAAAATGTCAATACTACATACCTTCAAAAATGGTTTCAACTGTTCATAAATGGGTGTATTTTGCAGGCTCCCAGAATAAATATGAGTTCCAAGTGCTTGCAGAAAATCATAACACAAAATTATTATATCTTGACCAAACTGGGTAATGCCCAATTCAATGGACCCAAGCAGTACTTTAATCATTTCATTTGGTAAGGATGCAACTTTCTGTGGATATATTTCACAAACAAAAGTAACCATTTTAAAATACTGTAGACAAAGGGATGGAAATTTTAATAAATCCACTGTCATTAAAGGCATGATGATATTCAGTCCATAAAGGCACACATCAGCAGCAGTAACTGTGCTTTCAGTCTCGTTTGAAGCATCTGAAATGTATAAAAGAAAAAAATATTATCAAAATAATTCATGAGTTACATGATGAGATGTTATTCTATATTGACTGAAGCAAAATTAATTAATGTCACAAACCTAAAGTACACATTAATCCTGTAACCCCATCAGTTTATGATTATGAAAACTATGAATGAAAGAAGAAGAATAACAGAAAATAATACACTATAAAAACGCTTCATACAGTAAAACTTAGCAATGAGAACAAGTATAATTTGAAAATATGCCCAATGTAAAGAGTATCTCTGATCCTTCCACTTTATTTGTATGATTTGGAATCTAGTCTAATGTGGAAAATAATACTCGTCCCTTAAGATTCTGCTATGAGCGAGTGTTAGTGCATTAACACAAATATTCTCAAATATCTTAGTTCTCTTTACACATATATACATGCTCATGCTTCACAGTCATAACATTATTTAGTGCAATTGCATGTAACTTTAAAGCTTGTATTACAAAGTGAATATCGATTAGAACTACCTGCAGTCTGTTTATTTAATTGTTCTTTGAGACACAATAACAGTTTTTAGAACCATGTGTATATTGCTTTTATTTTTTAATATTTCTCTTTTTTATTTTAAAAACACTCAACTCCCTGAAAAAATATACTGGAGATTAATATAATTCAGTGGCACAACCGAAGAGGGAGATGAGGGAGGCAAATCAAAGAAATATATTCTCAAATGCAGATTTAACTAATTTTCTAGTCACAAAAGTCATTCGGCATCTCCACTGAATATATTGTAAATGACTATAAATCAAAAAATAAAAGTAAATTTTAAATTCAATACAATTTCTTTACATGAAAAGATCAAGTCAGGGCCAGACCACACACTTATTACCCACAACTCTCAAAAAAATCTTGGTTGTGCCACTTTAACAACAAAATCACACATATCTATCAAATACACACCATGTATAATATGCTCATATCTAATAATTTTACTATTTTTAATCATGTAAACAGTATAAGTACACATTCTGATAAAATATTACATGCATTCAGTAAAATATAATATGAGAGGAAAAGTGCCAGAAGTGGAGAAGGGTAGCTAAAAGTAGACATTATACAACTAATACAACAGAGAAATATATATTTTCTTACATATAATAATTGTCTCATTTCAAGGATTCATTAGTATTTGTGTTAATAACATTTTGTTATTCATCCTTGTTCTTAAAGACCAGTTGCAAGTATTAACATATAGATATCAAATCTTGAATGCAATGCAGATATACATAAAAGAAAAACAAAGATAAGGCAGTTTATCAGTAATATTGTTAGAAAGAATAACAGTAAGGTTTCTACTATAGTCTTTGAGCTTCATTGCTTGTCATCCACTGATGTGCCTTTCATTAACATTTAATAATACCTATTACTGTTTTTAGAAATTTCCTACGCCTAAGTACTAAATGCAAGAAGTAAAATATATCCAAAATAAAAGAGATATTATACATTGAAATTTATGAGATTTTTTGAGAGATTTATTTAACATGTGGTAACACTTAATAACACTGGCTCCACAATCTAATCTGATTTATTCACTGACCCAGGCATTTTGAACATGTCTGCAAATCATCAATTGATTCATGTTGAGAATATGGATGAAATGATTCTTCATAAATACAAGTGAAACAGCAAGAGTAACAAAACAAGGAAGAAGTATTGGTTACACTCAATATTATGTAGACTTTTTTGACAACTCTCCATCTGAGTCAAGGACTAACTTCGCTAATCCTCAAAGGATAATTAATTTAAAAACATGGGTGGAAATTAGAAAGTAAACCATATTACAGTACACATTTATACAGAGAATATGCAGTAGTCAGACATTAATATTCTTATAAATAAGAATAACATAACCTTCATAAAATTCGATGCAAATATGAGAAATTTCAATATATACTCAACAAAGAAATGTTAGTGGAAACTACAAAGAAGATGTGAATTGTACTAAAACAATGCTGCAATTTCTAGCAGTTGCTTACAGAAAATATTATTATACGAACGAACTGTAGAAGTAAACTGTGTTAATAAAAAACTACATATTTTGATACTAAATTTCAATTACTCCTGAAGGACCGATAGTGAGAAAAGATAAGACCTTAAATCCATTAAGTGTTACAAAAGGGGATAAGAACTCCAAAACACCTTTTCAAAAAATATTCCAACAGGAGTTGAAACAAAAAGGTTAAAGGAAATAATACTATACAAATTCATGTAAGAAAAGCACAAAACTGAATGACTCAATTTTTACCCATCATTTACCTAACAAAGAAGCATACTCACATCTACAAACATCTGGTAAAGATGAGCCAGACTGGATCAAGTTATCACTTCTGGATAGACCCATAGTGCGAAGAGCTGTGATGAAAAAATTGAATGCACAGAAATCAAACAACCAAGAGTGAGTTTTCTATCAAGAAATGAAGAATTGAAGAAGAGAACAACAGGCATAGTTTTAATAGAAGTTTCTGGCATCCCATATGGAAATAAACCTATAGTTTCTGGAAAGGAAATAAAAATGGACAAAGCAATGATAAAACAGAAAATCTTTGATAAACAAATATGTTCTTGAAGGCTCTTGCATGTAAATAAAGCTGATTCCAATCTTTTATAGATTTTTCTTTTGAACCAACAAGTTGTGATAATGAGTCGGTAACAATACACGACCAAAGGAAAGATAACAGAAAAAGGTTACTATACTGAGAAAAAACAATTACAAGTGATGCTAAAGATCAAAGAAGCAATCAACAGGTCCTCATAAGTAGTAAAGAAAAACTTTCAAGTTCACATTAACATTCCCTTTGGGTAACATGTACCACTAACTGAAAAATTCTTCTTCTTTGGTAGTATTAATAATTTTATTTCTACACTGTTTGTAGGTGATGAAGCTAAACTTTCTTTCACAGAATCTCCCAATGGACACTGACAGCAGTACTTACAAAAATTGTTACATTGAATGTAACCAACATTCAATGTTTGTTATATTTCTATGTAATTGATAACTGCTATTACAATTCTAACAAAAAAAAAGATGTAATGATTATAAGAAATTGTAAGGGTCTGAATTTGCAATGTCAGAACTATATCCAGAAAAAAAGCAACAAATGCCTAGGTGAGTGAAATGAAGGAAAAGAGCTGTACAAGAAGTAAAACATCTTGCCCAGTCAAGCAGCACAGACGTTTTCTAAAATTATAATTCTTTAATGACTTATTTCCCAAATTCTTTGAAGAATCAATAATGAGGATAAAATTCATAACTTCAAATAATTTTTTGTTAAGATGGAATCTGAATGACAATGCTATAAGTAGGTATATATAAATTGAAAAGGAATTCTATAATAAATAAAATGTAATAAAATACCACTAAACTTAAGATTAGTAAAAATAAGCAATGGCATAATCAGATGGTTTTCACATAAGTGAGCTACTCAATCTTTACCTTAAACCTCACATGAACAAGAGACATGATCCTCGGGACTTATCCCTGATTCAAAGTAAGAACGTAACATTTGGAGCTTAGACTACATGCAAATGAGTTCTAAAAATACACTAATTGTTTCCAAAAAATCTACGGGAAAATTTTCTTGAAGTGCAATGTGTGAAAAAGATATACTCCTGCCTTTCATGCAGACTCCAATGTCTCTGAAGAGACAACACACCAATGAAACAATGATCACTTTGGTATCCAAAAGCAATAACATATGATATTAGTGTACAATAAATTTTCTCTGAGTACTCCGTAAAATGTCAAGATATTACCAATTGAGACTTTCAGAGGCAAATAAACAATATTAAATGTGACAAATGCAAGAGACATCCTCATGTATCATCTTAAAACAAAATAAAATGGTTTATAAAAAGTTCATATTCCAAACTGAAATTTAAATAAAACATTTGCAAACAATTTTCTGAGTATTCTACTCATTTCCACAGAATGCATATTATATTTTTATTTCCTCATTAAAGTCATGTATAACATTAACACATTAAACATTAAATTTTGAAATTAATGACAGTTCATTAATAAATGTTTTAGTGATTTCAATTTAGCTGCCTTCAAAAGAAAAGTGTTCATATGTCTGTTCCTAATGAGAATTTCCCATCCAGAGACGTAAAGAACAATGTAAAGGGAACGAAGCTCACTGACAAATCTTAACTTCTATTTTTTCTTTCTTAATAAAGCCGAACAGGAACTATTATAAAATCGACATAAATTTTTGCCAACACAAATCAACTTAATAAGATGTGGTCAGCCAAGATATATCACAGAAAAAAATGTACATAAAAGATCCCCACAAGTAATTTGAAAGAACATTGTTTTGGGGAAAGAATTAAAAAGAGCACAGATAGTAATAAATAGGAAAATAATTGAAAATAATTAAGTAAAGAAATTAAAATTTTCTGGGAAATAAAACTTCGACAAGAACACGAGGACTTGGAAAACAAAATCAAAAAATTCAACAGAATAAATGTGACAATAAAAAAAAAATTGAAAAGGACATGAACACAGATAAAATAGAGAATACACATATTAACAGCAAAGCCAGCATTGGTTCAAAAATCTGGACAATGTGAACTAGAAACCTACAAAGTGTTCAAGCAGATAGGATTTGAAGATATTCTGACCAGTGCAACATATCTAGACAATCACAGAAATGAAGACCCCCCCCCCAAATCTAAACATGTGAAGATATAAAGGAATATCAAATAAAATGGTTGAAACACATTAAGAGAAGTGAAGATAACTGCAACCAAAATTAGCCTTAAAATACCAACCTGTAGGCAACAGAGCAGGGAAGACCAGAGAAGAGATAGAGACAATAGGAACAACTGGTGGAATAAGCACTAGGCCTACTGAGCAGGGAACACAGTACACCTAAACTTCCCTAATAGTTCATGATGATGATGATGATGATGATGATGATGATGACGAAGAAGAAGAAGTAGGAAGAGGAGGAGGAGACAAAGAAGAGGAGAAAGGAAGAAAGAGAAGGAGGAGAAGACAAAGAAGAGGAAGGAGGAAAAGACGAAGGAGGCAGAGGAGGAGGAGAAGTAGATGATGATAACGAAGATGGTGAAACGAATGGGTGAACAAACGATGATGGGTGAACGAAAACAGTGATGACGACAAAGGTATTGAGGTTTTTGGGCCTTCATACTTACATGCTATAACTGAGTAATATATCACACAAATTCTAGAGGAAATGCAATTTTCAATTTTTCAAGCTCTTATGATTGAGAAAAATATAGTTGGAAATTTTAATTTAAAAATTACTGATCTATTCTGTATTTTTGTATAAAATAAAGTAAAAATACATTCAATGCATTACAATGTTTCTGTAATAAGGATAAATACCTAGAGGGCTCAAGTCAATGAAATCTTTTGACAAGAGGTTGGTCAATAATTCCATAAGGAGAAGAATGTCTCGATAACTCTCTTCTTCTGCAGAAGACTCTTGACTGACCCGTCCGGTATTACTTCGTGCATATGCCTGTATGGTTTGCAAGCACGATTCATAGATTCTCTGGCTATCCACCTGCAAATGACACATACAATTTTTATTAAAAGATGTAAATAAATTTGAAAAAAATATCTCTTGTATTCTATACCATACACAGTTGTTTGTGACAGCTTTAACTCATCTTGCACAACTATCGATAATAGCAGATATCTTTAAGATATAAGAATAAATTCTCTGAGGCAACAGTATGCCTAACATTTGAGAAATTTTGAAAGAAAATACACACATATGATTTCATTCTAGAATTAGCATTCCCAAGCTTCAAAGGCATCATTATTTTACACAGAATGACTGCTCATTTAACCACTATTTTATCATTAAGAAATTTTTATCTTTGGCAGTCATTTGGAAAGTGAAAAACTCATGAAATGTTTCAAGACAATGAAGAATTAGCTTCTTTATTTCTCAACAATATAAGATAAAAAATTCAAAAACCAACTTAAGACCATCATAAAATTGCTCCAGATCCAACAAGAATAAAAAAAACTTACACTGAAGGGTAATATTATGAAGTTGAATACAAAAAATTACGAAATAATGATAACAGCAGAAACAAAACAAGAATATCTTATCTGAACAGAATATATTCTGCAACCTGTGCAGAGCTTTGTCAAATATTCACCTTGGACTTGTAATGCCCATTTCCTACAGGGGATTGCAGGTACAAAGTTTACAACACGCAATAAGGATAATTCTATTTCATAATAAATTAATAACTATCTCAATAAATATAAATTTTCTTTATAGTTGATTTTTTTTCCTTTTTTTCATGTTACGTGTATACAGATGTGTTCTTTTCCTCTTTACTCAATATTTTATCACAAGTTAAATCACTATTGATTTTTATTCTATGAATTGTTGGGTTGCACTATAACGGTGAGATTAAAACTAAGATATCATGAAGACTATAAAGGAGAAACTTTATCCTATTAACTAAGATGCCATTCACAATGTACATTTGCTCTCAGGTGGTAGTGTTACAACTGAGATGAGAAGAACTGGAAAGGGGTTTGAAAAATGAATAGTCATGATGTTTTAGTGTTACTAGTTTTGTGTCAAATGAAAAGAAAAATTATCTCGTTTCCAATCTCAAATTGTATTCACATGCAAACTGAACTAGAAGAAGTTTTGTAATATTTATATTTTTACTATAAACTATAAATAAATATTATATTTTAAATAATTGTAATATAATATATAAATAAAATTTTACTCAATTTCACATCAACTTTGATTTAACTCAGCAACGCTGGGGGTTTCAAAAAAGAACAATCATCTCGAAGTGAAGAGGGGGAAAATAAAAGATTGTTATAGCTGAGGAGGAAGTTAAATGTTTCAAATGTACAGTAATACGAATGACTCTAAATAAATTTATTGGGTTTTTAGTCCTGAGCCATTAACCATGTTAATTCCAGAATCTTGGCCATTTTGAAACATTTGGAAAATTTTTATCAAGAGAAGTTAAAGATAGGTCTATGAAATTCAAGGCAAATAAAACTTTGAAACTTATTTAAGCAGGGAAAAAAATATTGACTTGAAAATGAAACTTACATGCTTAATTCCACCCTTTTGTTATTGTCAGAATAATTTTCTACATAATAAATATAATACTGAAACACAATTTATTCATGAAAGTGTTCACTTCTAAGGCCAAAATCAATATATACTTGGCTGTCTGGGAGATGCACATCCTAGGCAAAGATCTCAACACATCGTCATACTGCGACCTTCCTCAGGGCAAAACGAATAGAGATTAACTCTGCAAGGAACAGACATAGGAGATAGATCCCCGTATAGATATAATTTATTTCTGCAGTGATAGATTCTAAAACATCCTGTACATATAAAGGAATATGAGAAGCCTGACAAGGTTTTTCCATGCAAGCAAAGACCAAACATTGCTTGCTATAGGTGACAAATCTTGGTATATGTGATACCCGAGTTATACTGTTGAGTTGACTCCGTCCACAGGTATTTAAATGATAGCCCGAGCCATATTCGGGCATTGAACTGAAAGTGTTAATGATCAAATATAAAGTTAATTTTGTATAAGTGTTAATTATATTAACATACAGTGAAGACACAGATAATTTTATGTCCAGATATTTAATAACTAATACAGTAATGTATTTCATATCGTGCCAGAAAATACACACTTATCTAAATAAGATAAATCAAACAGTTTAAAAGGAAGATAAATTTTCTATTCTCTACTCCACAGCAACAACTTACACACATCATGCAATCACTATGGTCTACACCAAGCTTGCACAAGGACCCCAGCGACGCACCCCGCAATGGTGCCCCTCCGCACCCCACCGGCTTCTACTGACTTTCACTTTGGGGCAAGTGACCACTGCCCGAGCTCTCGATGGGAGGAAAGTCCTGTGGCTCTTAAGGTGTTGAATCATGTTGAATTTGACAACTAAAGACTTGATATAACAGCTGTTGTTTCTGGAGAGGGAAGGTTTTGTTTTATATACTATTATTTCAGGTTAAATTGCTCAATGACTCCCACAAATTTCATGTTCAATCTTTAGTGTTGCAACTGATTTTGAAACTATTTTTAATTAAAATAACAAGAACAGAATGTTAAAGGATCTATCATTGTTAATAATTATACGCACTTCATAAATTTAATTCTGTTTGTAATACACTTGACCATACTTTTTTAAATATTTCAATGCTGGTAATTTTATTTATTTAAGGAAGAAAATATAAACATAGTTTGACGTTACAGTAAAGAGAACGAAGTATTTCGGGAAACACAATCATATCATTTTTATTAAACAAAAATCACATTAAGTTTCACATTTCTTTAAAAGAAATGATAGAATGTGTTCATGCCACTGCCACTCGCATTGTCGACAGCAGATGTGAGAGTATCATTCAGCCTCTGGACTTGGTTTTTTGTAAGTTCATGCGGGAGAAAAATTGCTCACAGATATAAGTGGAACCGAACATTAACAATACCCGTGCAGTTGCGACGATTCCTAACTACAGAAAGAAAAGTGTAAAGAGCAGAAAAGTGAAGGGACAGCCCAGCCATCGGGGATTATGCCAACTTTCCTCGTTCTCATGGGGTGCGGGGCGCAGGCTTTTCAGCGCCCCAAGAAGGGGCTCAAATGGGGCACTTGTGCACCTCTGGTCTACACACACATTTTCTTGAGCTTTGGAAAAGAATAGCCATTTTGAATGCTTCAAAATGGCCATTCTTTTAAAAAAAATTAATTGAATTATGAATAAATGAATGTTCTCAGCAATTTTTGTCAAGTTAAGTTGTTGTTGTTTTCTTGTTTTGTTGTTTTTTTCTTGTTTTGTTGTTTTTTTCTTGTTTTGTTGTTTTTTTTTCTTGTTTTGTTGTTGTTTTTTTAAGTTTACTCATCTGCAATACAAACTACTTGCAGTAACAAACAAGATTTGATAGAATTGCAACAAAATCACTTTACTCACAAATACCTCTCATATTTATCACAATAAATGCTCAAGAAAATATGTGCAGGTAGTACCAAGAATTTTTTTTTTTTAATTATTAATATATTTATTTTGTACTCCGGAAAAATAAAACATTTAATGTGTTTTCCACAATTAAAAAATCATAAAAATGTGAACGTGAACATAAAAATAAAAAATGGAACTATAACTTAGAACTCAGAGGAGAAGAAAATGTTTAAAAAACGCATAAGAAAGTGAATATTCTCTTGGTTCAGTACCAGAAAGAAAATAATCGTTCGATTGTTATATTATATTTATATTATTAAATATTTTTCTGAATAGTTATTACATTCTTTATGTTCACGAGCTGATTGGTGTCGCAGTTACAGAATGTTGTATGTCACTCAAAAACAATATAAAACTGCAGAATCCACAGACACATCAAACAACGTAGAGGAAAATAAGTAAATTTTGTAAAACAAACCCAACTTCATGAAGACAGACAAGAAACCATCTGTAACAAATACTATTACCAATCCTTCTGGAACTTTGACAGAAGCTACATTAATGTGATTGCAGTCTTTCTCTTTAATATAAACAAGTAATTTCACTCTTTATTTTGTCATTTAATTTAAAATGTTCCCAAAACATCAGACAATTAAGAAACATAACTAGAATTATTCACAATATTGCTTTCAATAAAATTTCATTCAATCACAAAATAATTATAGCAGAAAAGTATTTGAATTCAAAAGCTTAGGTTTCTGTGATGGTGTCAACAGATATTTGGCTGTCTGGGAGATGCCACTAGACAGAATTGCCATTTCAGTCAACATACTGTGGTCTTCTCAGCGCAAAATGCCATTTCTATTTAACCTAAAAGTCTGTTTTTTTAACCAATTTATTTAACAATACAAATTTTCAATGAGGAAGTCCGATTAAATCAAAACAATTGAGAGGGGAGGGAGGAAAAAGAAAAGAAAAAAAAAGTTGTTGACCATCTTACTTTATAATAAAGAAAGGTATAGGTTAAGTGTTGTATCACTTTAAACTGGTGAGTTATTTTGACCTTGTAATATTTAACAGACAATTAGATTAAACCAGATTTGCCAGAATTTTTTTTTGTTTGTTTTTGTTGACTTTTTTGATTTCTTATATTCAGAAAAATTACCTGAACTCAAATATATAATTTTTTTTGCAATAAGTCATTTAGACAATTCTTAGGAGGGTGTCCTTATAGAAGGACAGTAGGCATATGGAGGTACATTTCATACCACACGCAATACAAAGGTACATTTATCTTAAATGTAGAATATGTATTAAGAAATGTACTTTAATTGAATAAATAGCTTACAATATAAAAAGTAAAAAAACCATAGTTAAAATAAATAATAATATACCAAATTAATACTTTAGGACTTAGTGTGGTAGGTTACAAAAAACTCATACGTAATGCAGCATCGCATTTTTTTATATATGTTGGATTTCTTCTGGTGACACGAGTATCTGCTTTGTTTTCCTTGAGACACAATTTTTACCATCATATCTCCAATTCTACAGTACATTAGATTAATATATTGAAGATTATAGAACATATAATAGATAATAGATATATACAATATAAAATAAGATTAATATTCTTATCAAAAATATTTGGCAAATTTGAGGAGGAGCTCAATGAGGCCCCCCTAATAGCAACCTCATCATTCCACTGGAAAGTTTGACTCATTTCTGAAATTACAGTTGAATTTGACTTTAGTTATATGTAATACTATACAAAAATAATATTATCTATATCGCAATAAGAAATAATTCTAAACATACAAATATGTACCTACTCGTTCACAGTTACACGATGGAAGGATGGGTTGAGTCTGAGGGACCAAGCACGAAACAAATTACACATATATTCACACACACAACCTATACGGCAATAACTGTCACATTGAATGTAACATTTGAAAATAAAAGAAAGATAGAGAGACGAACAGGCTGCTGGTACTATCAGTTTGTGATTGGCTGAAGGTTTTTATTACCTCGTGGGTCTCGCACACCCAACCCATCCGTTGCCAGGTTATGAAAAAACATCTTTCAACAACAATAAGAATTGCAATGGATATCATGAATACATTCCACTCTCACAATAAAATTACTAGCCTGCATAAATGGTTGAAACAACAAACACACATTGAACTGACATTAGAGAGACTCATCAGTAAAAGAAAGCATGATTGATAATACAGATTAAGTTAGTAAACACAGACATTTCATGCTTAAATATAATACTTAATTTACATACACAACACGATGAATAAATGCCCATCAACTGAGCACACGCCTTCAATGCTAACTGCATGTTTTCCTGAAGAGCAACAATACGAAGTTACATTCTCTTCAGTATTACAAGAAAAATAATTATAAAAGATTTTGAGATATGCCCAATAGTGAAATGCCCTGCAGCAAATTTATCAACAAACACATTTGCAATGTCAAATTTGAGATAAAATTGTTTCTTAATTGATTGCTTGGTGATTATGGATGTGTCCACTGCTGTGGTAGTTAATTCCATAAATACAGTGAGTGTAATATTGCAGCAAGTGGCAGTGTTCCTTCCTGCCAAGAATATGAGATTTGGCACTGACCTACACATTGGCTTGCAAAGGAGGATTCCTTTCTCCATCTCCACCAGTCTGACACCCCTGCCCAGTCAGGACAAGCCCTAAGCTCTTAAATTGTCTGCCAACTAAAATCCATGCAGTAGTGTAATGCATGTGTGGGTATGTGAGTGTACATGTGTGTATGTGTGTGTGTGTGGGGTATGTGTGTGTAAGTGTATGTGTGTGTATGTATGTGTGTATGTATGTATGTGTATGTATGTATGTATGTATGTATGTATGTATGTATGTATGTATGTGTGTGGGGTATGTGTGTGGGGTATGTGTGTGTGTGTGTGTAAGTGTGTAGGTATGTCTGTTTGTGGGTAGGTGCAAGTGTGCATGCACACATGTGTGTATGCACACATGTGTGTGTGTGTAGGAGCAAGTGTGCATGCATGCATGTGTGTGTGTGTATATGTGTGTGCATGCATGTGTGTGTGTGTATATGTGTGTGCATGTGCATGTGTCAGGGGAGAAGAGAGGACAAGGATGAGGATGAGGAAGGAAAGACCATGAAAACTACATGGCCTATTTGTTAGGATACTGTTCTGGTTTTCACCTGATATTGATTGGAGAAACCATGGTAACTACCAACCATAGCAGCCTGCCAATAGAATTCTCCTTCAGACAAATTTAACCTACCTAATTAGATAATGTCAAAAATCCGCCACTGTCAGGACTCAAACCTAAGACCTCCCAGTCACAGCAGTGGCAAAACTTGTTGCCCTGAGCTAACTGAAATGGTGTTTCTTGAAGAAATAGATATGATAGCACATCATTACCAAAAAATGTATTTTGTGGAAAGGTCAGAGGATTTACTAACTAAAATTTGCTGAACTATGAAATTTGAAAAACATATACTAATACATCAGTATATACACCTACAATTATCAAAGTTAACACAAGTCCAGACAGAACAACTCATTGAAAAATGTATAACATTTCTAATTAGCAGAACCAGTTTAATGAATTTATAGGAAGAAAAGAGTGTGGGCAGATAGGCAGAAGAGGTACAGAACAAAGGGAAATTAATTTAAAAAAAGAAAATTAATCAAAGATACAGATGATCATAAATTAACCAGTTCCAACAATAAAACTACAGTAAAGTCAGAAGAATATAAATCATAAGAGGACTTTCAAAGATCTAAATTTACTTATTAAACACACATGATAGCGAAACAAAAGTAAAATGAAGTAAAAATGAAGCATAACTAAAATAATAAATTAAGATGAGATAATAAAACTCTTTTTATTATCAGCAACATTAACTTTGGTAGGTTTCAACAAAACAATCCTAATGAACATACAATTCATGCCACTTTTAAGATCGCATCACTAATATAAAGAATAACTTGAATTAAAATGCTTTCAGTGAAACCAATTTTCTCAGCAATAAAACAACGTGAACCTTCTAATAATGATTATTATTTTCCAGAACCTCAATCCCAAGAACTATGTAATTATTAATTAATTACAAATTGAAAATTATTTTCTTCACTCTATTTTGTTCATTAGCTTATTTTGTCTTGTTCATGTTCTTTATCCTCTCAGAGAATTAAATAATGTAAACAAAACTCAGAATGTACCACTCAGTCGAAATCTGGTGCTTTGCAGATTCCACTCTATGCAGCCTCAAGTATATATTGCTCAATAACCTCCTGAAATGATTTGAAGCCTATAATTGAAAAATTATAAGCTTTTTTTTCACATCATTTCCAAAAATTAGATTAAAATAATGTTGACAAAATGTAATGTCCAGCTAGACATTACATGCACATATTACACCATTGCATTAAAATTAATGAATGTTTGTCTGCTTTGTTCACTTGATACATAATGGATAATATTCAACTCACCCCATATTTTCAAAATATTACCCCATATTTGAAGTAACATACTTGATTGGAAGAACACACACATTTATTTTACTTATTTGGGTCTTCTTTTTTAAACATATTACAAGGAGTTTCTAGAACTCCACAAAACTTCCTAATTACACATATATTGCAAAAATTAATGGCCCAATCAATCCAGAATGGACTGTATGCCACAGGCAATCAGCAAACCCTTTTCCATATGGCTTTGTTTACATCTAAGCTATTCTCAAAGTGGATAATGATTAGGTCATAAATGGGTGTTACTAAAGGAACTTCTTGACTGAAGTTTATTTATTTTATAAATGGATAGTTAAAGTTCTTGAAAAGTCAGGAAATTCAGATGCAGATGTATATATCAATTGCTGATCCTCATATTTAACAAGTTTAGAGAATTTCTTGTATTTGACATTGGTTGTGAACCAGCAAATCTCTAAACCAATTTCAAATTTCACTTAAAATCCTAAACTTTACCTGAGTTAAGTAACACAGCATACCACGAGCACATTCACAATACAACTCCAGAATTAACTCCACAATTTGTTGATAATTGTGATACACATTGACTAATGTTGAAAATTCACAAAGCATTGGATGAAGAAATTGGAAAAGTGACTGCACAGTTGTCACTTGTGAACCTTGAGCCACTCCTGAAACAAAATGTAAACAAGATAAATGGATATTAAAATCAAATAAATATTGATTTTCATGCAAAATAATTTTATAAAAAGGAAGTTTAATCTATAATCTCTTCTGAACCAACTTAAATTAAAATTTTCAGATACCTTTCTGTTTCTCCATTAATTTGTGAATAAATAAATAAATATATAATTATACATATTTATTATTAATATTTACATTTTTCTAGAAAAATAAATAAATAAATTTAATAAATACATTTTGCTGTTCAACAAAAATTATGATACATTAAACCTGCTAAGGTTATTCATCCCATAAGTGTAGTGCAAGTTTTTTGTATTGCAGGAGGTGGTGGTGATCTTTCCCTGCGAGGCGATTGGCCCTGGATGGCGAGATTATACCAGCTATGTCCGCTAGTAGGGATTTTCCCAAACCAGGTATCTCCCACCAGCAGGGCACAGCTCCAGTCACAACAAGCTCTAAGCTCCTGACTGGTCTCCTGACAAGTGTAATAGTGTAGTAAGTGTGTGTAAATAAGGAGTGAGGAAAGGACAAAAAAAAGGGAGAGAAAGATCTCAAACAGTCCGTGGCCTTTTTGCTAGGGTATTGCTCCGGAATTCACCTGGTGTTAATCAAAGAAACCACGGAAAACTACCAATCATCAGCTGGCTGCTAGAATTCTCCTCCGGACGATGGCAGAACTCAACCTACCTGCCTAGCTAGTGTCGAAAACCCTGCCACCATCAGGAGTGGAACCCTAGGACCTCCCGGTCAGAGGCACTGCAGTGACATCAGTTGATGCCTTGAACCACTTTCACCAGGAATTGTTTGTTTCATGTATATGTTATGTAAGTATAATGTTGAAATTCAATTTGAATTAATTTAGAAAGCAAGATCATATATCAATATGCTTCATTGCATGACACCAAGCCAAGACAATGTTTATCTATAAATCTACTGGAGAGAGCTTTTAATAAATGCATGGTGAACTTCACTTGAAATTTTGTCTTTCTTTTGAACATTTGTGCTGCATAGCACACAAGGTCATATGAATCCTAACCAATAGAGAAATCTCCCTCACTTCATTTGGTGAAGAGGTTTCAAGAAATGACCAAAGTATTCTCTGAATTGGGCCTTTCTCTCCTACAATGAGTTGGATATAGTACTTCTCTCTTGCGACACTTACATGCCAGGGCATACTCAGCTGAAGTTAATATTTTAAAAATATTATAAAATTAGTGATTAAAATCCTCAGTCTAAAATTAAAGAGACAATAATTACCAATAAAAGATTCCAAAATATCAATCAATTCCAATTTCACATTTTCTTCATGAAAGATACGATTGAAATTTTCTTTGCATATTATTCCCTTAAATCTTTCTTGCAGAGGTTTCAGGACCTACAATTACAAAATAATTAAAAAGTAAATACAAATTATAGATAGTCTACATTCCAAATTTCAAGTTATGTCTAGGAATAGAATATTATTTAATCCCTTCTCTGTTTTGACCAAACTAAACAGAAAACATTTCAGTGTATTCACATATCCATGTGCAACCCTCACAGGCACTTTCACATAAAATTACAAACTAACCAATCAGTTTTCGCTAAATAAATTTTGGAATAGTATACCAGAAAGAGTTATTAGTAAATTTATTCTATGTAATAATGTATATTTTACGTTTGGGTTCTAAAAGGATATTTTATAACATAATAATTTACCAAAGTACACTGTACTTTTATTTAAATATGAAAAAATTAGGAAAAAATTGAGAAAAAATGTCAAGAATAGAATCCTTACACCTGAAAGACACCCATCTACCCCATGGATTTCAATTACTGGAACAAAAATGCAGAGATTGAATTTCAAACGATAAGTTGATGTTCTTTAAAAACAAGTGGTGTAACAAAATGGCTCAGATTTTCTCACGATATATGTAATGGTTACATAAAATTACAACAATTATACAAATTCTGAATTCCTAATATATCAGCTGCCAAAAAAATGAATGCTTTAAAATAACACATAACAACTACAATACAAAAATTACTGGAAGTTCAATTAAAACACTCTTTTGGGAAAATCAACTAAGTAATATTCTAGAATTTCCAGAAAGGGCTAGTTAATTTTGAGAAATTTGTTTATGAAAGTTTCATAAGTTAAAGGTATGTTTCAATCATTTCACGAGACCAAGATGAAAAGTTTGTACGTGCCATGCAACCTCTCAATTCATTAGTTAAAATTGACATTTCATCCTTAACCAAGGATAGTAATTATGCTGAAAAATTACGACACATCATGTCATTTGTATAAAGCATAAAATACTAACCTGCACCCAATAATCAGAACGATTACTAGCATCTTCTACAGCTGCACCTGCTAAAACAAAGGCTTTAAATAAACCTCGTTTAGCTGCCTGAGGCAAAAGGCTTTTATCAGTACTTGCATGATTCTGAAGGATATTCCAAAATGCTTTAGTTTTCAGCATACACTGCCCCCTGAAACATTCTGCTGTTATTTAAATCATAATAAAATATTAATAAATTTATCTCCTCTTTTCACTATTTTTCGAGGTTGAAAAGTAATCTTATGAACTGTATATTTAAAGTTATGTTTTTATTTGTTTTTCTAGCACTTCTTCAGGACTTACAATTGTATTCTTTTCACAACGTAAGGCAATTTTAAGAACTCATTAAGCAGCGAAATTTCTTACTTTTCTTTCACATCCACAAGAGCAAGAAGTAACAGAACAGTGTCTTTAATAAGAGCAGGTTCTGAGGAAAAATGTTGTAAATTCTGTTCAATAGTATTCATCAAGAAGTTCATTGTCCATGTGGCACCTTCTGAATCCTTACCAAAAGCTGACACAAGGGCCATACTCATCTGAAATCATCCAACAAGCAGACTATAGTATACCAAAATACATTATAAAGGAACATCTATAACATTTGCATGTAACACATAAAATATTTACATTATAAAGGAAAATCAAAAATGCCTCAATTTAAACTTAAATTTTACAAACTCTAAATTCTGACATATTTTCTTTTCTTTTTGCAAATAAAAAAGCAAAAAATTAGAGGCCTAGTAAAGGGAGCAATTTGATCTTTCAATCTTCAATAATACCTCCCAAACAAAGTTAGCCCACTCTAAGAATATACTCATAAAAATATAAGCCCTTAAACTAAAAATTATTTGTTTACACAACTGTGTTACTAATGAAGGATAAGAGTTCTGTTTATCAAATGCAATAGATTTTTAGAATGTAATCAAGTTCACTTTTATAGGAATACACTTTATTAATGACAACTAAACAATCTTTTTCAAACTCAATAAGAATGATGATATGAATATTTGATTTGATTGATTGATACCTAGCTAGTCAAGCTATTGTAATTTTGACAATGACTAACACCATCCCCTGATATCATAGTCATGTCAGGATTACTTTACATTGTTCTAAACTTATTTACATTTTACATAATAAATACTGGGCCAATCTTCTTCCTTAAACATTCTTGAAAATATAAAGCACATTTTGTAAATAAATCCTTGTTTATAAATGTTTTTGTCAATTTTTTCCCCTATGAAAGTCACATCAAATGGATTTAAAATCTGTTTCAGGTAAAACTAGAGGTACAGAATAGCACAGACTTTCTCGTAGCAAATTTTTTTAATCTGCTTGGTGTGATCTAAGGTGTGGCTTTAAGGTCTTGCTCCATTTTCTGGCCAGCTGCCTATCATCGCCAAAACTATTTTGACATTTTCTCAACTTTTTGTATCTCAACTTAATAGTATAATCAAAATATTACTTCAAGAATATTAAAGAAGGGTGAAACATCATCCTAAATAGAAATTTTCATTGCAAAATTTGCAGCCGTTTTTAAGAAAATGGCAATGAAGCATTACTGTAAATGCAAAATTTGAAGAATTTGAAACTCTTTTTCACAGGAATCTATTGAGTTTTCAAAAAACTTGATTTGAAGTCATTTGAAGCGCTTCCACTCACAAATGTAATCGTAATATATAATAAATAAATTGACGGAAATGTGCACATTAACAGCATGAGAGATATTTAAAAAAAACTACATGTGTAATTTTTAAAAAACAAAATAATAAACAAAATGAACTTCACATCATATTAAACAGTGCAAATAGAATTATCCATTGTAAAAGTTTGAAGAAAAAATTTGGAGCCATTTTTGAGAAAATGGCGTTTGAGCGTTTCTGAAAATGCGGAATTTTGAGCTTGTTTCCCCAGAAAACTGGTGCTGTTTTTGAGATAATCTTGTTTTTATTATTTTTTAAAATTGCAAATATTGCACCCACTTTTACAAGAAAACTACTAAAATTTTCGAAAACATCTACATGACCTTAATTAAAGAACTATTTAAAGAGACAAATTTCATTCAAACTTTTGCAATTTTTGAAAATTCAGAGTTAACAGTGAAAATCGGACCTATGCCACCTTTATATAAGTGTATTTAACTCTATTCTTAAAAGAAATTTAAAAAAAAAAATTGAGCCAATTTTTAAAAAATTCTGAAAAATGTCCAGGGGGCTTCATGTAAAGTCCCAAATTTTAAAGAATGTTTTTCAAAATTTCAAAGCTTCAACTAGAGCCAGATCGACAAGGGATACTTCAATTTGGAAAAGATCGTACGAATGGTTCAGGCACTAGTAGTGTTCATAGATAGATGGGCAAACAGACATTTTGAAAAAAAAAACCCTTTTGTGGTATCAGCGGACCCCAAAATGTGTATTTCGATTGGAATCTTGAAATCAGTTTTCCGTAGCATTACATAACTTTCTGTATACTACATATATTACTCCATATATAGGTATGTATATGAGAAAGTAAAAGTTGAAGCCTAAGATGACAAAATATGTATGTATACATGGAAGTAAAAATTGAAGCCTAAGATGATAAAATATAATAAGAAAGTTTCAACTGCAATTTCTTTTTCATTTTCTTCACTACTTTTATTTTTACAATGAAAGCTCAAGTTTCCATAGAAAAAATTTCAATAATTTTGTTTATTGTCAGTTTGCTCCATGTTTGGATTAAAACATATCCATGTGTGTTCTAATGTTTATTTCTAGAATGGTGCTTTTTATATGATGGGGTTTAACCAACACAATGTTGGGACATCACATATCACGCGAAACACACAAAAAGAAAACTGGAAACATAATGAATGCAAAAACAACACATTACACAATCAAGTGCAAGTAAACTTCAGCCTAAAATGATAACATAACAACATAAGGAAAACAATGTAAAACAGTACTGTACATATGGCTCACCTATTACAATATAGCACACTAATGAATAATTATAACACAATTAATTAATAGGGCCTGGATTTTAATGACCTAAAAATCAGCGAAATATGCAAGCATTTATGACCTAAAACCTATATAAATATGACCTTAAAAAATAAAATATGACGTTATACAAGTTTATGTTTTTAAAATTCCTGTTGATTTTATAGGTGTAACAAATACAAAATTCACACAAGAACAGAGGGTGAGTATGGTACATAGGATTTGCAGTCTTTGAAACTAACTAGCATATTAAAAAAATTGCTTGTGTCTGTAAAATAAATCAAGTACAGTACAATAAAACCCATCAAACAAAATGTCTTGCTTTACTACTGCATACTTCTCATTTAATGTTTTCTAATTTCCTCTCAGTCTTCAGTTTCTAGAGAGTTGCATTGGATCACAAGGTGTATTTTCAGGTTTCCAACTTAAAAGACCTATGGTTGTCACCGTGGATAGTTTTGTATCTGAGAAAGTTCCTCTCCACATTACATGACGTCACGGGAGCATATTTGAAGGCGGCGATGTCACTGCAGAGCAGCCATTGTCTTCAAATGTTGCGGCATTTACAGAAATTATATCACTTATTTTGCACATTGTAGAATATCCAGCATTTTGCTTAAGAACAATCAGTAATTTGTTGTACACTTTTTCTGCACATGACCGAGAGCTCGACCTACCTCACTTCATTCAAATTCACTTACATTTCAAATAATTCTTTATGTTATAATTTTTGAGTTTATTTGTGACAATATCACCTGATACATTGTCATGCAAGACACATTTTCAAGTCTTTTATTTTTGTATCCTTAAAAATATGATGTATATAGGCATTTTGGGCAAAATTTGGCCAAAATATGACCTTTATTAGAAACGATCATTAAAAATATAACAAATATATGCATTTATGGAGAAATTTTACCAAAATATGACCTTTTAATACAAACTGTGTAAATATGACTTTATATGCACAATAAAAATACGTTTTTTAATCAACAATACCTGGATTCGTGTATAAATTGTTTCAAAATTCTCCTGAAGGTTCAGAAAAAATACATGACTTCTCATTAAAATCCGGGCCCTATAACTGTTTTGATGTGTTAATGATAGCAGGATTCTTGAACACAACTTAGATATTAATATTTAAGAATTCGTCAATACTAGACAAACAGTTCCAGACAAGCATATTTTAAATCAAATTTTTAAATCTTTTATCTTCCAAATTCTGAATATCAGAAGGCAGTTTATTGATCAATATGAGAGGTGTGCTCGAAGCTATTCTGGGTTTTGGTGCGTATAAAATGTGTTTTCATCACATACATACAAGACCAATAAATAACTTCCTTCTGTGACTTCTGGGGGGCATTTTGTTAAGAAGTCTGTTTGACAGTTTTTATGCTATGAAATGGGAACTTAAATACAGGTTATTTGAACATATTTGTTCCATATATTAAATAAGAGCAAACATATCCATAAGTGGAGAGTAAGATTTCTTAACTTTAGATACAGTGAATTGAAATTTCCATATCATGCACTCCTCATACAAGTTAAGGTAGAAAGCAGTTTATATCAGACACAAACTTAGTACCTTGTATAAAAATTCCAATGAATTTTATTTTCATTTTCTAATACTAATAAATTTTAATGATAATTTTGTTCTATTCTTCATCATAAATATTTTGTAAATTACCTCTGAATAATAGCTCTCGTTAGGGAGTAAGTAAGACAATGACAATCTGCGTAAAAACCACATCACAGAGCAACACAGTTCAGGACTCAACATGCGTGACAGTTTGGCTTCCATTGCATAATTCTGTACTTCACACAGTCGAAAAACTGCAGATACCAATCTAATAAAAGAAAATATATTTCATATAGCAATCAACATTTTTCATAGTTTTCAAATGCAATTAACTGAAATACATTTAAAAAGAATATCTTGAGCAAAAATTCATAAAATTCAGCAAATATATGAAAAATTGACACATGACTACAGTGCATTGTGAAACAAATACATTAAGAGTAAGAATACACTGAGAGTGATGTTGTAATTTCAATAAATAGGGATAAATTAGGAATTGAAGTTAATTATTATTCAATTAATTATTCTTTTCCCAATCCATTACTCTATTTTAGGTACAGTTTCTCCTCCAAAATCATTAGACCAGTTCTTAAAACTCTGATTTCATCAGCAAATCTCACCTAACAATATGATCTGAACTTTCATCTGCTCCAGGAATTTCTTGTAACTGCATTCCTGGAGATCCAAGAACTTTCAGCGTAGTATTTATATCCATATGCCCAGATTTGCCTTGTTCAATACTATAAAGCATCACTTCGGCAGGAATAAGAGCCGTCTCGCCTTCGCTATCCATTGCTATAGTGTTTCCTTTAACACAAAAACCTGTACTTAGCAATTCACAAGGCATTTCACAAGTTACAAGAATTTTATTACATTTTTTCATAATAAATTACCTGTACTGAAGCAGGTTTTCATTGGGCACACATGAAAGTGAAAAAGAAAAATAGCTACATGCAAACAAAGACCATGTTTAATGACGATGAATTTAATTAGATAGATAAATAGATAGGTAGATGGACGGATGGAGGGGGGACGGATGGAGGGACAGACGGACATATGAATGGAGGGACAGATGGACAGATGAATGGAGGGACAGACAGACAGGTGAGTGAATGAATGAATGAATGAATGAATGAATGAATGAATGAACGAATGTCTCTGAAAATTTCCCCTCCCAAAATATAATTACACTTTCTTAATTTGTTGTTTTCAAAATTGTGCACTATACCTGCAATGAGAATGAGCCAATGAATATCTTCAAACAGGCAATCCAATGCACTTGTATTAGAGATATTGAGTGCTTGTGTATGCATAGTCTGCAAATGTTCTCTCAAACGTCGCACTCTATCTTCTAGAAGACGAGCAAGAAGAGGCACAGAATGTGACAACACCTGAAAGAGGTACAAATATGAGTTGCTAGGAAAAAGAGTGCAAATATAGTGAAATACTTATGTGAAACATGACAGTTTCTTAAGAGTCAAGAGGAGCCAAAAATCACACTTTGACTTTCTTTTTTATCAATAAAACCTTTTTTTTAATTCAGAAAAAGGAAATTTTTTAGCTCATGGTGATAGTTTAGTGGATTATAAAGTTCACAAACAGAATTCACCTCACTGATGAACCTCACATTCTATCCGTTTTAATAAATTACTGCCATCACTCTCTGAATACTTCAAAAGCAAATCAACAGGGGACCAGCTAAATGTTACAGGCGGTGACAGAAAAGAAATTTGGTCAAGTTATATCTGAGAGTAGTATTTGGGAGTGAGCATTGACTCCAGGTACAACTATTGAAGTCATGAGTCCTGAAAGTGTAGTGCATGTTGTATCCCAGGAGGTGGCAATTCTCTTCCCTTGCAGAAATGTAGCATCCAGCACCAACCCACACATTCACTTGAGATTTCCCCCTTCAGGTAATCCACCTTGGGGTTCACTCCACCCAGGCAAGCTCAAAGCTTCTATGTATAATCAAAGCCAAACCAAATATCAAAGCCAGTATGTCTATGGAGAGAGGAAGGTACAAGGATGAGAAAAGAAAGCATGTTACTTGAGGCCTGTTTGTTGGGGAATTATTTTGGCATTTGCCTGGTATTGATCAAAGAAACCACAGAAAACTATCAAACAGTATAGCTGACAGCTAGATTTCTCACCCAGACAGTAGGTAAATTTGCTTCAGTGTCACACATCTGCCACCGTTGATATTCAAACCCTAGAACCCTCCTATCAATGTTGATGCAATGGCAACATTGTTGCAGCTGAGCTATCGCATCTGGTAATTGTAATTGAGAGAATAGTAATTTTCAGAAATCACAACACAACAAATAAAAAAATTAAAAAGGTACTGAACTCACTTGTCTTCCAAAAGAACCAATAACCTGCAACTGTTCTTTAAATCGAGTACGATCATCTTCTTCTATCTCATCAATATCTTCACTATCCAATTCTTGATCCTGTGAATTAAATTGTTCAAACACTGAAATATAATTTGATTAAACACTGAACAATTTCTGATCTAAATAGTAAAAAATGAATCAAACATTAGTTTAACTAGGGTAACTCGGAAATTCCAGATTTGGAACATATCTGAGCTGACCAAGAGATAACTGAGCAATTAAATTAATAGGAACTCCTGCTAAGAAAACTGGGTGAAATAATTTTTGTTATATTAAACTAAGGTAGTTTCTATACAGCCATTTAGCTACCACATTTAGAATTAATTCAGCTTTTTGTAATACCTCCATGATTTGAGTTTGACTATAACATAAGTGGCATCAGCAAACATGAAGGGTCATAATAAATTGCCCTTAATTACTATGAAAAAAATGAAGGTATATCTGATTTTAAATAATACTGGTGCATGAAATTGATCCATTATGAAAGAATTCTTGAGTTTTAGTCACAGTAAAAAAAACAAACTATAATATATATGATGGGTGCTACCTTTTAGAACACACTGTCCACAAGAAACTTTTTCAGTTTCACTATACATTGCATTTCATTTTGCAGATTATCACACTTGGATGACAAAAAAAGATATCCTTTCAAAATAGCCCTTAATCCCTTTCAAACCCCTTAGAGCAATATTTAAGAGAACACACTTCCAGTTTTTCATGAAGATCTCAAAAACAGTGAGTAAATTCACCAAAGAGAATTCAACGTTACTGAAAGCCTGTAAAACTTCCTACTAAGTGCAAATTCATTCATTCCAACAGCGTAATTGGGTCCAGAGAAATCAAAGGGCAAAATTGTTACTGGAAGTTTTGTCACGAGTATGCAACAAGGTATCTGTTTACAGCTATTCACAGCAACAGAGGTGGTAGCAATGATGATCGTAACAAACATAGCAGGGTGGGTCAGGTGAGGCAGAATGATTATGACCAGAGCTCGAATTCTGATGACATGTCATCTTTTCATTTGTGCATTCTCAACATAGCTAACTTGTAAATGAATGTTTATTACAACATATAGGTGAGAGAAATGTATACTAGTTATTTGGTTATTTTTTGACATTTTTAGGTCATTTTCTTGGACCTTTGCATAATTTTTGTCATTTTGATGCATTTTGTTTCCTTTTCGTGTTTTTTGGTAGTGAATGTTTCATGAATTTATAACAACACACTAAAACAATGTTTTTATTGTATCAGCAGTTCATGACGAAATTCACTACTATAGTGGACTCTGTTGATTGAATTCTCAAAATTACACGGATCTTCGGTAACTTCCTCAGCCTTTCAAAACTGACGGTTGGAAGATTGGAGCTAAGGATTACATTTCCTCCTATAATAAAGACTTTATATTAAATATAATTTTATATAAATAAATTTCATTTAAAATTTTAAATTTATTTGAATACATAAACATTTTCATAAATTTTATTTTTATTTTTTAGCATTTTTTTTTAAATTTGATAATTTTTCCCTTATTTTTAGTAATTTTTGAGGTTTTTTCTTTTTTTTAAGGCATTTTATAGGTCATTTTCAAAGAATTTTTAGGCCATCAGAATCCAGGCTCTGATTATGATTAATAAATACCTGGCAAGGCAAGGTACTTCAGCTAGTATATAATATAAATAGTTCATGCGTGAAATAAGCACTCAGTTCTAGATTGTAAATCTGCATACATTTTCTGACATGTTTAGGAATTAAAAATAACGTAACTTTAAAAACTAAACACAATACATACCTGCCCCCGAGTTCCATCTGGTGGTGAAAGATGACACTTCAGGTACGTATTAAACACACGTATTGATGATTCTTTACAAAAATCTCTAGTAAAAGATTGTGAATCTTGCAAAATGTTTATCCATGCTTCCAGCATATGATCAAATGCTTCCATGTATAATCTATCTTCTGCATAGGCCTTTCAGAGAAACATTACAAAAAAAGTATTGAAAAAACAAGGAAGTATACAATGATCAAAATGTTAATAAAAGTATTCTTCAGTAAAAAATCGCTAACACAACTTCAACTGAGCACGATTATTCGCAGTTATCACTTGTACCCACTTTTACTGGGGACAGGAGGAGAGGCAACAATTTGATTATGCAACTTTCAATCACTTTTACAATTTATTGTTTTCAAGATTAGCAAAAACAATATAAAGAATTCATGCCACAAAATGATTTTACTGTTAGAACAACTAAGTCAATATGATAGGTATATTCATACACCTCAATTGAGCTTTTCCAATTAACCATACCACAATTCCTTCTGAGCAACCATATTTCCACCCAGTATTAGAGATTTCCATTTTCTAGCCATATAGCATGACAACACCTGACTGTCATGACTCTCCATTGATTTGCATGTGTTTTGCAAACAGCTGCATCTCAAAACTGCACAAGTGTGGCTTATGATTATCTGTTACTGAGCCCTTCAATTTCTTATTTGTATATTAATGACAAAAAAAAAGTCTGAAAGCTTTCTAAACTAATCTAATACAGTGAATAATTTCCTCTATCAATTAAAGTATGTAAGGAAAATATTTGTTAGTTTCAAATTTCTTTCTGAAATATACATTCATATAATAAATATTTAAGTTGTGCATATTTTTGTAATTCCTGATTCATTCTTCATGCACCTCAAAGAACTCACCGATTCTTCTTGAGCAGCACCTTCAGCAAAGTGGCAGGTCAAGTCTGTTAACTGGCTTAAGAATGACTGCAGCAGTTCACTAGAGAGAGACACCAATAATGATGGTGGGAAAGTTATAAGCAGTCTCCGTACCATATTGGATATTCCCAAAGCCTCTCGGTCCAATACATTAATGCTGGTAAAAGTGAATTCTGCTTTAGCACAGATACACAATAAAACAAATTATTTGACACTACAACGTAATCATGTCACACACACAGTTCAGTACATTTACAACTACAATGAATTTTTTTTAATTATAACAAAAAATGTTCTAAGAGATGTCAGTTAAGGAAATATCTAGCAGTCACCTTCACAAACAGAATATAAATTTTGGTTGAGAGGCACAATGATTTTTACAAAAATAAATAGATCTCTAATCCCTCTTACAAGCATTTTGATCCTGGCACTCAAATGAAAAAAATGAACTAATACAATGTTGTTAGAAAAGGAAATGAAAATTATTCAGAATGTACTATAAAAGAATCAGGAAGTTCCCTTTTCCTTTTATAAAAATTTACATACCATAAGGAAATAATGTACATGTGGGACTTCAGATTTTCAATTTCAATTTCTCGCTTCTTCCAAATTGAAAATAATCATTTAAATTTTCGTCTGCATAAAATATAACCTCTACACTGTGGAGTACATTAGCCCATTTCATGAACTGCTTAGTCACAAAAACATGTTTCTATCAGTATAAAGTATAATTATGAAATATTATGCTTTAAATTTAACTGCAAACTTGGACTAAACAATCCAACAAAAGTATTGAATAATTTCAAAAAATTACAAATTTAACGCAGTGGTTCTCTGACACGTGCCTTTGGTCCTGTTATCTAATGGTGTATATACCTAGTACCATCTACTAAAGCATGACACTTATCCACCAGAATTGAATCCAACACAAAAGTAAAGGTAATAAATTGCACTTAGATTCAGTGTTCCTGAGGAAATGCTTTTAAATCAATACGTAAACATAAGTACAGATAAATACCATTTTCAACAACAAATATCAAAAAACTTTCCATAGATTTAGGAATAAGAAAAATAATTTCTAATAACATTTCTTACTTCCTATTAAGGAAGAATCACAACTTATTCAGGTGACTTAAGAACTCAAACAATGAACAGTTGCAATTATACGTAGAAGATCAGAGAAATATTGAATGTATAAATTGCATGCATTCACATTTTGTATGAATTTTAAAGATTAAAACATTTTACTACACCCAATGTGCAATAATTACTACCAACTCTTTAGAAGAGAAAGCTAAAACGAAAATGATTTTATTGCTTAATTCATAACTAACCTTGAGACGAGATTAAGAAAACTTCTTATATAATTTGCAAGATATTGCAAGCGAACCTCTTTAGATGCAAAAACATTGCCATTCAATGATGCAAGCTGTACTAGACAATTCATTGTGTGGTGAGCCAATCCAGGATTCTCACGAACTTTCCAGTGAACCTGCAACAGTATAATCACTACATACTATACCATACTATTCATATATAAATCCACAACAAGCTGATTCATTTAAATGCAATAATAATTGACACTTCCAGTGATTGTGTAAAATTTAATGCAAGTTGAGAGAAATTCAATTATTTTTACTAAAATAGGTGTTGCATATAAAAAACTCTTGTATTTCTCTAACCTGATGCATTCTGTACAATTATAAAAGTAAAGAAATCATAGATTATAATAGGTAACTTCAATCACAAGTATCTTGCGATGACTAATTATTTCAAAAATTTTTAAAACCCTAATAACTAAACAACAAATCAAATAAAAGTTTTTTAGTTTGAAAAATACTTACCGTAAAAAAGAGGTTAATTACTGTTGGGTCGAGTACTATTTCTCTCCACTGGGCACCTAATCTCAAAGGAGGTGAATGTTCCGATTCATACACTGCTTCAAAAACACCCACTAAACGTTTTGGAAGTAAGAAAATTAAGGAAAACACATTAAAACAAAGATATTTATCAGACACAAAAGCCAAGATTCTGTTTTTTCCAACCCCTTTTTTAAAACTATTTTTTCATATTAAAATAATATAACTTGAATTAGACACTAAAAGAAGATCATGAATAGATTTATATGCATGAGCCTTGTATTTTGAACTATAATAAAAGAGAGAAGTCACATCCCAAGCAACTGATAATTTGTCTACATACAGTAAAACACATCTTAAATTAGAAAACAAAAAATATTTCTATTTAACAGCAAAACTATAAACTTCCTCACAATGGAAGATTTCATATTCAGTCACAAGGCCAAAATACCCAAACTATTAACAAGAAAAAATGAAATCGAGGAGTCTCAAAAGAGAAATGATATATAAAAGAAGAAGTAACAAACAAAAAGAATTTCAAACAAATACCAAGTCAAGTGTAATGCCAACAAAACCAATGACTGTATGAAAAATGCAAGCAAAAATGAATGCAAGAACTGAGAGGAAGTAATTGATGTTGCTTTATACTGCGCCTTTGTTTGTAAACTAATTTGACAGTTTACTAATACAGATATAAAAGTTAAAATAAAGATCCTTATGAAATGGAATATAGAAAATAGAATGTGAGAGAAGAGAAAACATTAAAGATACTATAGAAATGAGATTAAGTATAAGAGGAATTATGGAAGGATAAAAATATTCAAAACGTTTGTGGAATTCTTATGACCTTACAAAAAGGCAAAACAAAATAAATTTCTTATCAATTTAAAAACAAGTTAATTAAAAGCACATATCAACCTGTCAATTCACACTGACACATCACTCTGCTGGAAAACATACACATATGGAAAGGATATGCCAAGCTGAAATAAATCCCCAGGTCAAAACTCCTTCAGTAATTGACAATAAATGCTTCAAGATATTTTTGATTTCATCTGAGAAGGGTGGGTTCAAAGATGTTAGTTGATTCAAAGCTTGTACACAAAACCGAAATATTCTTTTCAAATCAGTCACCTGGAAACAAAAAATTCATGTTAGCATCTAAAAAAGTTTTAAAAAATTAGAAGAAATAATGAAAGACCTATTTCCAAACACTTTAATAACACTTGTACACAGGGTGAGTCACGTAACTTTAGTACCTCCTGTAACTTTTGAACGGTTGAAGATATTGAAATGCAGTTTTCACGGAAGTGCATGAGAAAATAGGGCTAACTGATACGTGTATTTATTTCTATTTTATCACTTGTATTTTACAAGATATTTGAGGTAACTTTGTTTTTTCAAATGGAACTATACATATTTTTTCAGTCTATCAGAAAGAGCGCAAAAGACGAATCCAATGATATACATATTGTCATATGTTAGATAAGGATTTTTTTGAGAAATTTTGATTCTTTTGTGACCAGTTCTTAACGGATATTTTGAATGTAACAGACCGCCACAGAAGGTCATGCAGAGCAAAGAAAGCCTCATCGCCTCCCAAGAGGACTTTGAAAAGCTAAAAGGTGATCAGTTTAAAATGCAACCCACAGCAGGCAGAGCGAATTGCACTGGCAACTATGTTTCAGTAGATCGGATAGGGGCTGGCGGTTTCAAGCAGGTAAACCATCAGAAAGTACGCTTAATCCCCTCGAGAGCAGGTGACCATTGTGGACACGAGTTCAAAGAGAACACGTCCACAGAAAGGCACATGCCCATAGAGTAGGTGACCGTGCCTGCTTGTTTGGCATTGAGAGAAAATTCTATTGACAAGAACAGCGATTTCTTCATAAGTTGTTAAGTATAATATACATTCAGGTAGATTTAATAAAAAACTGCTTGTTTCAGATTCTCAACAAATATGCTTCAGAAATGTAGACACGTTTTTTTCTTGCTGTTTTAAATAAATATTAATAAATTATTAATTCCACATTCGAAGAACAAATATTCTTATTATTGTTATTATTCTTATTATTATTATTGTTATTATTATTATTATTATTATTATTATTATTATTATTATTATTATTATTATTATTATTATTATTATTATTATTATTATTATTATTATTATTATTATTATTATTATTATTATTATTATTACTAATGAAATAATGTAATAATAGTCGGTGCATAATAATCATTGGTCAAATAGTCAATGAAAGATAAGTCACTGGTTGGTGATACATCACAGCTTTGCTTTTCATCCCATTTATCTCAACCTTAACAATAAAAATTTTGGAAATTCCCTGCAAACAAAAATAAGATAGTTTGATAATCGGTAAAGAGGATAAGGAAATTATTTATTATGAAGAAGAATTGGCGTCAGAAACAAGTGAACCTCATAAAAAATAATAAAAAAGCCCTCAATTTGCCAATAAACTAGCATTAACTTGCTTCGGAACATTTGCTGCAGCTTATTGTAAAGTTTCTTCGTCAATCATGTGAATCACTTCTTCACTGTTTCTTTGCAGCTCTTCGAGATTCGCAGGCCTGTTTGCATTAACTTTAATTTTGAGGCATCCCAAAAGATAAAATCTGGTGAAGACAAATCAGGCCAACGACAGGCCCCGTTGTTAAAATGAAATCTTGTGAAATTATTCTGTTCTCAAATACCTCTTCCAGAAATTACTTTGTCGACTTGGCAGTATGTGATGTCACCTCATCTTACTGAAACCAACCATTCTTCTCTTATCCGTTTCAAGAAAGAATACAAAATTTTTCTATTTATTCTACTACATATCAGCCATTATTGTATCTTTGAAAAATAATGAACCAATTATTCTGTGTCAAAATAGGTTACTCAAATTTTTTTTTTTTTATGTAATGGTATCTCAGAACCCCACAATGTACTGTTTTGCTGGTTAACATATTCATCCACATGAAACCAAGCCTCTCGCAACAGTAGGATTGTATTTTAAACATCACCCGGTATAAGTTGTTTATTTATTATGTTATAAGAATAAGAAGTAAACAAATTCTTGCTATCTACACCACAGTCTTCAAATATTTTCCCAACAAATATCTACAAATAAACTACTTCAGAGAAAACATTCAAAGATCATCAACCTTACAAAAATTACAAACGTGGCTGTTCTTTATTTCCACTTTTGGCTGTCTTTTATTTCCACTATTCAACATTACTTCCAATCATCATCATCATCATCATCATCATCATCATCATCACAAGTGCAGGTTAATAGACCTACCACGTGTTCCCGTTAATTACAATATCAGAAGTCTTGGAGGTTAATCCTCCAGGTTTACCCATTTTTGTTCAGATCTCACAATGTCCTATTAATTTGGATCTCAGCACCATTATTGTTAGTCTTTCTTCCTTCATTCTGTTGATGTGGGAAATTTTCCATTCTTCTGATCCTCCTTTATTTCCTCTATATTTCTTGTCGAGTCTTTTTCGATATCTTTACTTATTTGTTGGCCTTTCAAGGCAACTCCCAGAAAGTGTTGTAGGAACCTCATCTGTGTGCCTTCTAATCTTTGACAATCTGCTTTACTTAGCGCAAATTTCTAATTCATATATGATTATTAGTTTTGATGCCACTTTATGTATTTTTAACCTGGATTCTTGGGACTTTAATAAAAAACCCTCTTCCAAAATGTCATATGAATATTCCATTTGTTTTGTTGTATTTTTGGATTTAATTACCAATTAAGTCTGCTCCATTACAATTATCCTTACCTCAAACTGCTTTTTGGCCTGAAAATGAACTTCCCAAGTCAATCCAACGTCTGATGACTTCACTGTGGTAGCATATTCTTGTATTATAGCGGATATTATATTGCAACCCAATATTTGCTGTAAAAATAGACATATAGACATGATTTGTTTGCAACACCATCAAAAATGATTTCTATTAATATTATGATTCAAATATATCATTTACTAAACAAAATTATACAATGCAGACTACTTACATGAGTGAAATTTCCATTTAAAATCAGCTGCTCTACTTCTGATAATATCTTTTCTCGTTCAACACCAAAGTCTTCCACGCTTCCTCTTTTAACCATTATAGCAATAACCTAATACAATTAAAGGTAATGGATTATTAATGCATAATTGAATAAATCACACAATTGACCATAAAAATATCTTGAAGTTTTTAACAACTCCAATATATTACATTGGAATCCAATAGACGCTAGTTTGTACATACTTCCATCAGTATGATGAAGAGAATCATGAGTAAGTTTGAAAAATTGTATATGTATTGATCCCTAACCACACTGCTGCAATTGCAACCACCTTCATTAAGTTACTTAAAATATCCACACAACTTGGAGCTCTCAAAAATACTTTTTTGACAGTTGATATCAATATCTGGTAATTGAAATCTCAGTTTCTGCAACACAATGAAAAGCATGAGGAAGGCAGATCATTTGAAATAGTTTGGGATAAAAAGCTTTCATTGCTGCCACTACTTTTAATATACATGGAGAATCTCAAAGAAACAGAACAAGCTTTTTTAATTGAAATGCACTCAGTCAAAGAACACTCATTCATTTATTGAAATACCTTACAATTGAGGTATGATTACATTTTTCAAATATCTCGCAGTACAGCAGTAATAGTTTTGAAGGCAAATTTGCTTTTCCTCTCTCATTGACTATATATCTTTTTTTCAATATCGGTTATCTAATCCATTGAAACACAAAAATGTTCAAAATTGTTAAGTAACTGTTATAATCTATAAGTTACTGTTATCTATTCAGAAAGTTTTCCGAATAGGAAGGTGAATATGTTGGAAAGTATACACACAAGGTAGGAATTTACAAAAATACGCATTTATGGTGGTATAAGCAATGTACAAATAGCTTAAATTGATTCAAAGTGACTTAAACTATGTAAAATTTGTTAAAACAAGACTCTTTAGTTAACAGAAAAGCATCTCTGTATAAATGTATTCGAATCACAGTCCTACTCACAAGATGCATTTTCCAGGAACTGTACATTCAACATTACAATAAGGCACTTCTTTATTTCGAATTTCTCTCTAAGTTGAATTAGTTTGCAGGGAACTAAAGGGGTTTAAAGTAAGGAGTTTTGCATCATTTTACTATTAAGCTATCTAGTGTGTTTTTTTGGTTATTGCAACTACACTCATGAAGTAACTACATTTTCTTATCAAGAATCACAATGAAAAACAAAGCTTAAAATGTAAAGTTTTGCATGCATTCTTTCTTTCATTTTTTCATTAATATACTGTGCCTCCTTTTAATAAGATAATTTACATTAAATTCTTTTAGTCATACACAAACGTTCCAACTTAACACAAAACTTAAAATGTAAAGTTTTGCATGTATTCTCTCTTTCATTAATATACTCTGCCTTCTTTTAACAGCAAAATTTATATTAAATTCGCTTTTACTCATACACAAATGTTTCATTTACTGTTTTGACATGTCAAAGAATTTGGTATCATTTTCATCATCAATTCTCTAAATATCTATAAAACTACTTTATCATATCACAATAACAAATACCTGTAAAATTCTTTCTTGAACAAAACGTGGTAATTCCTTATGCATAATGTATTGCAATAAATACGCTCTCAATGATTTAATATCATCTTCTTGCATAAGAGACCACTCCCTAATCAATGCTTCCTTCAAGAGACCAGCAGCTTCAAATAAAACATAATCCACTGAACTTGATTCTGAAATCCAATTGAAAAGCAACAGGAAAATAATACAGTGAAACTTTATGTAAAAGATGCTAAAAGACAAGAAAAGATTTACAACCCCTTTATTCTAAAATAACCACCATTTATTACATATTCTCAGAAATGTTTCCATTGAAATAACCCAAACATCAGAGATCAGTGCCACAGGTCCACAAATGAACAATTATCAGACAAGTCTAAAAGAGCTGGCATTTCTCAAAACTTAGTCACTAACTTTTGACACATTTCACATTATGAAAATGTGAAAGACTGTAATAAATTTTTTTGATGGTTCTCTTTTATCACTTAAGGTAGTTGACATTACATTTTCAAAACATGTTGTTTCCATTTCCAACAATACCCGATTAATAAAAGTAGCCCATCATTTTGGTATGAAAACCCACAATGAATAGAAAATCTTTCTTATATATAATGTGTGTGTGTGTGTACTTATATATAATATGTGTGTGTAATCACTTAACATCATGTTTAGACAAAGCTTTCTTAACAATACCAAAATTGCCATCCATTTATCTGCACCAACATTTAAAAATAAATAAGAACTAATTTCACAAGAATTTTTAAAAAAAACTCAGCAATGATTTTCCACAAAACTGATATCAGAACATGATAGGCCAGAGACAGAAACAGATTAACATGAATGCTCCTGGTTTTAAAGACATCAGACAAAAAATTTCTTATTTTGTATTGCAGAACAACAATCTTTAAATTAAAAAAAAACAACCTAAAATGACATGTTAATTAATATTAACAGAAACATTAATGTTATATCAACACATATTAAGAAAAGGTGGGAAAATCAAAAGCCACATGGTTAAAATATCCACAATAACAACAAAATCAAGTAAGGAAGAAAAATCTCCATCATTCAATACACTAATTTCCAAGATAATAATTATTATTCTGACAAATATACATTATAAGATATCCCTTACCCAAAATATGCCTGCATAATGCATATGGTGATTTTGACTTTCTGAAATTCAAAAATACTGCTTCAGCAGCATGTCGCTGTTCTGATGATACTAGCATTGGGGGTGCCTAAAGAGTAAATGAAAAAAGATATTAGCATTGTAGGAATTGAAGTAAATGCTCTTGAAAGAGGTTGTTAATTATTCAATAACCGCATTCATTAACCAAAAATTAACATGATTTACAACATTACCGCTTGATAATAATTAAATCAAATGTTTTATTTTCCTATGGTCTTACTCCCTTGTAAGCAAAGAAAAAAAACTGTATTCATAACCAAATTTCTCAGTACAATTAAATCAATTCTCAAAGAAAAACATGAATCCATTAACACAAAGTGCTTAAAGCTTAAACAACATAGGAGTGCACAACCTTAAACACAAGAGGGGTGGAGCCCCCAGCTACATTTCCAGGCCTCCTTTCCACTGAACTTTTTGTTTACGTACGGTCTATTTTACTAATAAATAAATAAAATATACAAGAACAAAATTATAACTTTAATGATACCATTAATAAATACAATTGATTTTATTTTGAACCATTTACAAGGTTGCAAGACACCTTGGAGAGCCTTTTCCTTAAGTGTTGTAAAAGAATTCCCCAAATTGTCAGATTAAAAAAATTGGAAAATCAGGGAATAATCCCATTTACTAATGTAATTTCTTTTACTGCGCAAAACTTTGGGGACCCTTTTAACATTTTCAGAGGGAGGAAGGGCAGAGCTCTGCTTGTACACACACCTATGTTAAACAATCACGATTTGACTTGCTTTTATCTGAATGCAATACACAAATGAAACGGACACTGAAACATGATATGATTGTGTACAAGTAAAAACAGCATGTACATTACTTATGCTTGATCAAATGAATTATTTTTATATCATCTTTATTTTTGAATATGCAACTCCTCATTGAATAATTTTCATTTGTTCATTTATATTTTCATTATCATTAAAACATAGAATGGACAAACAGAACCAATTGCATACTACTCAAAGACATCACGGCCAAATTTTAAACTAATATAGGTCGATAGTCTGTCACGATTTCATTAAGTACCACAACCACCCAAATGAAAATAATAAAAAAGATTTCAGTCACAAGAGTGTGAAAAATAATCTCAAAAACAGTTTAAGAGATGTAAATGCTATAATTTGCTTTTCAATTACTTTCCATCAACAACATATGTTTTAACAATTATTGCATTACCAAAGCCTTCATTCGATAATTTTTATTTTATTATGGCTAAAATGACTTTCAATACATACAAAATTAACATACTTACAATACTATCATAAAGTACTGCATCATGTTCCTTTAGCACAACTTTTCCTTCTGACTTTAAAAACGTTATGCATATAAACTTCCATTTTATAGGAAGAGAGAGTTGATAAATAACGTCATAAATTTGTTTAACCCAAAACTTATCTTTATTTTTATTGACTTCTAAGCAAGAAGCTCCAATTTCTCATCATACATGTACATTCTGATGCCACAAACAATTGTGTTAGCACACATTTCCATCCAAGTTTAACATGTATAAATCAACTAAACAACAATGACAAAGAAATGGCTCTCACAAGTGTCTATACAAAAACAAGTTATGATTCTATTTGCACAAAATACTGAAAAAAAAATTAACAAATCATGTGTTAAATATTTAAAATATAAATAGATATTTCAAAACAATAACCTACCAACAAAACTTGTGATGCTTGTTCCAATTCTAAAACAACCTGATTAGCCATTTTCTTTATTCAAGGATAGTTCTTATTAGTAAAACATAAATAAGAGGTCTCATTCACACAATGATCCACCACTCAAAATATCAATAGTAACATTTATAAACATTTTCCATGACACAATACAGTTCATTAATGGTCCATTGTTCAAAAAGGCATGACATTTCATACTTGAAATTCGATATTTTGCAATTCCATATTTTAATACTGTACTATCCTGTCTGACTATAAAATATATCACTCATTTTAAGATGTATGTCATATTTTGCTGCAACAACACTCTCTCAAACATTTTGTTAGGCCTGTTTCATTCACAAAACAAATTCACTTTCTAATTTTCCACTCGATTCTTGACGGATTTTCAGGATTTTCAAGTCTTCAATTGGCAGCACCATACATTACAATAGTGAAAGACATAAACAGTTTCATAAATCGCAAAGGCCACACACTGTGCTCCTGATCCTGAACCGAAATAGAAAGTTTTCATGTAGCGAGAAGCACTTTAGTGTATGCCACTTTTGAGTCTCTGCGCATGCGCTAGGTGGAACTCGATGTAATAGCGGAGCTCGATTCTACCGGTTTAGCGGGCGACTTCTATCGCAAGCGTCAACTCGAAATCGAACTCGAGGTATTAGCGGGCCCCGTCAGGCGCCGCTTTCTCCGGATTTAGCGGGCGATTTATATCGCATGGTAATCGATCACTTAACCATGTTACATGGAATTTGTTCCCGACTGTGGCGGCAGAGTGTGCTGCTAACTTTATTTCCATGGTGTGACCGCACTTTTTTGTGTTTGTCAACTGATTTGATTCAAGTTTAATTAGTGTCATTGCTAGTCTCACAATTTTCAATTGACCGAAATTATCGTCAGTTGTAAATTACTGGATACGTAGTAAAGGCTTCACAAGTAACAGAAAAAGTATCAGTAAAGTGTGTACAGAATTTATTGGTTAGGTCGAGTTGAATTACTGAGAAAAAGAAATGTCATTAAAAATGAAATAAAATAAAAATTAAAAGAATTGTATCATTTCTGGTAATTGGGTCAAATCAATATTCATAAGAATGGTGGGCGGTAAGAGGGTCAAATTGGTATTCATAGGAAGCAATTATGTTAGTAATTAATTGCATTGAACTCCTTCACTTGCTTACAGTGCCGGCGCTAGGCATGGGCAGACCGGGCGGTCGCCAGGGGCCCCGAAAGTGAAGGGGCCCGATAATGGGACTCATGGGAGATAATTAAAAATTGAAAAAGAAATTAGAATTCGAGAAATTCGTTATCGTAATTTAGTAAGTCGCGGTTCAGTAGTTTGATATTTCATAAAATTTTCAATTTTTTTTTTTACCATAAATGTGATTATATATTACTTATAAGGTAGGACCATAGACAAATATTGCTCTGTGGGTAGAAAATATGAGTGCTCTGTGGGTAGGACTCTATGAAATGAATCAAATGACGCTACCATTAAAATAGGTTATACTTAAATTCATTATTATTATTATTATTATTATTATTATTATTATTATTATTATTATTATTATTATTATTATTATTATTTCTGCACTTTTCTCAGTAAGCATTGAGAACCATTCGACTTAGGCTCTAGCAAATGCAACTGGTAATGACAGATCTGAGGAAAGCCGGAGGAGAAATTCATCTTTGTCCGTCGTTCAATTTAAAAATTTTCGCACAATATGGCAAGTCTGTAGGATTAAAGCTTTTTGGATGGTTATGCAGATTCCTTTTGATAATCCTATTTTTGTAAGACCTGAAGCAAATCGGTCCGTCACCACTTCTGTGGTTGAGATGATTATTGGCACTATTTCAACTTTACTCATTTGCCAAACATGTTGGATTTTTGCTGCCAAATTCTGGTATTTTGATATCTTCTCCGATTCTGTCTTATTCATATTTTTGTCAGTGGACAGCCTACATCTATGATTGTTGCATACTTTTGTATTTTATTGATAACTATTATGTCCGGGCGATTATAATCCACAGTTTTATCAGTGACAATAGGCCTATCCCAGTAGAGTACTATTTCACTATTTTCTATAACCGGTGAAGGTGAATATTTGTAAAATGGTGGAGGGTTCTCAATTAGTCTATAATTTGATGCCAATTGTCTATGGATTATTTTGGCTACTTGATTGTGCCTCCCTAGATGTGCAGTGTTGGCAAGAACTGGGCATACTGCAATCACATAGTCGATGGTCTCATTTGGTTGATTACACATTCTACAGACATCTTTTATACTGCTCTTCAGTAGTATGTGTTTATCATAATTACGTGTTTTTATTACCCCATCTTGAATTGCTATTATAAATCCTTCAGTTTCAGGAAATAAATATCCCATTTTCAACCATAGGAGAGAAGAGACTGACGGGTTATTTAAGAGATTAGGATATTTTCCATGAAGGGTCTTGTTCTTCCAATCTGTCTGCATGTTACATATCTGGGAAACAATTTCAGTGTTGGTTTCAGTCTTCTGGAGATTTAGAGCTGAATAGTTTGCCACATTCTTCAGTAACACACTATCCGAGGCGTGAAAGTACATTCGCATTTTCTTTTCTTGTGACCTGCACAGATTGAAGATATTAAGCAGGCCTCTACCTCCTTGGTTTCTGGGAAGATAAAGCCTTTCGACAGCGCTCTTGGGATGATGTATTCTGAATTTTGTGAGGGTGGTTCGAGTAATCGTATCCAGTTCCCGAAGATCTGTGTCTGAATATTTCAGGATACCAAAGGAATACTGGGACAGCGTAGGTGTTAATAGCACTTATTAGATTCCTTGAGTACAATTTTTTTGTTCATCAACTTTGTGATTCTTAATTGTACTTTTCCTTGAATATCGACTTCATATTTGTGTGGTTCACTCGTCTATTTTGTTGGATACCAAGGTATTTATAAGTGTCGTGGTACAAAAGCTGTCGAAAATCACAAGTTTCATCAGGTACTTCGACCAATTTACCATTTTAGGTGTATTATTATTATTATTATTATTATTATTATTATTATTATTATTATTATTATTATTATTATTATTATTATTTCATTATTTAAAAAATAATATTAAACACTAACTTAACACAACAATTTTTTAGCATTTTAAGATCACCGTAGAAATTGTAATATTTGATCATTAAATATTTTTACTTAAAACTATTATTTAAAATCTATTTCCAAAAACGTTTTGTTGTTTAAACGTAATTTTTGTTATTTGTTGAAATAAAATAATTCATATAGGCTCGTTATACAAGTTTCACATTTTTATTTTTTTTCGGGGAGTTCAGCATTGCCCCGGGCCCAAAATTGTCTAGCTCCAGCATTGCTTGCTTACAAATTTACTAAACGTTTGGATTACTTGACTTTAACCACACGCATGAACTGTGAAACACCCTCTAGAATTAATTTATAATTAAATCTGAATACTGAAGAGGGCATCTGTAATTTTACTTCCATATAGATATTCTAAAATTTAGGTTTCTTAATCCAAGAACACTAATACGTTGTAATTTTGAAGGCTACCATTAGTGAAATGGGGTCAATGGGATTTTGAATCCCTTATTCAACGAAAGTGGGTCTTATCATACTACATCGTGTGAATCATGACATAATTTTATGTAGTATGTCAATGTATCATTATGTCGATTATATCAATCAATATGGTACATTATTATTTGTTTGAAGCAGTGACGGTTCGTGCTTAGGATGCAAAACCCCCAGATATTCGAAAAAGATGTTATACTATCTTAGGAATATACTTTTTCTTTTAATGACATTCAATATTCAAGATATTGCAGCAAAATCGATGTATATGAAACCATTTTGAAACCAAAGAGCGTTCAACTGACGCGCTCTCCGATGTCTGGCGACTCCCTGGTATTGCACCACGCTCTTGGGAGGATTTACTGAATTTATTCTTTGGCCTTGCGCTTTAACAGGGTGAATATACGGCCTTTGGTGGCGAAACCAAATGGGCGTGGAGTCTTGTAGCCGCGTGCCGTGAAACGCTACGCGGCGACCGAGACAGTACGAGGGGAATACCAATATTCTCTCTTCGTCTGACGCTGCAACTTAATTTTATGAATTTCTCGTGTTATTGAAAGTAAACAAGCTCAGTCAATTATTGATGGTATTCAATGCATTGTTTATCATATTTGGAGAATTTCTTTTCATTTGATATTAGGTTTGTTGATTCAAAAGTACATTTGATGAATTCTCTTTATATACTATATATATTGTGACGCCGAGCCCAGGTGTGGGCTGTCGCCACTGTGGATTGCATGGTATGGGAGGCCGCGCGCCTGCGAGGGCACCGTTCGTGGTCCCCCCCCCCCCAGGCGGCACTATCGGCCGTAGCGGAGGGGCAGTGAAAGGGGGAAAGTGAAAGTGGGGTAAGAAAGGAGGGAAGTGAAGTAGGGTTGGGGTCGACCTGAGGTGTGTCGCTGGAGAGTTGGAGGTGAACGGTAGGCAAAGTCGGAAGGGAGTGAAGGCAGTGAGCCGCGCCGTTGCGTACGATAATTTCGGTGAAAGTGTTGAGTAGAGAGGTGCTGGGAAGCAAGTCGGCGAATGTCGGGAAATAGTTAGGAGTCGGCGTTAAGTGTGGAGTGGAGCGGAGACAGGCCGCGCGTTGGAGCGGCAGACTGTGGCAGCGGCGCTTATCAGCGCCGGGGACACGGCCTTTTTTTGAAGACACTGGTGACCTACGGACTGTGGCAGGTGGCACGGTGGCGGGCCTATGACGCACGATAAGTACTGTACCGAGATACCGCGTCTAGGTTATGGGTTGTTTCTTTGGGCATTGTTGTGTGATGACTTTGTTGAATGGATCGTCTCCCTGAGGTCGCGGGCAGCAGGAGAGAGGGCAGGAGGAGCCGCGGCTGTAGAACTATAATTGCACACCTGTAAATATAATTAAGTGTTGTTGTTTTTGTATGATTTGTAATCTTTGTGTCTTATTTTGACGGAGAGGCCTCTCGCGGTAAATGGTTCACGGAAGCAAACGCGACCATACTTCTTGTAGATGTTAATGTCCATTAAAGGATGTTTTGGTTTTTTCTTTTAAAAATTGCACTTGGTTTTCATTTCGGGAAGCGTGGGAGCAACCAGGTCAAGAACTTCGCCCTCCCCGGTCCCCGACTTCCGTTACTAGACGTATCAATAAAAAGTATCTTGCAAACCTTAAAGTACGGCCCGCCGTTCGGCGAACGCCACGTCGCCGCGCGCGCACCCCATTACGTCACTATATATATATATATATATATATATATATATATATATATATATATATATATATATATAGATATATACACTGAAGACACACACACAAAAATACACAAAACAACAAGAATCAATGGTATATTTCTCTTTTAATGCATGAAGCCTTCATTCATTTCTTTCGCATATTTAACCCGGGAATTCCTGTCAATTAGTTTACACCTGAAATTTACTCCATTTTCTGTTTAACCTGCCCAGTGACGCCGGGTTCAGATTTGCGACATTTAGTCTCAAACAAATTTAACATCAACTTGTGAACAGTTACATAATACTCAAAAAATTTATCGTCACTGTGAATAACATAAATCAAATAATTTTTATAACAATTCTATTGGCAAGTTACTTAAAATGGCAGAAAATTTTAGTTTCTCTGTTCACTCCGTGCACTATTTTATCTCTCCCTATCAACGTTCCCTTTTAAAGTTCTCCCCGGTCGCGGAGCGTTTACCTACATTTCAGCGCTTTTGCGCTGCTCGCCGTTACCTTCGCCACTCCCGTCCGCTGCGCGCCTCGAAGTCGACCTCTGAGTGATGGCGGCGCACGCCGGCGGTTGTGCGCCGGCGTTCGAAGGGCCTTGCTGCTGCCAGCTGCTCTCGGCTGCGGCGCGTGCCGTTTCACCTCACATCCTCATCTGGCCATTCCTAGGCACCTTCGCCACTCCCGTCTCCTTCCTTCTTCCTCTAACGGAACTTCACGTCATCGTCTGCTTCTTTCTTTCTCTCACGGCGCCTCACGTCCTCGTCTCCTTCTTCCTTGCCCCGTCGTCTTGTTCACGCTCGCATGCGAATGTCCCTTGCACGTCGCAACTGATTGAATAATTGCATATTTGCTTACTTCGGACGTACGCGTCGCACTAGATATCGCGGTCTATACACTCCTCTAATCGAAAGTAACTGCGTCTTCACCATGTAAATTACCGTCTGTTCTTTGCTGAACACTGAATCATTTTTAACTATTTAATTCGTATCACTTGCTCCCGTCCTTGTCAGATGACAAATTCTCCTCTGGCAAAATTCCAATCACTTCGTGACTATCTATACGTCTCTCTGACGTCTCGTTTTTTAGACGCATTACTTCTTGATTCTCACATCTTACTATGTAAAGCGAAATCATCATTTCGTTTTCACATTTAACTCAGTTAAAGGAAGCAAAGTGGGTTTTAAATAATTCTAAAAGATTAATTTGTAAATGTATTACAAAAGTTCGATTGCAAGAAACGAACAAAGAAATATGAAATAATATACAAATTCCAACTTACGTAGCATCTACTTAACTCGAACCACTTCTCATATTACGTTCATGAAGCCCAGAATATAAAGTGGACGACTATGTTTGACGCCAAGTTATCCAAAAAAATAGTCATATTTTCGAAAAATTCAACATGATCTTATTTGATGATTTGTTTCTAATGAAAACATGTATCTTCACAATTGTAGTTATAGGATGAAGGCGAATAATTTTTAATTTTCTAAATTTTCCAAAAATCAGGAATTTTAAGGAACATGGCACCTGCACCATTCTCTTAAGCGGCATATACGCTACCTTCGGTCCAAATTTAATTTTAAAAAATGTGCTGTTTTTTAAGAAAAAATGTTTAACGGAAATAAAAGTTTCCTGTTTGACAAAATTTCGCAAAAATACTCATATTTTCGAAAAATTGAACATGTTATTTCAAGGACTGTTTTTTATAAACACGTTTCATTAGAGAAAAATGTGTATTTTCTTACTTGTAGGTATAGGGAGACTACGAAAAAAAAATTTAATTTTTACAATTTTCAAAAATCAGAATTTTCAACGAACATGAAATCTGCACCATTCTCTTAAGTGTCCTATATACTACCAGAGGTCAAAATTTAACCAAAATTGTTGGTGCCGTTTCTGAGAAAAATATGTTTAAACAGAATTAAAAATTGCCTATACTTTACGCACAATTACGCGAAAATTCTCAAATTTTCGAAAATTTGCACATGACCTTATTTCAAAATCAATCTTTACGAAACAGATTCAATAAGGGAACAAATTTCTACTTTCAATATTTTTGTTGTAGAAAGACGCCGAAAAATGTTGACCTTTTTCAATTTTCGAAAAAGCAGGTTTTTGGCCCCGTTACAATATAAACCATAGTTTATTAGAAAAACTCTGCTTTTATCTATTTGCGTAGCTGTTTTTTTTATGAATTCTGGATCATTTCATCGCATTTTTTTCTGAACCAATTCTAGTTTACCTTACACAAGTCAGCAGCCCCTCTGCTCTCCTCAAAAGACTGAGGATGGGATTTTAATGTTCATTCTTGCTCGATTAGCAGGTGGTTAGCAGTTCGCAAATCAACGTTGTTCTTTGGCGGACACTCAATTTTGAGAATTGAAATTAATTATTGCAATGATTAATAAGAAACTAGTGGTGCTGGGATTTCGCGCAGCACAACTTTCTCTTTACCCCGTAATGAGAAGTAAAAATATAACGAACATTTGGGAAAAGATGGATTTAGAAAAAGTTAGGGCAAAATGTGAAGATATTTCAATATTTAAAGTCGTTTTACGGAGGAAAAGGCCATCGAATTTTTGAAATCTCGACTAAGTTTGAATATTGCACATTTCATTTTGTGCAATCATTTTTTTCCTGACAATACCTTTCATGTGCTGGTAGATTAAACCACCGCTGGTTGTTGCGTAATCAAAAGAAATGAATCTGCGGTCAACACCCTTGAAAGTTATCACTTCTTTTCGAAGATACGAATGCAGAAAGGCTACCGCATCTCATCGTACATTGTTACTCGAAAGACCTGCTTTTCTGGTAACGTAGATTGTGTTTTGTCGCCAACCATGTTCACCCACATTGTTCAAAGAAGCAGTACTACAGTATTTAAAATGAAATAGTTTGGGTTGTGAAAAGATATTGTAATGAGGTTGCACCTGCCCAAATGCAGCAAAAGGGCGAAAGGCGTGACAGCGTGAAATCACAGCTGATTTGACGTATGGATCATGGAGGTTACACGGAGAGGTCTGATATATTGACTTATTTTCTCTCTGCCTAGGACGGCATGCGTCACGGAAAATAGAAAAAAACACAGTTTAATGAGAATCTGTTTGTAGCAGTGTTCGTGGGGCAATAATAGTGTGTTGACGCATTGGATATAATTTTATATTGTTCAAAATGAAAATGGAAGACGACGCCTTCGCTGATGAAGTATGATTTACTGTACTTTGTGGATAATATACATAGAATATTGACTTTATCATGAATTCCCATGTCATGTAATGTTTGTAATTCTGTACTTGTTGCAGAGTCAGTTTGTTGTTGATGAAGTGAGTGCTATTATAAAAGAAGCCATTGAAAATTCAATTGGTGGAAATGCGTATCAACATAATAAAGTGAATCAATGGACATCGTCTGTTGTAGAATCCTGCCTAGGAGCTCTAACAAAATTGCAAAAACCTTTTAAATATATAGGTAAAATAGTTGAATAAGAGTATGACACTTAGAAATTTAAGTACATTTTGAATACTTTGATTTAATTATATTAGTGCTTGTATTAAATGAGATAAAGTACATTATCAAAAACCTTGCAACTTTTGTGTGACACGATTCTTGAAAGGAGCGTGTACTGATAAAATACAGAATTGTAAAGTAAAGTCAATGTATTTGATCAATATTTGTCTTTAAGCTAATGTTTTAAAATTAGTTTAAATGTTTTCGTATGTGGACATTTATAGAAGTGCCTTGCAAGCCCTGTGTAATGTTCTAGGATTAATTAAGGCATTTATAAACAATAAATGCAGAACAAAAACACAATTGTTATTTTCTATATGGGCTGAAACCGATGACTAGAATCAATCCAAAGTCCTCCTTCGAAAGGTCAGGCTAACATGAAAAATGTTATTTCTTAAAATTATTCATTTAATTTAAAATTACAGAGCAATTTCTAAAAGAGTGAAAAGAACTAGTTATATATGAATTTGAACATTAAATTTATTTATTAGGTATTCGGAAATCAAAGTTCCCATTTCACTCAATGAATTGTATTTGATTTGTAGTGTACATAAATGTTGTGGTATTTCATTGTAATGCAAGCTACTGAAGATATTTTTATTTTTTGGGATAACATTTCTTTTAATTTTATCAAGATTTTACCTTGTACATTAGTATTAAAAAAATGTTAAAATGAATTTTTTCCTACAACTATGAAGAAATTTAATGTTAAATTTATATATTTTGAGAGTTATTGTTTCCTTACAAATATTTTTATTGGCAGAATAACTTAATGTACAGATTTGCCTATTTAAATTGAATTTTGTTTCTGTATTTTTCATCTAGTAACCTGCACAATAATGCAGAAGAATGGAGCTGGACTACATACAGCTAGTTCCTGCTATTGGGATAATAGTACTGATGGAAGCTGCACTGTTCGTTGGGAGAATAAGACCATGTACTGCATTGTCTCAGTATTTGGTTTGGCTGTGTGAATATTTGTGACTACCAATTTCGTTGTAAATTAAAATTTTTGTATTGTGTTATATTTAATAATTATGACCAGCCACAGAAGTAGAGGTATAATCACACTCTAATAACTTCATTATTCCTGAGTTATCAGTGTCTATTTATTGGCAATCTTTTTCTGTTTATTCTCGCTGATTGTAGCTCCTACTAGAAGTCATGCCTATATTTTATTGCAGCCTTTGAAATCAAAGTGAAAGTTGGTTTCAATAAAGCATTAAACTAACAAGGAAGCATGATTTTTAAATCCATACATTAATATTTCAGTTTTGTTTCAGAAAACTAATTGCAAAGATTTTACTTAATTAAAAATGAGAAACTCAGTTGCAAACTTTGTAGAAAATAATTTATATATCAAATATACTTGTACATTAAAAAGTATTTATTTTTTCTGATCTTTTTTCTAGTTTTTAATTTTTTAATTTAATGATCTCTGCATTCCTGCTTCTTTTCAATTTATTTTAACTAACAAAATCTGCAAGGCCACTGTAGTTATCACTTTTGAGTGTTAACTGTACATTTCTTTCAGAAGGGAATATTTTGGATTAAGATGTCACAATGGAAGTGCCATTGCATCTTCCCAACTCTGTGAAAGGGGCAGGGAAATCTTCTAGATTAGCCATGACTAATCTGCTGAGATATTATTAAGTTTCATGAGTCAGTCACATTTGTTAATGTTTGATATTGCAGTTGAGGATACCAAAAATTGTAATAATAATAATTAAATAATACACTTAAGTGCAGATTGTTGTGTTGGTTTGCACTAAAAGTAAGATGCAATAATTTTTTACCTATTTGTTGCAAAATTGGACAAAAAAGAGTGCTATATCCCAAAGATAAATAATTTTTTAACCCTTTGTGCTTGTACAAAATCCCAGAAATGTCATCTTGAAACATCCCCCCAAACTTGGAGATACAAAGTTCTGTACCCTGCTGCTGGATTGGCATCTCTTCAAAGTCATTGAGAAATGACTTGGCATAGTGGCTTGTGCTGTATGCACAAATAGTAGATCCTGCAGCTAGATCATGTTATCTTCTATCAAATTCTCAGAAAAAAATAGCTGGAAAAATTCCAGAGGGGTAGAAGGTTGACAAGCACTCCTGGGATTGTAACCGAAATTTAAATTGAATGGAAACACTAAAACTTGTATCTGCATCAGACCACACAGACCATCAATCTTCAGAGTTCTCATTGTGTGTTGTACCGTCACTACAGACGAGAGCAGTTTCTCAAAATCCTTTTTTCTTATTGATAAGGTATCAAGACATCTAACAACAGGCATTTACTTCTGGAGTTGTTTTAGGAGATTTTCAATTTATAAAATTTTAGTATTTTGAAATTTTCTTTCTTTTCCTTTTCCATCAGTTCCCTTTTTATTTTGTCACCTTATGTACTAGTAAAATGGGCAGTCAATGGGAAGACGTAATGGATTCCACCTTGCAAAAGGGGAGGTAGATTTTTTTTTATTATTTTAAATCTCTACGTTTTCCACCTTGAAATACGCCAGAAAAAGGAGTGTTAGCCAAAAAAACAAGAAATTTTCGGTTTTTTTTCCCCATAACTTTTTAATGGTTGATCTTGGTACAAAAGATGGCTACATACATATCATAAAATGCTCTACAAATTTGCTGTATAAATTATTTTTCTTGAGAAAATAGTAAAAGGTTGTATGAGTATTTATCTATGTATAAGGTTCTAAAATTTCATGAAATTTTTCTTTTTATTCTCAAGTGGCGCCAAGTTACTAATGATCTTTTTAATGTATTTTTGGGTTCCTAAGGTAATTATAAATTTAAAAAAGCGATTAAATACTCATGTTTTTAAGTCTTACCGAGGTTAAACTCATGTTCCGAAGTTTTGGTAAGATTGGAGTAGGCCTATAATGTTCTGCCAACTAGCACGATTTTTTAAAAATTTATTTTACGTCAAAAAGTGTTAAAACTGTGTGATGTGCTACAGGGAGAAGTGTATTTTGTGCACGTTTACTTAATTCTGAGATCCCTGCCCTAAACCAGTTACAACTTGAATTCTGAATACAGAAAGAAATGAGAGTTTTGGCAAGTATTGCTTACAAATTACTCGCTCCGATGTAATAAATTTATTTTCAAAGGCAAATCAGCTGTAGATTTGGGGTTTTATCAGTCAATGTCCTTCGAGAAGGAATATACTTCTGCCGCGACAACGTATAGAATGATTTTCCTAAGGATGAACCTAAGTGACAGCTAGTGCTGACAACATAACTGAAGATTCTGTGGTCGTTGTGCCCTCGAGTCCATTCGACTTTCTTCCCGCATTCGTTCGTTTGCAGTTGGCTAACTTGTAACTTCGACGCTTCCTTTTGTGATGTCCTCGTTCGACGAAAATATAGTGCGCTTTGAGAAATAATTGAAATTAGGAAGTGCAGTGTTATGTGCTCTTCTGTAAAAATTCTTTTTTTCTATTAACATTACACTGAATTTACTTTTTGTATGATAAATATTATGTTTATTTTAAAACCGAAGCGTACTGGTGCATGTGTTTCCGTCTATTGTGCTGTTGTGTGGCGAGCTGTGATTGAGAGCTTTTTATTTACATTCCTTGCAGTTTTCTTTTACTGATTGTGAGAGCATGTTAAGATATTTCCACCTACGTAATTAAATTTAAATATTTCCCGGACTCGCTTACGTGCATATACCTCAGCGAAACTCTTAGATTTATGCGTAGGATGTGTTCACAGGAGCTATAACCTAACACTTCGAAGAGGCATGGCTGAACAGCTGTCGCGGCGGAGGGATACTTCTCTGAATTACATGTGATGTTCACTTGTTACGCGAACTGTCACCATGGCTTATCCATAGGAAAATCCTTCTGTACAATATCCTTAATCCTTCAATACAAAATCCTTCTTATACAATATGGAAAACGATAATTTGAATAACTATTTTCCTCTGAACTCTGGAAGACGTACACTGATAATGAAATTACATGTATGTCCAGAAGCAAAACAAGGGGCCATTTCAGCGTTTGCACAAGAGATCAAGGAAAGAACGAAAACTAATGGAGCTATAACAGCACGTACTTTCTCGCCCTTAGTAATGGTTATGTAATACGATTTATATCACAATTGCTCTCCGAATTAACACATCCTGTCATTTTTAGTAAAGATCATTACAAATGGTAGAGCATTTGGTGCGAAAACTAAATGTTTTCAAGCAAATATCACCACAAATTTGACAGTTAAAACTTTTTCTTACAGGAAGCTTGCTAAATCATGTTACAACAATGAGACGTAATTCACAGAAATTCGCGAGTCGCGACGCGGAATGCCATCGTCGCATTTCAATGATACTCCCTGAATGCTTTTATTTCATTTTTATTTCAAATATGTTTCAAATAATTTATAAAAGATTAATTTGTAAACGTATAACAAAAGCTCCAATGTAAGAAACGAACAAAGAAATGTGAAAGAATATACACATTCTAACTTATGTAGCATCCAACTGTCTCAAAACCAATGGCGTGTGGTGCCCCAAGAGACTGGAGGTTGCACCTCCATCGAATGACGGAAATGTAATTTCCAAAATTCAAAATACGAATACATAAAAATGTAAGCAATTCAAATCAATTAAAGCTAAGTGAAATAAAAGTGTATATTGAAACACTACGTACATAATTTTATGCGACGTATCCGCGTAAGGCTTGTATACGTGGTTCTGGCTTTGATTTCCATTTGGGCTCTTAAGATCGACTCCCGCACATTGCAACAAGCACTATTGCTTTGACATGTTTCACTCAAAGTTATTTTATTTCAAAAACTTCACTACCCGGATATATTTGGCAATAATGAAAGTTCTTCGACACACATTCGTATTCACAAGAACGTTCGCAAACCGCTCGCTGGCCAGCTGCAGCCACGGGGGACTTCCATCCAGAACGGCAACCTTTACACAAAGAACTCATAAACTGCAGGTTTTGAATCAAGAAACCTAATATCAAATGAAAACAAATTCACCAAATATCATAAACAATGCATTGAATATCGTCAATAATTGACTGAACTCTTGTACTTTCAATAACAAGCGAAAATCATAAAACTACGTTGCAGCGAGTCAGACGAACACAAAATATGGGTATTCCCCTGAGACTCACTCCGTCGCCGCGCAACGTTAGACAGCGCCACTAGTCTGGTTGCGCCACCAAAAGGGCCGAATGTTCCCAGTGTTAAATCGAAGAGCCAAACAGTAAAGCAATAAATCCAGAAATACAGCCCAGAGCGTGGTGCAGTTCCTGGCAAGGCACCAGATACCGGAGAGAGCGCCAGATGGACGGTCTTTGGTTTCAGAATGATTTCATATACATCGATATTACTGAAATATTTTGAAAACTGAATGCCATTAAAAGGAAAATCTTTATTCCTAAGACATATGAGATTTTTTTTCATTTTCTGGGGGTTGTGCAACCTAAGCACGAGCCGCCACTGCTCAAAACACTCGTAAAGGTACGATCACCAAGCGCAGTAATTTGAGAGCAGGCGATTGTTTCAAGCCCAATTACTCAAAAAATACTCATATTTTCGGAAAATTCAATATGACCTTATTTGGAGATCTGTTTTTGATGAACACATTTCATTAAGAAACTAGTGGTGCTACAAATTGGCACAGACTTTCTCGTAGTAGTTATCTAATTTCCTTGGTGTAGACTGGCTTTACGGTCTCGCCCCATCCTCTTGCCAGCTGCCATCTATTGCCGCTCAAAGTACTTTTTTTACACTTTATCAACTTTTCGGTTTATTAATAGAGGAACTAAAATATTCATAAAGAATACTACCACCGAAATATACTTTAAGAATACTAAAGAAGAGTAAACCCTCGTCAAAAATAGAAATTTCCGTTGAAAAATTTGAAGTCGTTTTTGAGAAGATGGCGATTAAGCATGACTGTAAATGCGAAATTTGAAGCTCTTTTTCACGGGAATCTATTGAGTTTTCGAAAAACTTCATTTGAAGTCCTTCCATTCACAAATGCAATAATGTATACAAATCGATGAAAATGTGCATATTAATGACGTGAAAGATATTTAAAAAAATACATTTGTGTAAATTTTGAAAAACAAAAGAATCACAAAAATGAAATTTTCGTCATTTAAAAAGTGCTAATCGTTAGAAACAGCGCTATCCGTTGGAAAGGTTTGAAGAAAAAAATTGGATCCATTCTTGAGAAAGTCGTTTGAGCGTTTCCAAAAATCAACTAGAGGCTGGGGTTTCTTCAATTTTGAAAAAAATCCTACGTGTGGTTTACGCGCTAGTAGTGTTCACAAACGGACATAAAAAAAACACTTTTTCAGTATCAGGGGACCCTAAAAAGTGTATTTCCGTTGAAAACTCGAAATCGATTTTCTGCAGCATTACATAACTTTCTCCATAGTAGGTATACGAGAAAGTAACTAGTGGTGCTACAGAATGGCACAGAATTTCGCGTAGTAAAGGTTTCTAATTTCCTTGGTGTGGACTGGTTACTGTATAGTCTTGCCCCTTCCTTCTTGTCAACTGCCATCTATCGCCGCCCAAAGTATATTTTTTTTCAATTTTCTCAACTTTTCGGGTTCCAAGAAGTAGAACCGAAATATTATATAAAGAATATTAAAGAAGATTAAAACCATGTCCTAAGTAGCAATTTTCATTGAAAAATTTGGAGCCGTCTATAAGACAACGGCGTTAATACCAAATTTGAAGCTCTTTTTCACAGGAATATATTGAGTTTTCGAAAAATTTCATTTGAATTAATTTGAAGAACATTCACTCACAAATGCAATAATGTATACAAATCTATTGAAATGTGCATATCAAGGGGGTGAGAGATACTACCAAAAAATTAAATTTGTGTAATTTTTGAAAAAACAAAAGAATACACCAAAATGAACTTTACGTTATGTTAAATAGTGCCATTATCACTATCCGTTGTAAAAGTTTGATGGAAAAAATTGAAGCCATTTTTGAGAAAATTGCGTTTGAGCGTTTCTGAAAATGCGGAATTTTGAGCTCATTTTCACAGAAAACTGTTCACTTTTCGAGAAAATTTATTTTTTATTATATAAAGCACATGTAATCATAAATATAATAATGAGAAGAAATCGCCTCTAATGTAAATATTACCGACGTGAGACAAATCAAAACAATTACATTTTTGTAATTTTTGTAAAAGTTTGAAATTAAAGTTTTAATTTAAGTAAAATACACTTATAAAGATGACAGATGTCCGTTTCTCACGGTTAATTCTAAATTTTCGAAAATTGCAAAAGTTTGAATTTTTTTCGGCGTCTTCCTACAACTAAAATTGAAGGCAGAGATATTTCCTTCAAATCAAATTTGTCGTCTATAAGTAGTTCTTTCATTAACGTTACGTAGTTTTTTTGAAAACTTGAGTAGTTTTCGTGTATTAGTGGGTGCAGTATTTGCAATTTTAAAAAATAACAAAAACAAGATTTTCTCAAAAACGGCTCAAATTTTTTTCTATAAATTTTTGGTAGAGTTAGTGCCAATCGCACACTAAATGATGACATAAACGCCATATTGCGCTGTCTTTTGCTTTTTCAAAAATTACAAAAAAAACTTTTTATTTGTCTCTAACGTCGTTAATATTTATATTAGAAGCAATTTATTCACGTTATTGTACTTATCAGCATATTTGCTTTAAATAACGTCGTATAGTTTTTCGAAAATTCAAATTTTTCTGGTAAAATGAGTTCAAAATTCCGCATTTTCAGAAAAGCTCAAACGCAATTTCCTAAAAAATGGATCCAAATTGTTTCTTCAAGCTTTTCCAATGGATAGTGCTATTTGCAGTGTTTAACATGATGTAAAGTTGATTATAGTGTATTTTTTATTTTCTTTTTTAAATACACAATTGTAATTTTTTTAAAATTTCTTATGCCGTTAATAGGCACATTTTCATCAATTTGTATACATTATTGCTTTTGTGAGTGGAAGTGCTTCAAGTGACTCTAAATTATTTTTTTTGAAATATCGATAGATTGCTGTGAAAAAGAGGTTCAAATTTCGCATTTACTGTAATGCTTAATCGTTATTTTCTTAAAAACGGCTTCACATTTTTCAATGAAATTTTGTATTTAGGATGAGGTTTTACTCTTCTTTAATATTCTTGAAGTAATATTTCGGTTGTACTATTAGAAAAGCAAAAAGTTGTGATAATGTAAAAAAATGTTCTTTGGGCGACGATAGATGGTAGCTGGCCAGAGAATGGAGCAAGATCTTACCACACCAAGCCAGACCACACAAAGGAAGTTAGAAATATTTGCAACGAGAAAGTCTGTGCCATTTTGTAGCACCTCTATTTTCTTTAGGAATGCTCACGTACATGACTGCCTCAACTGCAATAAGGAAAAACCGTATTAAGTGGTAAGTATCCTACGATGCGTTTATAATTATTTTTATATATTTTTGTGAAAACGTATGGACATTATTATTTACAACAGATTTTGAAATCTTAAATGTCGGCCTTGCTTGCATCCCTTTTATCGCTTCTAATAGCACTTCTACATCGTTGCAATTCTACGCCACTGTTCGGTTTCCTCACCTTTTGAAACGGAAGGTTTGCAATAAATAATTTTAGATAAATAATGCGATCAAAAAGTAGTAGGACTGTAAAAATAAAAATAATTTATTACAGATATCTATACAAATCCTTGATGACCTTCGAAGTAGGACCATTGGGGTTCGACACACCGAGTATAACACGATGGCCAAGCTGCGAATGTCTACTGGAAGTCATTGGACGGAATGTAGTTGAGAGTACTCGTTACAGCCGCTTGAACACCTTTTCGATGGAGTCGAAAGTCTCTTTTCGTTCTTCGTTTGGTTTGAGACGAGTTTCGTTTGAGACGAGGGAAGAGGAAGAAATTGGGCAGAGTCACGTCTGTAGGGGGGGGGGGCAACATGACAACGTCTTACTGAGCCAGCCACTCCCGCACTAACAGTGCGTTGTGGCGCATCGGTGTGGTGGAGCTTCCAGGAACTGGCGACGTCTGCGGTTGACTAGTCGCAACCGATCGAGCAATTCTTGGTGTAAAACCAAGGTTTGCCCAGGGGGTACACATTCCTTGAGGACGACACCACGATTATCAAAAAAGAGAAGCATGGTTTTCACCCTGAACTTGCTCATCCGGGCCTTCTTCAAACGAGGACACTTGTTCATGTGCCATTTCGAACTTCTGTCGAACTTCTCTGGGTCGTACGGGAAACATATGGTTTCGTCTCCGGTAACAACGTTAGCGAGAAAACGTGGGGTTTCTCTAAAACAGTTCAGTATTTCTGTTGAAATTTCCACATGATTTTGTTCTGTTCCTCAGTCAAGATCAAAAACTTCTGCCAAGCACAAACTTTGCGCAAATTTTCCTCATTACCAAATCTTCTGTAATAATGGTTTGAATAGTGCCGTAAGAAAGGCTTAACTCATCACTAATCAGATGAATTGATATCCCATGGTTAGAGTTCAGAAGTTGTTTCATTTTAGTCACATTTTCGTCGAACCTTGTTGTTGACGGGCGACCGGCGCCTTGGTCATCCTCAACGAGATCCTTCCCCTCCCGGAACAACTTGGGCCTCTCAAAAAAACTTGAGCGGCCCATAGCAGCATCTCCATCAGCCTGCTTGATCATACAGAATTTTTCCATGGCGGTTTTTACGAGTTTGAAGCGAAACATCACTAGCGCTACTCGAGATTCCATTCCATGCTGAGTGTGGCGACACTTTTTAACTGTGGTTCAGGGGAAAGTGTGGTTCAGGGGAGAGTGTGTTTTATAAGTGAGAGGAATTTGGACAAAGGTGAAGTGATTGTGATGGAGAAAGGAGTCAAATCAATTCAACAATTCTTGTGGGGGATATGACTGTACCTAAACCTTGTCATGCGAAGTACATTAATCCAAAATTGATTTTTGCATCAATTCGATCGGAAAGTGAGCAATCTCAGGCAGGTACATCAGAAGCTCTTAGATCTCATAATAGATTCTTCCATTTCAAAATCTATTGATTCCTGAGTGAGAAAAAGAATAAGATTGAATTTATGGAATCACAAAAATACTACCTAAACACAAAGAAATTTTGTGTCCAAGATTATGAAGGTTTCCTTGAAACTATCAATAAACCAATGCAGCTGAAAACGGTCGACATGAATGGGATCAGCAAACAACACGCATTGCTGACGAGGATTTCTTCGTAGAAGAAGCTCGATTGCAGATTGAGGAATTATTGTCACTTTTCCTCCCATGGCATGGAAAATATTAAGCCCGGTATACACGGTACAGTTTTCGTGCAGATTGAACGTACAGAAAACGTATAGTCCAGACTGCACGATTTCTACATGAAAACTTTTCAGCATGTTCGTAATTTTTCTTGCAGAAAGCTTACAGTATGACTCAAACACCTCTAGCGGCAGAATCGTTTACTAACGGATTTGTTTGCCCGACGGGACGGTTTCGACACATTTCCATTTCCACCATGTTTCGACCCATTATGATTTTATGGTTAGGTGTGTCAAGGCGCGCTTGTGTCCTTTCCTATTCATGCCTTCCTATTTTGCTTCTCTATGCACTTCATGGTTAATTAATACTTAATAAAGATCACACAGCCTAACGCACGCACAGAAATACCGCCATTGAAAGTACTCGAGCGGCGCAATTTAGTTGTTTCCCGGTGGCCCCCTAGTGGCGTCTTCGTACAGAATTCATGCAGATTATGTACAGACTGTGTATGCGGGACTTTTGGCTTTTATACTTCTAGTTTGAGATCTTAAAGTTTCTGTACAGAAACTGTCTGAGAATTTGTATGAAAACTGTACCGTTTATACCGGCCTTTAGACCAACCAATGTGTACACATAATGATCTGCGTTGTTAAACATGAATTGACAGAAAGATTTGTTATTTAGTTTTGGTTAGTTATATAACATAACATAAGACGTTTCAAGAAATGAAGTTTTAAAGTACGATGAAGCGAACCCAAATAACAGAGAGGTACTTTGGACCAATAAGGAGCTTTGATCCAAACTTCTTGTGGACCACTCTGTAATAAGTATTCGACCTTCAGTCATAACTTCGCGCCTGACAATTTTAGCGCTCTCTCGAACGAGTGTCAACTGTAAAGCTTTACGAACTTCTTAGATCCTTTTCGTGATCTGTACTAGACGCGACAGTTTTCGTCGGGACGCCTTTGTTTACACGCAGCGTGCATTTGTTTACGTGCTTTTACATTTGTATCGTTTCGCTATTGTGAAAAATGACTGAAAGATCGGAGTAACGAGTTTGCATTACATATTGCTTCAAACGCGAAAAAAGTAATGCGGAGACCATCGAAATGATGAGGGCATGAGGAAACGAGGCATGAGTAAAACTTAAATAAGAGTGGTATAAGCGCTTCAAAGATGGCCGCACATCTTTTTATTGTAACTCACGCTCAGGGCGGCTTTCGACGACAAACCGACTCACAGGATAATATCAAACGTGTACAACTTGCAATCAATGAAGATCGTCGATATACTATGCGAGAAATAGAATGAAAATCGTCAATAATGATGAAAATCTGCTTAAAAAGATAACTAGTGATGAATCGTGTGTTTATGATTATGATCCCAAAACAAAACAACAGTCTTCACAGTGGAGAGGCCAGACGATCAACAAATAGTATCTTGAAATTATAAAAAGGTTGCGTGACGCAAATAAACAAAACGGCATCAGCTTTGGTCAAGCGGCGACTGACTCCATCACATCGCGCGATCGTGCCAGCCGTCGAACCTCGTGCAGCAATATTTGACAAAGCACAAGGTCTGTCAGCCCCTGTAGAGTCCTGACCTAGCTCCCTGCGACTTTTGGCTGTTATTAAGATTCCGCTGAACGGATACCGATTTGATGACAAAGAAACAATCGAAACAAATATGACGAACGCTCTAAAAGCAACATTAAAAACGAGTTCTAGGACTGCTTCCAAAAGGGAAAGGCTGTTGGAAGAGTATTCTTCAATCAAATAGGGAGTACTTCGAAGGTTGATACCAGCCCGATGTCGCAGAATGACAGCAGCAGGGAAATATGATGGAAGGTCGGATACTTTCGGGACAGACCTCCTCCATAGACTTTACGCTAATCCCAGTCAAAAGGAAAGAGGAAAGAGACTTCAGTCTTGCTGCCTGAATGGTTTAAGTTTCTTTCTAGCCAACGATTTGTTTCTTCCATGAATCAATTGCACTGTTCTTGAATTTTAAAATCCCGGACTCAAAGACAAAGTATCAGGTGTGACCAATCCAACATTATGTAAGAAATTGTCTACTGGTAGGCATTCCTTTATGTGATACACCCGTGAATGGGTCAGCTGCTGTTTTGAAGAATCTGAGAGGTGCATCTGAAATATTAAATTTCTTGTTTAATAATAAGTAATAATTTAATATTTTAATTACTATAATTAAATTAAATTAATAACTTAATATTTTTATTAAATTAATTAAAGAGTAGTAATTTAATATTTTGTACTCAATATTTCGAAAACTTACAACTGATGTTCTGTTTGCTGTCTGTTTCAGTATGTCTGAGCCGTACTGCTGAAGAAGGCATAATTATACTATGTGGCTCTCGCGTCAGTAGTCTCCCTGTCTTCGCCCATCAAATAATCAAGAAGAAAGTGGTATTTATGAGAGATGCCTTCAAGAATATATGGTCTCATCAACATTACTGGCTAGGTCAATTCCCTTTACCTTCTTCTTGTCGGCATGCATAATTTCTTTTGTCAGGAAAGGAGGTACCATGCTTCCTCTGCGACCAAATCCTTGTTAGCAATGGGTGCTATTTGCTGACCCCGTTCATATTGTCAGTTTTCATCTGCACTGATTACACAGGCCAACATGGAGTTTCCTTTTTACTCTCTCGTATACGTAAGTATATACGGAGTAATATACGTAGTATCGAGAAAGTTATCTAATGCTGCGCAAAAAAGAGCGGATTTTCGGCACAAAAAATTCATTGTCGGGCCTTGACAACGAAGAGATGGATAAATCCAGTTGCTAGATTCAGAAAAAAATCCTCTAACACGTGTTGTAGGCAGAATCCCTGTTCTGTAGGTCCTTCGTGCCGAAAAAAAGCAAAACGTCCGTCCGTCTCTCTTTGTCCGACCGTCTGTGAACATAACTAGCGCTTAAACCGTGCGAAGGAGTTTTTTCCAAATTGAAGAAACCTCTGTCCATCTGGCTCTCGTTGAAGCTGTTGGAATATGTATACATTTATATTACACAACCGCCATCTATGATTTTACTTTCGAACTATTGTGTAGGTATATAAGCGAGTGCACGATGTTCCTTTCCCCCATTTTATTCTAGTTTTTTGTAAACTGTGATGTCTGATGATGTAGTCCGAACTCGTCAATAAACTCGTGTGTGTGTGTGTGTGTGTGTACAAGTATTCTTATTTTATTTAACAGAAGCTTTGAGATTTTGAAACATATTCTTGAAAATTTGAGGGGTACTAAACATGACGACCCCCAGACACTTCCAAAATTTTCTCAAAAACGGCTCCAAATTTTTTCTTTAAATTTCTTGTAAGAATAGAGTATAATACACTTATAAAGGTGGCATAGGTCCGATTTTCACGGTTAACTCTGAATTTTCGAAAATTGCAAAAGTTTGGATTTTTCCGGTGTCTTCCTAAAATTGAAGACAAAGATTTTTCCTTCAAATTAAATTTGTTGTGCATAAATGGCTCATTCATTAAGGTTATTTAGACTTTTTTGGAAATTGTAGTAGTTTTCGTACAGAAGTGCGGGAAATATTTGCAATTTAAAAAAAGTACAAAAACAGGATTTTCCCAAAAACGCCTCAAAAATTTTTCTTTACATTTTTGATAGATGTAATGCCAAATGTACCCTGTACAATGACATAAACGCCATATTTCTTTATTCTTCTATTTTTTCAAGAATTAGAAAACTGTATTTTTTTTTACTTATCTCTCACATCGTTAATATTTTTATAAGAGGCAATTTATTCACATTATTACATTTACAAGAACATGTGCTTTAAATAGGTTCAAATAAACTTGCTCAAAACTCAACAGTTTTCTTTAAACATGAGCTCAAAATTTCGCGTTTTCAGAAACGGTCGATTGCTATTTGCTCCGAGTAACGGCGAGGTTACTCGGACGACCTGAGTTCGAGTCTCGGCGCGGGAAAAAGGTTTTGCTGTTTGAAAGCACTTTTGCAAGTTCATTTAGTAGTATAATATTGTGAAGCAGTTACCAATAAAGCAAGAAAGTATGCGTTGTTGTAGCACCACTAATTTTCTTTTCCGCCGCTGCTGCCCGAAGGAGCGAGTGAAGACCCCGGCTGAAGTTTCCTCCGAGGCTTTCAAACAGCAAATACTGTAATTATGCTAATTTACGTGGTTATTGCGAGGGCATTTCAACATGCTTTTCAGGTTTTCATAATTTTATTCATTCGCCTTGTATTAAGATTCACTACGGTAATTCAGCACTGCCATGCGCTTCCAAGCCTTGACGGACGTGCGGGTTGCAGCACTGAACCCTGTTTCCTCACACGTGTTTATCAAACAGCATCCCGATTTCTGCGAATCGCGCCCACGACACGACACGTGCCGCCACGCCAGTTTTCGGCAACTCGCTCATGGAATTTAGCTGTCTGAGGAGATTTGAGTTCTCGAAGTTTTTCAGAACATTTCAAATATGCTCATTTGATTTAGCGATTAGTCCCCACCTCCATTAACAAACCAACATTCGCTTGCTTCTGTGCATTCACGTAGCAGGAAGATGTTTTAGAGTCGATCGGACCTCCGTGGTGACCGGGTGAAAATTTTTCGCGTGGTTTCGCAATGGTTCGCCACATGAAAATGGGGTCCCCTGTTTCCAAAAAAATGTGTTTTTTTTCTTTCTCTTTTCTTCAAAACGTCCATCCATCTGGTGTATGCGAACAAAACTAGCGCCTCACCCATACGTTCGACTTTTTTCAAACTGAATAAACCCCTGTTGATCTCGCCTACACATTTTTTCTTCAAATGAAATTTGTTGTCCATAAATAGTTTTTTCATTAACGTCGTGTAGATTTTTTTGAAAATTTCAGTAGTTTTCGCGCAATGGTGCGTGCAAGATTTTCAATGTTAAAAAATAACAGAAATAAGATTTTCTCAAAAACGACTTCAAATTTGTTATTTAAATTTTTGGTAAAATGTAATTTTTTTACTTCTCTCCACGTCGGTAATACATTAGAGGCGATTTCTTCATATTATTTTATTAATGAGTACATGTGCTTTAAATAATGAAAAATAAAGTTTCTCGAAAACTCAGCAACTTTCTGTGGAAGCGAGCTCAAAATTCCGCATTTTCAGAAACACTCAAACGTCATTTTTTTCAAAAATGGCTCAAAATTTTTTCTTCAAATGTTTCCAATGGATAGGGCTATTTGCACTGTTTAACACGACGGAAAGTTGATTATAGTGTATTCTTTTGTTTGTTTGTTTTTTTTTTCAAAAATTACACAAATGTAATTTTTTTGAAATATCTCCTACACCGTTAATACGCACATTTCCATCGATTTGTATACATTATTGTATTTGTGGGTGAAAATGCTTCAAATGAAGCTTTTCGAAAACTCAATAGATTCCTGTGAAAATGTGCTTCAAATTTCGCATTTACAGTCATGGTTAATCGCCATTTTCTTAAAAATGGCTTCAAATTTTTCAATGAAAATTTCCATTTAGGACGTGGTTTTAAATCTTCTTTAATATTTTTGAAGTAATACTTCGGTTCTATTAGGAAACAGAAAAGTTGAGAAAATGTATAAATAAATAAATTTAAAAAAATTAAAAAAGAGAGAGAGAGTACTTTAGGCGATGATAGATGGCAGGTGGCCAGAGAATAGAGCAAGACCTTAAAGCCAGAACTCAGCAAGAAAATTAGAAAATTTCGGTATGAGAAAGTCTGTGCCATTCTGTAACATCTCTAGTTTTTATTTTAGCTTATGGCAAATAACATACCAAATAGAAAATAATATTAATAAGGTACTCTGGAATAAATATAACAGAATTTCTTCCAGGAAATTTCGAAATTCGCAATGAAAATACTAAACTTGTTACAGTAAAATAATAATGAAATATTTATTGTGCCATACATATTATAAAGCGTATATTTCATATAATATCAAGAAGTCCTTTATCTTTCTTCTTTGCTTTTTCTTCCTGTTGCTTTCTCAAAAATTTGAGACCAACAGAAATTGATTTTTCAATTTCATCCATTTTTGCTGATTTTTTTGAGCCCTTTCCACGTACTGCACTGTGTCCATAATACTCATATGTGGGAGGAGGGGGAATTTCAGTGCCTTTTCCCCGTGGTTGCTCAACAGTTTCCTCATCAGATGAAATTTCAATGGGATTCGTAACTTCATTCACAATCTTTCTGTATTTTTGCTGCACCGCCTCCTGGAGCAGAAAAAAAAACATTGTAAAAATTGAAAGAATTAATATTTAAAGTAATTTTGGTGAATTCACATTTGATGTCACATCCACATTTATGTTCTAACCGGGTGAAAGGTTAAAATAGCCCTGTGCGTAATTATCTAAAAATACCTGAACATGAATGGGACCACTGTAGACAATTGTCAAAATCGTTTCCAACCACCCAACCTCTTCCTCTTTATTTATTTATTTATTTATTTACGTCAAAAAACAGTTAAAAACTGCGTATGACGGGCTATGGGGAAAAGTGAATTGTGTGCACATTTTCAAAATTCTGTGATCCCTACACTAAATCATATACTACTTAAGTTTTGAATTTTGAAAGGGAGAAAAAAACTCCCATGTAATAAAATCGATTTTCAAGGATAAATAAGCAATAAATTTTGAATTTTGAAAGGGAGAAAAAAAACAAAAAAACTCCCATGTAATAAAATCGATTTTCAAGGATAAATAAGCAATAAATTTTGAATTTTGAAAGGGAGAAAAAAAACAAAAAAAAACTCCCATGTAATAAAATCTATTTTCAAGGATAAATAAGCAATAAATTTTGGCTCTTATTACTTCCTGCCGCGACAACATGGAAACGATAATTTGAATAATTGTATTTCCACTGAATTCTAGAAGACGTGCACAGAAAATGAAGTTACATTTATGTCCAGAAGCAAAACAAGGGGCCATCTCAGCATTTGCTCAATGGATCAGGGAAACTGGACGAAAAACCTGATCGAGATGGGGGTCATTGACCCGGAAGCTGTGTTACAATAGTTGTTACAGGTTGTTTATACTCATTTATACAGTCCAAATGGTAAATAATGCATTATGTATAATTGTTAAAATTAATGTTACTTTTCTTGTGATGCTCAGTATAGTCTCTAATTGTATAGAAACAGTTATGCAGCAGAAACGATTTCACTTGGGATTTAAACTTTTCTATTGAATTTAATCGTTTAATGTCATCTGGCAAAGTGTTGTAAAATAATGTACATGTATTGTATGTGAATTTTTGTAATGAGCTGTTGATACTGTCACCTGATGAATATGATTTCTACGTCGAGTGTTATAGTAATAGACTTCGGCATTTTCTGAAAAAATATTCCCGCCCTTGAGCAAGTCATTTTTTACAAAAACCACTGATTCGTAAATAAAAAGACACGGTAATGGTAGAATTCCTAGATTAATGAAGAGAGGCTTACATGAATCACGTGGGTGGGATTTGGTTATTATTCGTACAATTCGTTTTTGTAATCTAAAAGTCTGGGAGCTATAAGATGTATTTCCCCAGAATATTATGCCATATCTCAGGCGGGAATGAACATTCGCGAAGTATACACAACGAGCAGTATGAAGGCTGACTGAATTTGCAAGAATTCTGAACGCGTAGCATAATGAACTTAATTTTGTGTTCAATTCATTTAAATGGACGTTCCATTTAAAGTTTGACTGAATTGAGAGACCTAAAAATTTTGTTGCATTAACATGAGTCAATGGTACACTGTTCATTTTCAATGGAGCACAGAATTGTTTATTTGAAATGGAAAACTGCATTAAAACCGTTTTCTTTTCGTTTACTATTAATTTGTTATTTCGGAACCAATTTGAAACATCTGATATTGTACTATTTACGGTTTCTTTATTGCAAAGGATGTTCGTATCATCCGCAAAGAGAACCGTTCTTCCGTTTCGAATCGTCGAGGGCATATCGTTTACGTAAAGTAGGAACAGAATAGGGCCTAAAATCGATCCTTGAGGAACTCCACATGCAACGGGCAAAGAGTCGGAAAGGTGCGTACGTAATGTTCCATCATTCCAGTAAGGTATTTCAACTTTCTGAGATCGTTGTTTAAGGTACGAACATAACCAATCTAGAGCAATACCACGGATTCCATATGAAGGTAATTTTGAAAGTAAAATGTCATGATCAATGATGTCAAAAGCTTTTGAGAGATCTAAAAATAATCCAATAGGTGCCTCGTTTTGATCTAATGATGAGGCGACATCTTTAAGAAAAGAAAATATAGCTGTTTCCGTTGATTTTGATTTTCTAAATCCATGTTGGCAATCTGAAAGCGCGTCGTGTTTAGTGAGAAAGGTTTCCATTCGTACGTAAAAAAGTCTCTCTAATATTTTTGAAAAAACTGATAGAAGAGAGATGGGCCGATAATTTTGAATTTCATTTTTGTTGCCTTTTTTGAAGAGCGGCTTAATTTTAGCTGTTTTGAAAATATCTGGAAACGTTCCAGTGCATAAAGATGCATTAAATATGTGAGTTAACGGGTGTATAATGGCATACGCACAAGTCTTTAACAAAGAATCTGGGAATTCATCTAAACCGGACGAATATTAATTTTTTTTATTTTTTTTTATTTTTTTATTTTTTTTAAATTTTCTCTCTCTTCTTGTATAGCCAAAAAAAAAAAAAATTTTACTAAATATTTTTACCTGTTAAAACTATCAGTCCCAACTCAAAAAGCATAATCCACAAAGTTGTTCTTCAGTCAATGTTAATATTAATCAGTTTATCCTACACAATATAGTGAATGACCACAGTGCATTACAAAAGGAGCACAGTAGAGCAAAATGTTGCTTTGGGATTTTAAAATATGAGCAAAGTATATGTATATCAATTTTTGAATTTCCAGCTTTTAAATACTTGCTTATTCGATTAAAAATATGAATTTCAATTCATATTTGCATTGTTGTCTCAAATTGAAAATTGTTTTATAAAAATCTATGAGAGAATTTTCATTCAAGTTGAATATGAAGCACCATAAATTCAAGAAATGAAGTTAAGATATTTGTACTTCCCAGAATCGAATGCAAGAAAATCAATTCAAAGATCTACTCTAACATTTTGTCATACACCAGTGAAATACAGTTATATAATAAATTTGAAAAAAAAAAAAAAAAAACGCAGTGGCCTAAAAATGTGTCATCTTTTCCTATTAGTGATGTATATTGATAAGAATTTTGTGAAATCACTACCTTTTTTCAACTTTCCTAATTCATTAGCTATATTTGTCTACTAAGGAAACAAAAACAACCACACTTAATTTTAAAAATTTAAGATGGATTATATTTTCAGAATTGTTAATCGTTTAATGTAACAATAATGATAATAATAAATTGTTAAAGAAAGACTAATCAATCCATATTGATGTTATGGTTCATCTCCATTTCTAAAAGAAAATATTCAAATCTGAGCTTCGCAGCTATGGCCTAATCCACTTTTTTTGCAATGACTATATTACTTAGAAGACAAAACACCTTCCAAATATGTGTGCAAACAATTACAATGAAGTTTATTCTTTCAACTTTTGTCAGCAATTATCTTCAACAAACAAGAAGTTTTTGTAACTTCACATTTTAATTTTACTCCACAACATTTTTTGACGGAATTTTCAAACCCCGTTTTCTCTATTTCTACATGTGAAAATTTGGACTATTATTGTGTCCAACATCTAATTTTTTTCTGATTCAGAGGCAAATTATACAACTTACCTTCCTAGTGCTTCGTTCACTACTTCCACTTTCTTTGCTGTACATAAATGCTTTGTTAACAGATGGAGGAGGTCTCGAAACATCAATGTACACATTGTCTGGTAGCGAAACCAAACTACTTTCTGGCCTTGAATTTAGTTGTCTCTGATCTTTACTGGAAAAGAAAAGGGACTTTGGCTTATGCATGAGGGGCACAGGCCCTATCTCTATTTCTGGTGACTCCCTTTCAGGGGATTTAGAAGAACGTGATTTCGAGGAGGAAGCCTTGTTTTCTTCATACATTCTAGGAGGAGCGAACTCGTCATTTCTCTCCTTTCGTTTTTTCTTCACCCAGTCTTCTTGAGACATTTCTGAAATAAAATGGTAAAATGTAATAATGCGTAGAGTTTGGTGTCATTGAAGGGTCACGAAACTTGCAAATTCAAAGCTAATGTTTACTTTACGGGTCCATCAAGAAAAAAATATTTTGTTTGTCTTTACATGTGAATATCATCTTTCAAAGCCGTCTGCTCCAGCTTAATAAGAATATTCTTTTGTAATGTGAATTGCGTCAATTCGTTTTCAATAAATTTAGTAAAATTGTTGAGGGGCATGGCCTCCACGCTCCCCCCTCCCCCCATAGATCCGCCACTGGGTGTATTTTGGAACATGTTAGGAAATTTGACACTAGATGCTCTATTCCACGACGTTTGATGGGACTTTTGCACGAGTTGGTTGAAACAAGTCATATATTACTTAGGTTTCGACATAATTATGTAACTATTACATTTTCTACATGAATTATTGTAGGATTGTTTCCTTATGAATTGTAACTCAGACATCATTATCGGAATTTGACACTTGTTTCAAGAGGCTTGGTGAATAGTATTTTGGAGCAGATGGTTATTGCAGTTATGAGCGGCAAAATTGAAGTTCTAAAATAGAACCCCTCAAATCAACAAGGTTGGCGCTGGAACGCACACAAGATGGCGGAGAACGTCTCTACAGCTCTTCCTTTAGTTGGATTTCAGCTAGTTCACATTTATTTTCGAATCTTTCCTACACATCTAATATTAAAGATAGGGTTTTCTTTCTTCAATGCAATTTATCCCTCAACGAAATGTCGTTATGCAGAAGGCAACCAAGCCACAAAAATATACAATTAAGAAATGAGCACCATTATTTTGATTTTCGCAAGGCATCCAACCGTTGAGCCAATCTTTGGAGGTAGAAAAGCTAATCCGCAATTTACGTTTTTACGTTCATAAATTGCAGAAAACGACCAACAAAAGATACTGTCAATTAAATTAAAACTGTTAATTGGGTGTAAATGTGTATCCCAGACATATTTTTGGGGTGCATCCTTGCTGCTCGAAATTTTAAGATACGTCCAACTTCCCAAAATAATTTCAATCATTCGTTTGTTGTGTTGATGATCGTTGTGACTTGGGTGTTTTCTGCATAACTTCATTCGATTGCAGATCTTTAAATAATGACCTGCACTTAAAAAAAACGAGTAATTGTTGAGTAATAACACTACGAGGAAAAGTTTCGGTATAGAGTGCATTTCCACTAGTTTTTACCTTGAAATGGTTTTCTCTTTTCCTTCCCATAGTCCCAAGGGCGAACTGTTTGAGCCTTCTTCATATTTTCCTCTTCTTTTGCAAGTCTGTCAGCTTCCATTTCGGCAGCTCTCTTTGCTTCTTCATCTTCTTTGGTATCATCATCGTCATCGTTTGGCTCTGGAGCTAGAACAAATTGTAACATACATGTAGTTGTTAGTTCCTTGTACAGAACCTCCAGGATGAGGCTAACAGCTCCTCGGCCACAGAACTAAACAGTTATAACTTAAATGAGCATTAACTTAAACAGTATTCACTTAAATTTCCTCCAGTTTTATGTATCAAGCTACTTTAATTTTTTCTAGCTAGTTCCAAATCCTTTTGCACTTCGCGATAAATCTTACACGAGAATCATTGTTTGAAATTCTTAGGCGTGGCACTTCGATGCGAGTGGTCAATGAACATTCATCGAGCCAATTTTCCTGTCATTTACAGTGGACACCGTACAAATAAACCAGGGAACAACTAGACTCGTGTGTACTACTTTGTCTACTTACGAAACACCGATGATAGAATCAAGAGGTCATTTGCGTACACGAAAAGTCGCTCTGCAGTGCATGAGAGGAAGTGCAGCATAAAAGATATTTCTCGTTCTCGATTCTATATAGAATTTTTGTTACTCACGCCTCAAATTTAATTAACAATGTTCTTTGTTTCATCGTTTGTATCCGAACACAGTAGATCTTCTTTCCAGAGATACCAACCAATATGCTTACTGAATTAATTCATTATAAGCACTACCTTTTGGCATATCGAAACCAGGGGATGTCTAGTAAGTGATTCGACACTGAAAAATTCAAGTGTTCTGAGATTAAGTTTTAAAAATTTTCGTGCCTGGGTCGGTGTTCTAGAACATAGTAAAACAGATCTGGCAAATCCAGGTTCAACCTGTTCTCCTTCATTTCCCCAACATGTACCCTACTAATCCGTCACTTGTGACAGAATTATTTTCTCATAAACTGCCAAAAACTATCGTCTTTCCATAGCGTATGAAATACTTATGCAAAGGATTAGAACGATTTAAAAAAATTATAATTTGAATTTAGTTGCAAATTATATATTTTTTTAAAAATATTTATAATCTGAAACGTTGTGTCTCAAACGTTAACTGACCTAAGATAAGTAGGGAACATGTGGGGAAATGAAGGAGAACAGGTTGAACCCGGATTTGCCAGACCTATTTTACTGTATCCTAGAACACCGAAAAAACACCACAAAAAAATTTTAAAACTTCATTTCAGAACACTTGTGAATTTTTCACGTTTTTTAATTGCTGGGGCATTGTTAAAAATAACGCTTTTGTAGTCCAGTACTTGTCTGTCCGGTACACGCCGCGTTCTAGGCGTCTGCGACCTTCCTCCAGGAGGAAAGTCATAGAATGGCATCTGAAACGTTGTTAACTGTACCTAGGACGCGGCATTTTCCGGACAGCTAAATAGTTACTGACTCCGGCAGCGGAAGCCTACGCTCTCACATCTGTAGATGTTTCAGACTAGAAAAAAGTTCTTTTTCTCCTCACCTAAGTATTTATTATTGTATACGTATAAATAAGTATATACAATCCGGACTCTGTAAAAACTCTGTCCTTTCCAACGAAAATTGATTTAATATAGCACCCAACTGCGAACACCCATTCCCCGAAATGTGATTTACAGAATTAGAGACCCGGTACTCTGGGAGAGAATCCATTCCAATATTGCTGAGCATTGAGATACAAATTCTCAGAAAATAAAATAGTTCCTTTTATATTTATCGTGAAAGAACATTTCGGTATTTTCTTTCAATTTAATTTTACATTGATTTCATTTTCTCTTCTCTATTTACCCTACTATGGAGAGGAGGCACCCAAAGAACTAAATATGCAAAACTGAAAATAAAAGGACGATCATAAAAGTCGTATTTTGCCTAAGAACATAATCCGGATCCAGCCTTTCCCCCTTGATTTCCCCACTGTCGCCCATCTATCCTTCACCTGCACCGGAACTATCCCTAATCATTTCCTCATGTGTCAACTACCCGTCCTCCCAAAACACGTCATCTTCAGAATTTACTTGTTCTAAAAATAAAATTATGTCCCCATGAGACACGCAAACCTGTTGTTAAAGGCCTAGGCGCTTCCGAGTTATTTGAGATTATTATAATCTCGAATAATAATTACTGTGTTGCAATGATGTTTTTTTGTATATCATAGACTGCAAACTTTTATTATTATTTTTCTCCTGAAATTTTTCGATGTAGGATGGGGTGTAATTCTCTATCCACCAGTTTTCTATCCACCACTTTCAAGGTTTTGTGTGAATGGTTTCTTATAAACTGCCAAAAACTCGTCTTTCCTTAACGTATACTTATGCAAAGGATTAGAAAGACTAAAAAAAAATAATTTGTAACTAAATTCCAAAATCAAAATATTACTAGGTGCTAGAACAATGTATACAAATTATAAAACACTAAAATAAATGCACAGAACTGCAGTCATTTTCAAAGTATATTTAAAGTCAAGGAGATATAAAGGAGAGAAAATGGTTTTTAGTTTTTCAATTGCAGCCCAGTTGTCGAAAATCTGAAAATAATCCACAACAATTTGTATTTTAAGAGGAATGTTTGATATTTTTTTGGGTCTGTCCAATAGTTCTAAGACAAATAAAAAATATTTTTTGTGATTTTTTTCAAAAATATTTTTTGATTTGGGGTCTGAGAAAAATTAAAAAAATTGTTATCTATATATTTAAAAAATAAGGTATTCTGCCATGGCTTCGTTTAGAGCTTCTACTGAACCGATTGTTGTATTTTTTCTTTTAAATGAAAGAATATGATCCCTAGGTTGTTATCAAATATTTGTGTTGATTCACCAACATTTACGGTGTATATTAATTAATCAAATCATTCTTTAATAGTACGCTTATCAATAGTCAATTGTTTTCTTTCAAAGAGTGGCAGTTTCAAAATCGATATACATGTGTCCATAGATGTGAGTCCATGCTGCTTGATGTTTTCTTTTGATTGTTGATATTTGTTTACAATTCGTCAAGCTTTTGTTTCAGTGTAATAATTGCATTGTGGTGTTGACAGTTTGCATGTATTTGCTTCTGTGGTGTATTTTGTAGAGAACATTCGGACAGTGGGTTTTGCTCGGTTGTACTGAAGTAGTGAAGTTGTTCACAGGTTATGTCGAATTCCGAATCGTTGTCCACGCGCCCCAAAAGACGCAAACGTACATTAACTGGATGCAGGGAAAGAGAAAGTCAGCGTAGGTGTCGTGATAGTGAGGTCATTTCGTTTTCTATTGGGTCATTGTCTAGGAAATATTAGTTTTGTTCTGCTTTGTACTTTCCATGTGAGAGAAATTCTGCAAACGATTTACTGTGTGTTGCTTAAATGTGAAAATATGTATACCTTCGAGCAATAAGCCAGAAGAAATCAAACAGTTGTTTATAGGAGACGATGACACATCAAAAAACTTTAGAAATAATATCCTTCAGTATCATAGTGCTGTATCTTTTGTGCCGATATTGCATTGCCACATGGTCATGGGCCATACGTGTTCAAAATTTTGGGAACTCGTCACAGAATATCTTCATTATACCCTCAAGATCCAAACAATGCAATATATTGTGAACATTAGTCTGGGTACAGTATTTTACATTTATCTCAGATCTCACCGTCAAATTTTGACGGGTTCTCACTAGTTTCTTCTTATTTATCTTTTTTCAATAAGATAAAATAATGTTAAGTTGCCGAAAAAATTTAAAAAAACACGTTTTTAGCTCTAGATGTGTGGGTGGTGGGACGGGGACTAAGAAACCTTTCAAAAATATTATTTTTATGTTAGGATTATAATGTAATCACTCATATGTCATTTGATTTAAGGGAACTTTTTACCATTTTATTCGGGGGTACCCTTTGAGATACTTCTCCAGCATATACTCGTCATACAAACGGGCAAGTCATATATTATTCTTCCGAGGTCCAGAAGGTTTTCTTTTTTTTTTTTTTTTTTTGGATATTACAGCGAGCAATGTCAGATAGGAAATTCCTAGTAATATCAGAAGAACTACTAATTTTTCTATGATGTTCGATTGTACTGCCGCCATAAGCCACTGTGACCCTCAAGGGATAATCAGATTTTTAAAGCTCTGAAATTAAAAGGTTTAGTTGAATTTAATTTTGTTAGTGAAAACGGGCACGAGTCATTCTATGACAAGTTAGACAAATCGAATGAAAAAATCCCGGATTTTTGAAACTTGACAACTTTGATACCATGTCGAATTTTTCCAATTTTTGAAAATACAGAGAGGGCGCCGAAAATAAAATCAGCACAACTTTCTTCACCGTTCTTTGCTGCATACAGGAAATAATTTAAAGAAAAAATTTAAATCCTTTTTTGAGAAAATAATTGTTTAAAATTGCCTGTTTGACGCAAAAATACATTTTCGGAAAATTGAATATGATCTTATTTGAAGATCTGTTTCAGATGAACATGTTTCATTAAGATGTAAACTATCTTCATAATTGTAGTTGTAGGATGACGACGAAAAATTTGAATTTTTGCAGTTTTCGAAAAATCAGGGGTTTCAACGAAAATGAAACCAGCACCACGCTCTTAACCTTCCTTTACGCTATCCAAGGTTAAAATTTAATCAAACCAGACGTGCTACCACGGTACATACTTTCTCGCAATATAATGTTATCTATGTGTCATATTAGGGAACAATTTCTGCCTATCGTACACTTCAATTATCACTTTATCTCGTAAATCAACGAAGCGTGAAAAATAATTTTTTATACAAAAGTGTAGATGAAAATATTTTTCTGGCATAGAATTCAGCGTATTAAGATGCTCAGTGTATACACGAACATATCGAATGCGTATTTTAGCGATGAATATTCTGCGTAAGCAGTACGTAAGAAAGTAAAAAAATCAAAAGTTAATAAATAATACCATCCACCGGTAGCGGAGACGGCAGCAGCGGCTTTCCCTATACCGCGTTGTTGCCAGCGCTGCTTTGAAGCAACAATTGACAATTTGTTTGACGTATATATTTTACAACGAAGTGATTTTACAACACTGATAGCGCTGGGAAGCAAATACACATAGTTCGAAAATATATAATATTAATTATTATATACAATGGAATTGTAATATTCTCCAAATATTTAACACGAATAATTAGTCCTTGTCTGAACTTGTAATGCTAAATGCTCTACACGATTTGATACCTAAGAAAATTTCCCCAAATTCTCATTACTAATCGAAGAACCTCGTTTTCATCTGGATTCAGAATTCAACATAGGTTAGGGTAGGAGTCCAGAATTTAAGAAAACGTCCAGATAATACATTTCTCCCCATTGTACGACACTCAGTTTTTAACTGTTTTTGTCGTTAAAAAAAAACAAAACATAAAGCCTCGTAATGGTTCGACGTCCACCACATTAGAAGAATAAAAAAAATCAAAATGACAGTTCATCAAACGAAGCGCACGAAATTCAAATAAGCAATTTCAAAAATTCGTAAAATTATGCTTAAGTACTCATATTTTCAAACAATTGCCCTTTAGCTTTAACAAACTGCTTTTTAGAACAGATTTCATGAAAAAAATCTACCTATATTGTACTCCTACAAGAAAAAATTTAAAGAAAAAATGTACAGCAGTTTTTGCCAAAATAATAGTTGAAATGGTTTTAAGAGCGCCACAAACAAAATCATAACTGTATTTATAAGAAAACACCAAAAAAATGTGAATTTTTGCAATTTTCGAAAAATCAGGGATTTCAACGAAAATGATACGTGAACTATGTCTCCTTTACGCTATCTGACAACAAAATTCAATAAAAAAATGTGGTGCCATTTTTTTTGAAAATGTCCCAGGGGCTTCATGTAAAGTACATCCAAATTAAAATAAGGGTTTCAAATTGAAGGGGTTGCGACATCAGCCAGACTGATAGAGGTATATCCATTTTGGAGAAAATCGGGTGAACGGTTTAGTCGCCAGCGGTGTTCACAGATGGATGGACGTTTTGCCGTCAATCGATTTTTCGGCATCAGGGACCCACAAAACATGGATTCTGACAACACAATATGTTAGAGAAAGTAATTTACTGTATACAGAGGATGCTTTATCCACGTTTTTCGTTACCAGGGCCAGACAAGAGTTTTTATATCGAAAATTCGCCGTTCCCCCTCCCCAGGATTACAATAACAATTCTTTCTCTATATTACGTAAGCAGTAGCGAGACGTATACATTTGGTACTTTTTTTTTTTTTGAGAAAAAATTAAAAATTGCCTGTTTGACGCACAATTACGCAAATAATACTCATTTCCAAAAAATTCAGCATGATCTTGTATGGAAAGCTGTTTTCGATGAACACATTTCACTAAGAAATCATTTACCTTCATAACAGTAGTAGTAGGAAGACGCCGAAAAAAAAATTGAATTTGTTCAATTTTCCAGAAATCAATTATTTCAACGAATTTTAGACATGCAGTATTGTCTTAGGCGTCTTTTCGCTATTCGAGGTCAAAATGTAAGAAAAATTAGTGCCATTTACGAGATAAAAATTGTTTTAAAAAATTAATAATTGCTTATTTTTTATGGAAAATTCCGCGAAAACTACTCAAATGTTCGAAAAACTGTATATGACCCTATTATCAAAATCTGTTTTGAAAGAACAGATTTCATTAAGAAAAAATTTCTATCTTCTATATTTTTGTTGAAAGACGCCATAAATTATCCTTTCCCAATTTTCGAAAAAAAGGGATTTCAACGATAATGAAACCTGCATCGTTCCATTAAGCGTGCTTTACACTATCCGATAAAAAAAAATTAATCAAAAAATGTTGTGTCTGACAGTGACTCTTAAAGTAGGGGAAATCTCTCCTACATGACAGCAAAGTTCGCAGTTTTCAGGGCACGGTTTTCTGAAGAAGAGCATCGGCATTTCGGTGACTATTTCCGCTCGGATGTTATATTATACATGTGAATTCTTGTAATCTTTTAATCCATCTGGTGACCTCTCCTTCCAAATTCTTGAAGTTTAGCAACAATTTCAAAGCAGCATGTCCGTTCTCAAAAGAAATTTTCTGGCGTAGAGATATTTGTAGAAGTGCTCAAAGGATTTCACCACAGCAAGTATTTCTTTTTTACACAATACTTGCGTTCTGGTTTTGATAGCAGTTTTCTCTGTAATAACCGATGACCCTGTCCCATTCATCTTATATCTGCCATAATACTCCTCCAATGCCAACGTTACTTCATAAATTTCATACTGTTATCAGTATGAAATATATATTTCCCTTCAGGTAGTGGATAGCTCACTCAACATGGGCCTGGCAATCTTGATTCCATTGATACGACCACTTTTCTTCTGACAGCTGAGTGGGCGTTTTGGCATTGCTGGCTAATTCCATTTTCTTTGATTGATTAGTGATTCCGGGTGCATCCACGGATAAGCGCATTAATCCCGTAAGCGTAGTACATGTTTTTCGTCTGGAGGTGGCGGCGATCTTCCCCCGCTGGCTGTCGAGATCCGGCGCCAACCTACCGTCAGCTAGTGGGGTTATCGCGAACCAGGGATCTCCCACCAGCGGGGCACCGCCCCAGCCGGGAAAATCTCTAAGGGCCCGACCGCTCTCCCGGTATGTGTGGTAGTGTAGTGCATGTTTGTGTTTATAAGGGGTGGGAATAGGACAGGGAAAACGAAAGAAAGATCGCACGCAGTCCGTGGTCCGTTTGTTAGGGAACTGCTACGGCATTCGACTGACAATGACCGAAGAAACCACAGAAAACTACCGATCAGAGCAGCCGGTCGTTACACTGCTCCAGATAGCGACAGAACTCGATGAAGATATCTACATAGTGCTGAAAATTCTGGCACCGTCGGGGGCAAATCCCAAAACATACCGACGATAATAGAAACATCGAGCCAGGAAACTTCTCAATTCATGTTTATCCTCTGGCCATTCCTTTCACCTTCTCCGGATCAGGTTCACAGCTTTCACCTTCTCCGGATCAGGTTTCCCTGCGGGGTACAGGTCCAAGGCAGTTTACCTTCCTGCGAAATAAATTGCACTTCTTCGGGCTGAGTTTCAAGTTCGCTCCATCCAACCCCTTCAACACCTGCTCTAGATTTTAATGCGATCCTCGAAAGATTTTCCGACAATTATATCGTCAAGGTATACAGGTGGTCTCTCCCACAACAGACCTCTCAGCATGGTTTCCATCAATCTTTCGAATGTAGCGGGAGCATTATACAGACCGACAGCCATTACTGTAAACTGCCACAAACCTGATCCGACATTAAATCCAACCTTCTCTCGATCTCGGGGATCTAATTCTACTCGCCAGTATCAGCTTTTCAGGTCAAGTGTCGAGAAAATCTAGGCCCCATAAAGCGTGTCCAACATGTCATCAATTCGAGGCAATGGCTAGCCTTCTTCTTTACATTGTTGAGATGTCGACAATAAACACAGAACCGAGTCGATCCGCCTTGATTCTTTACCAAAACGTCAAGAAAAGTCCATGGACTGTTTTATCATGCCATCCTTCTTCATGGCCTTAATAATCTTATCTGCCTCTTCTTTCCTAGACAAAGGTAATCTTCTAGCAGCTTGGGGAATAAGTGTAGTGTTGCTGGTGTCTATTTTGTGTCGAAAATGTCAGTATTTCCTCTTACACTGTCACTGCATTCAAAAACATGCTAGTATCGACATATTAGCTCTTCAGTCCTATGACATTCTTTACAGGCCTCTGTAATCATATTGTTTAGTCATTCTGGAATTTCTTTAGGTAGTGGTTAGGCGTGGTTAACATTTTGCAAAACTGAGGATACCATAGAATAATAACCAGTTGCTGTCCCTTTTCTTCTGTTAACAGGTTGCTGTCCCTTTTCTTCTGTTAAATGGCCTTTACTTTCACAAATACTGTTCGATTCACTATGACCAGTTCTTTCGCTACTAGAATTTCTCCGCCAGTATCTTCGTCGTGACTTCTGGGTTCCAGGATAGCAATCTCTCCAGCTGGAACATCGCTCTCAGGGCTAGCTCCTATAAACATCTCGCTACGCTCCGACAAGACTTCGACGTTAGCCGTAATCACATTTACGGCAATGTTGTTACGCGAATGCAGGACCACTTCAACTTCGTTGAGTCTCAGTAGGACAATTAAATCCAACTGACACCCAGGTCTTCCTGATATACATTCCTAAAATTGCTTCTTCTAGGTTTGCGACCAACAGACGATAATTGAAAGCACCTGTTGCAATGGCAAGGAGGGCACCCATCTCTTCAACTACAGGGACGTGCGGTGATTACTTTGTTTACCCCTGCTGCAAGGGGCCAACCAGCTTCCCTCCCCCTCCCCGCCTCCATTTTTTGTTGTCTGCAAAGTCACTACAAATCCTCACGAAATTACGAGTAAATACAATATGTCACAATGGATCACCACTGCATCACGCACTGCCCTGCCACGCACTCTGATTCTCTAAGAAGAGGACGCTGTGCTATTCAAAAATTCGAGGATTCTAGGAATCTGATAATAAGCGAGTCTTCCTCAAAAAATTAACAAAATCTCTACTGAATATTCTGGGTCATTCTCTTTACAGCGAGGGAGATATATGTACCCCAGAATCATTTTATAAGTTATAAACTTATCGACAAACGGTTGGTCTTGAAGCAGTGGGAGGGGGAGAAACGTCATCCACCCCCAGCTAGCTCGAGTTCAGTACGTTATCTGCTGCGGCTACCTCCGATAGCCGCCTGCTACTGGCCCAGTGAATTAGAGCTGTGCGCACAGCTCTCTTACCGGGCGAAGATTTCAAAGCTGGGGTAGAGCAGTGCAGGAGTAGTGGGTCGCCGCAAAATTCGCAGCAGAGTGTACAGTAGGTCCAATATTTTTGATCATATGACATACGGTTCACTGCAATTTTAATTCTCAAAATTCATTAAGTTCTCATTTTTGCTTACTCCAGCAGTGCTGGGTTGCTGAGGTTGAATGCACGCCATTGCTCCAACAACATTCGCCGAGTCCCCAGTGGCTGTTCGAAGTATCGATTTTGATGGTAGACGGTGAAGAGATGACTTGGCAGAATCGGTTCTTTATGCTCTTTTTGCACCAGTGTCCAGGAGAAAGGTGCATGGTCTTCAACTTACGAGTGCGTCTACGTAACGGTACGTGTGTCTACGTAACGTCAGGTCGGTCTCGAAAGGACGCGACGTGTACCTTGTAAGGTGAGCCCCCCCAGTGCTGCGTTTATAAGCAAACTGCTGCAAATGTTGCTTTCGGTGTCTATCATGCCAGGTTTTGAAGTGACCCAATTCTCCAGAATTCCAACATCGAGGTTATCGCCTTTTAACACTAGAATTGCGTGTGTCTAACTCTCCTCTTCACTATGGCCTCAAAATACTTTTCGTTGTATGTATCTACATCGAGCTGAAATGCTCCCACTCATTCGTGACCTTTCGATATCCTTTTTGCGTCCTCGGAAATCTAGTGCTTGACTCAATGCGTCAGGTAAGGTTTTCGGTCTTGTTAGCTTTAATGCCTGTTGAGTTTCCGCGTCATGTAGCGCATCAATGAAGCTACGGATGTCTGCATTACAGGGAATTTTCTGCGGCATCAGGGTCACAAAGGCGCACCAAACGAGCAATATCAGCTTCCAGTCCAGCTTCCAGTCCAGCTTCCAGCAAAGACGCACACCAGGCTTCTGTACAAGAATCTTTAGCTGGGTGAAATACACGTTTAGGTATACTTACCGGTAACGTGTTTCGAGTCTCTTGACAATTTGCTCGAAGTTCGCCTCTTCTTCGGTCGGTATTGTCTTCAGAAAGTCAACGGCGTTGCCACGCAAAGACACAATCTAACGCGGGTCAACCATTTGCCGTCGTAGCAGTCTTGAAGAGTTTGAAATAATTTGGCCATGAGGAATATGCCATTAAGGGAAGGTGTTTTCTCTCGTGCCGTTCCCAGTGATTCCTGTACGGTATTTATTTTTGACTTTTCTGTAGGTAAATTAAAACCCTTTAGCTTCTCTTCTAACGGGTAGTAATCTTTCTTCGTCCTTCAAAATATTCTCAGCCATTTTTTCTATACTCATCAAAGGTTTCTCAATTGTTTTCCGTTCTTCAAAATTTTCTCATCCCTTTTCTTCGTTCTTCAAAATTTTCACATCCATTTCCTTCGTTCCTCAAAATTATCTTAATTTCCCCTCGAACCAATTTATTATTCTGGAATTTCTTTGTTCCAGATTTTCTAAAAACTTTTCTTCTGGAATTATGGGATTTTCTGTCAATGTCTCTTCCAAACTTCTGGACTTTTCGGCCAATTTTTCTTCTATAATCCTGGAATTTCCTATCAATTCTAATATTTTGGAATTTTCTGTCCATTTTTCTTCTAAAATTCTGGAATATTCCGACCATTTACTTCTAAGGTTCTGGAATTTCCTGTCAATTCTAGTGCGGCGTCAATGGTGTTAGGGTATCGTTTTATGGTATTAAATTAGGGTATTGTATGGTATCGGACAGTTATACCCCAGTTCGCGTGTATAACCCGATAGAAGGCGTGGATATTTTACGGCGAAAAAATCTTTCGTACGCCTTCCTGCGGAGGGGAAGTAAAACCGGCTGTTCCAGGTTAGTAAATTTACTCCATGTAAAAGATTCTCAAGCCTAAATGAAACCTTTGAGCTAAATTAAAATTGCTTTTTTCTTCGCCCAAGTAATACCTTTCTCCCGTAGTTGGAGCGTAGCGAAATTTGTGTGGTCAGACGGAAGAGTAGGTCTCATGGCCTGAGTCTCGCCACGTAAAATAAGGCTTCAATTCAATGCTTCTAATTCTTTTTTTAAAATTCTGGAATTTTCGCACACATTTTGAACCATTGTTTCTGACAATCCTCCTTTTAATATTGCGGACAAATCCACAAAGTTTCCGATTGTTTTGAAGGGAAAATTCACTGGATTCTTCCTTGCCTTCATCGCATTAGCAGGACGTTTTTGTAATATTGCTTTGGTTCCAGTGGTGTTTTGATCCCTTTCTTCTAACTCTCTTCAACTCGGCCACTTTCAGATCCCGTTCAGCTTTTCTAAAACTAATCTTGATTAAGGTTGTAATTCGCCACACGTTATTACTGTTACACCCCACACCTGACAACATTTGTAACGTTTCTTGGTGGTGAATTAAAACACGGATATTTACTGTAGCGAAGACGTTTATTTTGTTTCTTAATTATTCACTAACAATACCCATTTATATAGATAGTGTTTTCTATTTATATTACAGTTCTTGAGTTCTTCCCTCGGTCTTTTATATTCACGCGGCTCACTTCCCTTGATTATTTATTTTCACGATTCACTACCTTTGTACTGCTGCACTGCAGTTACCGCTCACGATACGCGAACCGTCCGCGTTGGGAGGCGCCGACGGACGATGCAATCCGCGCAACGGAATTCGACGAATGATGTAGAGGAGAACGGGAAAATGGGAGCTTACGGGTAATAGGAGCCTATCCAGAATAATTTAACTTTTGCACGTCACAAAACTTGCGAATTGCATTGAAGATTCCATAGAGTCCACCTTTCGTCCACAGCCCGAGCGGTGTCGTAATGGCACTCCGTTTGCCTAACAGACGACACTGTGTTTTCGGCCGTCCGCCTGTAATTTTTGCTGTTCTTATCTTAAGTCGGTGAGTGCTACCATGCTTATACAGGGATCTTAATAAATTGTATTTATTGCATGATTCACGTAGTTGAACGAGATCAAGATACAACTGGAGTCCAGAATTATATTATCCTACATTTTGTAATTTAAACAAAAATGTTACAATTGGGGGTAATGAGAGCCATTAGGAAGGAAAACTTTTGGCCTAGATCTGATAACCACATCCTTGTTTTCACTGCACGTGCGTTATTTTAACTTAACAAAATTAAACAAACTTATTACAATGCGATTTCTTTTGTTTTCAGTATTAGCCTCGAAAAACACCATGGGCCACAGATATGGAAAAATGGACTTTCCATGAACTAGACACAGCTGTGAAGTGCATGTTTGAAGACTCAATTGTGAAATGCTGCAATCTTTAAAAAGGATGCCTTCGCAATTAAAACTACGAGTGAACCTCAAACTGTAGTTGAGACTACAGCCAAAGAGTCCCAGACTATATTCTCGGAGGCGGGGCCTTCGAAGAGATGGACGAAGACGACAACTAACGTCCGTTCTGAAGAATCAATAGAGCCATCTTCATCTAAAGCTAAAGACCGTAGTGGTCCTCTGCACAAAGAAGAGGAACCAGGGCAAAAGTGAAGATTCCTTTACAAATATTTTGTCCTAGATCTCCCCTACGCCAAAAATCGGCTACCAACCCCTAAAAAATACTCATTATAAACGGCATTCGGAGATTTCACACTGCTTCATATTTCAAAAAACTCAATGAAGAAAAGGAACAACGAAAGAAAGAGAAGGCAAGGATCCCGCGAAGAAAATATTCGAATTTTCTACTGCAGACAAGGAAAACAAACGGTGGTAACAAGGAGGGGTAGACCACCTAAACGGAGCTGTACAAGCCGTTTGCCACAATCTTTCACAGAATAGAATTCCATCGATTTGCATTAACAATGAAAGTGACGATTCCTGTATACAACCATTTATTTGCTTTGCTTCACTGACGTATAATTAAATGCCATTGTGATATCTTGTAAAGAATGTATAAATATATCACATTTGGACTGTGCAGATTATGTTGAACGTCTTTTATTTGCAACTTTGTGCTAAGAAATAATTTATTTATAAAGTACAAAACGTAAATGATGAATTTGTAGATCTACAGGAGTGGAAACAATGATATTAGTTTGCAACTTCATTAACATAGCTAAGTTATGTCGTTAGTATCGATTAAGCGGCTCCCATTACTTCGTGGGGGTTCCAGGTGATCGGTAATGAGAGCCAATCTAGACAGTTTAGATTTTATTTTTTTTACACATAACAGAAGTGTCCCTTTGCTTTTTGTTTTAGATATTTTATGGATCAAACATAACAAAACCTAGATTAAATTAATATTAACAATAATCATTTCTACGGCATTCATATTTCACCTTTTTCTTAGTAGGCTCCCATTCTTCCGATCTCCCCTAATCCTCGTCACAATATATAGAGACAAGATTCATCCACTTTTTCGTTACTAGGGTCTGGCAATAAGGAGCTTTAGCGCTACACGTAAGGTAGCGACGTTATGCACTAACAGTCACGTGACTGTCCTTGAAGTCATAACGTCTTATCTTAGGACTAAGGTACGACCTTAAACCTTCATAAATAGTGCACGCCTACAGGAGACTCTACAGTCACCTTACAAGCGGCAAAATGGCCGCGTAAAAACAAGAAACGGGGATTGTTCCATCTCCGACAAACCGATTCTCGTATAAGAGGCAGGGTTACAACTATGCCTTACTAACTCTACAATGTTTGCAAGAATTAACGGTAAATGCTGAAGAAGTGACAGGAAAGAAATTTGCGAAAAAGAAGTTGAAATCATATCTTTGGGATAGGTTATGTCTTACTCTCATAATGAACGCTGTTTGAAAATATTTCCTACGTTCTCAAGAACAGTCGATTGAAAATTTCAGATTGCATACTCATCGCAGAGGCCCAGAAAATCTAAAACTCCAAACACAATGTACATTTATTATACTTTTGTATCGTATCGTGGTTTAAAAGTCTCGCCGCTAGCCTAGACTCTCTAATATATTATGCAACTTCTTTGGTCAACGCTTGAAAAGTATCTTTTGTTATAATGCATAACGCAATGTCGCAATTGCTAAAACTCTTCTGAACGTTGTTCATTATGACCGTATAAAGTCGTTAGTCACGTGATCAATAGAGTTTAAGAATGCCTCCTTACGCCTGGCGCTAACACTCCCTATTAAGAGTTTTTCTGACGTTAATTCGCCGTCTCTTCCAGCAGCATTACATTCCTTTCTGTATACTGCGTAAACAATAGCGAGAAAATAAAAAGTAATGTTAAAAAATTTCCAACTTCTAACATTGAATAGCTTTCTTAATATTTCAGAATGAAAAGCGAAACTTCGTTCATAACATAACATTACGTAGTGTGTTAATGAATAATTTCAACCTTGTAGCTCATACAAATGTTAATAAATAATTTAAATAATTGTTAATTAATTAATATTATTTTTAAATTAAGTTTAGAATTGATATTTATGGCACAAAGTTCCAAAATATGGTATTTTCAGCCTTCTTTTTCAGTTTTTTTCAAACCTGTGTCATTAGAAATAGGGTAAAAAAAGTTAATTTGGTTATCTATCAGAGGCACACAATATCCAAAATGCGGTAAAATTTTGACGAAGAAATTAGGTTCAATAAACATTCCAGAGACAATTTTGTAGAGTTTTTTTTTTCTTTTTTTTTCAATATTCACGTAAGAAAATTGAAATATAGCATCTAATATATCAATTTTTGAATGTAAAAATTCAACTTCCTAGCACTTACCATTACTGTAAAAATTAGGTTTTAATTTGATGATTTTTGCAGATTGCTTAAAAAAATAATGCCGTTTCAACCCACGTGCTCAGAAAAGTACTTTTATGAAATTACTTAAAAAATTTCTCAGGAGAAAGAGCACTCTAGAATAGTGGAGTATTACAATAAATGTACTAACCTTGCCCGTGGTAAGGTTTATGTATTATACGTCCGCCTCAACAATCATCTTTACCATTTCCAGAAAAAAATAATTTGCGTACGTTGAGCTTCTTTTTTGGAGTACCTGCTCTTATGAATTAACGGGCATATACGCTTGGAAAGAACGGAAGAGGAGGCGAAGGGCACCATCTTGATTTTTCTCCCGGATGACAAAAGGTCAACCTACTCCGCTGGCTTCTGGACGTATTAGAAACAGAATTTTCTGACGAACTCCTACGCAGTAATAAACAGTTTCTCAGCAAAAATGTCAAAGAAAACTTTGTTCATCCCATTACCCAGACCACTCTGGTGTGTTTCTTACACCCGAAATAACTCGTCATGTATACAGAAACTGGCAGGCTTTCCACGGCTTCGCAGAAATGACAAGGGTCTTTCTGATAACTGTATTAGAACTTGGGGTCCACAATATTTGTTTTTAACACACTGAAACTTTTGTTTGAATGTCCAAGATACACGCAATGGCATCACTCAATATTCCAATTAATTTCAGAAAATCAATTTCATTCTTTCTGAGACTTTCGGGCCGCAGGAAGCAATTCAAGTAGGCCGTAGGTTTGGCACCGTTGTCTTGAACCGTGAAATATACTATGACCGTAAAAATGTCTAGCCGGTTTTAAACTAACGATACGGTCGATCACGTTCGAAGTCTGAATTGTGGGGCATTAAAGTCGTCGGCCGGATACCCCGTGACAAAAAAACGACATCTTTATCACGTAGATTTATGATTGTAAGAAATCTACGACGCCTACAGTCCTTGTAGACAAATTCAATAGGGATTTTCATGTTACCAAACGTGTGTACATGAAGGGAATTTGGTACATTTTTAATAGCAGGGTCGACTTAACAAGAGACGAAAGAACAAGAGAAAGATGCTTTACCAAATATCTTGAATTATTAATTAGTTTAAAGTTGTAGTTGCTAATTACGTTGGTATTGCAATGTCGCATTTAAATCCACTCTTTTGTTATTTAAGGTCGCATCAACATCGCAGGTCATTAGCGAGCACTATTGGGGTTAACGGTACGGTAACTATGAAGGTGAAACGATATGGTGATGATAAGGGGTGAAATCCATTTTTTGTCTAGAGAGATATACTATCTTGCGAATTGATGTAGTCGTGAGACTTAATAATTGCTCATTTGACACTACCTTATACAGAGGTACGTATGTAAAACGAAGATCTTTTCATTAATGAACGCAATATAATTTCATTTCTAACACCTGGTAGCAAAGGTATTCCAGTACAAAGGTATGAATATTTATTTCCCTTTATCAAAAATAATACGACCTTGTATCTGACTTTTAAGAAGCATACAACTAATTTTCATTGTTCAGAAGCACGACAAAGGAGCTATTTTAGCATTTGTTTAATGGATCAAAGGAAACTGGATGAGAATCAGATCGAGATGGGGTCATTGATCTAATAATTCTAATTTTTTTTTTTTTGCTGATAGAAACACTCTAAAATTGTATGCTTTAAGTGGCATAGAAAGATATTATATTACAGCTTAGCACACTTAGTCTCGAAATATGTTAAATAATAACAACAGAATTAATAATAAATATTACTATTTTCTTTTTCATTAGTAGTCTCTGATGGTATTACAACAGTTTTGCAGCATAAAATATTTGACTTTTATTTTCCAGAATTATTTCCAGAGATAGCGTCACAAAACTTCAGCCAATCAACGGATTGTTACCTAATTCTTACACGCAATATGTGGTCTAAACTAGACTGATTGATTGACTTGAAGCAGTAGACGCCACCACCGCTGTTTCGTGTCAAACAACTAATTTTATTTGCGACTAAACGCGACGGACAGGGTCGATGGTCATTATTTCACATATGAGAATTAAATGAATTCATGAATATAGTGAATTCGAAGCCGAATGCCATTTCCATTTAAACTTTTGAATTAAAGAAAATAAATATAGCTGATTTTCGCGCTTTTTGGGTTAGTTTTGAAAGTCTTGGTTGAAGTATTAGTAAGATAGAAGTTGCTACATTATAATTTCATGTGACCGTTACCAATAATACCATAAAGTATGTGCTGTTGTGGCACAGTATAGTTTATAATTTTATCTTGAATTTTTTGTTATGCATTGATTGTACGATTTTATTTATTATTATAATTCTATTAATATCTATATTTTATGAGTTTTATGTTAAATGAATAATCATGTTTTACTGATGATTCCCTTATCCCTCTCTTACTTCAGTATGTTCCTATTGATATTTGTCTTTTATAATTTTGAGCTGCAATAATATTAAATCGTTTACACATGTTGTTTCTTTCCCATGCGAAGCTGGAGGTAAAGTACGCACTAGTTATAATAATTTTCAGTCCAGAAACGCGAGTAAAAACAAAGATAATAGAATTTTACGCCTGTAGATACAACACCCTTAGCGCCTGTGTATGGCAAATTGCCTGCCATTTAGGCGACGACCGTTCGCTGGTGAAGAATCAACTACTGTGAATGCTTTTGGAAGCATTCATAACATGGTGTTTTAATTTTAAATTAACTTGAGGAACTATGTAAGCTTTTCCCGTTAGCCGTGTGGCACCGGTCGCTCATTTTCGCGAAGCAATAGGAAGAAAGATCCTAAAGATATGCCTTACGTTCTCCCTCCATCCCGCCTCATCCGTCTCCCCATCCATCCATATTCCCTCCGAATTCGAAAATTTGCATACGAATCGAACATTATTGTAAGATTTTATAATGATATCCTACAAATTGTAGCAACAAAGGTAGCTCATGGCATCAATTGATGTCACTACAGAGCCTTTGAACGGGAGGTCCTAGAGGTCGAGTCCCGACGGTGTGGCAGGATTTTCGACACTAATATAGGCAGCTAGGTCGAATTCAGCCGCTGCTGAAGGGGAATTCTAGCGGTCGGCTGCTCTGATCGGTAGTTTTACGAGGTTTCTCTGATCAAACGCCAGGCGAATGCCGGAGCAGCACTCTAGCAGACGGGCAACGGACCACGGGCGATCTTTCCTTCTTCTTCCTTGTCTTATTTTCACCCCTTACTTAGATATTCTTATACTCCCACGCACCACACTGTCACACTTCTTGGGATACCAACCGGGAGCTTAGGGCTTACCCCGGCTAGGGGCGGTCCACCGCTGATGTGAGATACCTGGTTGGGGAAAATCCCTGCAAGCCGACGTAGGTCTGTACCGGATGTCGCTAGCCAGCGGAGAAAGATAACTACCATCTCCCGGGGTGAAAACGTGCACTACATTTACGGGACTAATGACCTTATCAGTTGACTCGCCCGGAATCACTAATCAATCAAATTGGTAAAATATAGAATTGTAACTCTAAAGAAATAGCTTTTTTTATTTTTTTATTATTGGAAATTATTGTGTACGGAATAATTCTCCCAAAGTATGCGTGAGATATTTCCAGATTTCCGAACCATAGATATGAGTCCCAAATTATTTTCAGGATCTATCGTGATTCTTTTTCATGTTTGACCAAGTACAGTAACGGGACGTAGGGTAGCAGTGTTTCAGGTGTCACTAAAGAGCCCAAAATTACCGCGAAAGACTTTTTGGGAAATTGTGATGTTATTCTTTTTTGTTCTCGTATTTAGCATATTTCGTGGTAGGGGTGAGTTCAGAAATTTTGAAAAATGGTAAAAAAAGAACCCAAAATTCTCTTCTTTCGATAGTAATAAAAAAACTGAAATTTGAGTAAGAGAGAGTGCTAGCATTACAAATCCATTTTGAAACTTTATTTTCTAGAGGTTGTGGGGTATCAAAAAATAGTTTTGGTGTTACTAAAGGGCCCAAAATTGGCCAAAATGTATGCTGCAAAACCTTTGAGTTTTGAAAAACTGTTGTTTTTTTATAGTAGTAAATAGGATTGAGTTTCGAAATTTTGAAAAGTGGCCCAACGGAGCCCAAAATTCTCTTGTTCGACCTCTCAAAGTTCTCTTGGTTCGATTTTTCTTTTAGAAAGTGGTGGTGGTAGCTTTACCAACCCCTTTTTAATTTTCTATTTTGGTAGGCAGGTATTGGGAGGTAGCTCAATTTTTGAGGGGGTCTGAAATTACCCCAAAATAAGAGCGAAAGATTTTTTGTTGTGTGAATGTGGGGGTGCTAGCTTTACTAACATGAGCCGCGAGCATAATTACCAAATATTTTATTTAGTAGTTGACTTGTGGCGTTTGGTCAGCTGGCAGCGGCGACTGAACTTTTTGAACTCACCTGCCGGCTCGGGGGGCAGGCCGAGGCGCGCGCGCTGGCGGTTGCGCGCGGCGCGCACGCGGGCGCTGAGCGCGGCCTGGCGCCGGCGCCGCACCTCCTTGGCGGCGTCCTGCTGGCGGCGCGTGTCCTCGCGCAGCTTGCCCAGCGCCTCCTGCTGCCGCCGCCGCTCCTCCTCGTCCTGCGCGAACGCGAAGTAGCCCACGCCGTGCGAACGCGCCTCTGCAACCAAGCAAACGCGCGCACGTCACATTACACTGTCGAGCGAAGCAAGCGTTCCCATGCACAAACACGACATTTCTATACGAATTATGATGATCAGCTAATGTTTTATTATCTTACTACTTAATAAGAGTTATTGAAGAGACGAATGGAAAAAGCAGCAATTTATTTTGCCACTAGGTAAGATTGTCGAAGTTGATAGGGTGAATAGCTCAATCTTACGAGCAAAATAAAATCACTTTTACCACGTGCGCCGTATGTGTCAAACAATATTTTAGACACCCTTATTCACTTTCATTTTAATTCGAGTATACTATCACTTAAGCGTACAATGTTACATTAACGTTAGTAGTAGCTAGTGCGATCAGACAAAAGTTTGTTTTAATTTTTTTATTTACAGTTTTCTTTGAACATTTCAAAATTGTCCCATTTTTAGGACTAGTGCTAGAAATTGAACTTTTAAGACGCTCTTCACGCTTCAAAAGTAACCGCTCTTACCAGTTGCTGTGTAAAATAATATATATTGACCATCGCGACATTACAACAGGAGATTATGCAAGATTATAATACGAGATCAAACGAGATTGTTTTGGCAAACTTGATAACGAATCAAAAATTGAAATAGGATGTTACTGTACTAATATTTCAACGTTTTATGCACAACGTAATACTACAACGTTAATTCCACTTCGTAAACATTTCAATGAACACATCTTTTCGTTTAAATTTGACTATTCGACCTGCGAAAGGTGACCTAATGATGTTGATAATACTTAATAAGAGATCATGGATTAGTTCTAATATTACTTACATTACGAAACTGATAATTGTTGTTAATACAGAGTGACCAGCGATATAGCTTTTTGGAATTCGACGCCTTTTGTCGGTTTTCCACGTTTGAGAATATAAATTTTCCAGGTCGTTTCGCACATTACAACACGTTTTTTCTGATTATTACTTAACCGTACTACAATACTATGATACGTACTATGATACTCACCACTTTTCTTTCGCATCCGAGTACTATACTTCGATTTTTTTAAAGTGGTCGATGAAATTATATTATTGTTTTGCCTCATGAAATGAATCATTTTAACAGTGATATGCACATTTCTGAGGTCACGAGACGCATTGAGAAGGTCGTTCGCGAATTAATTAAAAATATTAATTTTATAAGGTTGGAGGTGTAACAATGACTTAAAGTCATCGGCCACTTAAAAAAATCGAAGTATAGAGTGCAGAATGTTATACAAAACAAGCTTTAAAGAAAACACCTTTTTTTCTAGGAAGAATATGTCACTAATTAATATTCAGAGTCCTAAAATGGTTAAGAAAGTATTTCTTTAGCCGCAGAGTCAGTTCAGCGACCACGAACAGACGTGCCTGCCGCTCCTAGGACAGTGAGTAACTTCGAAATGAACTGACAAATGTATACATTATAATACAAAATACATGGCTGCAGATTTGTTGCTGAAGTATTTGTTAGACAAATTAGTTAAGTAAAAATGATCAAGAGACAGTTCGGTTGATACAACTCAGTCCAACTTTCATACAATGCTGTAGATAAAGGGAAAGAAATTATTACATTAAAGAGAGTAAAGACATTCCTGAGAAATTCCATGGGAAATATCGGAATCGGTAATTTCAGTACACTGGCTATCGAGAAGTGTCTGCTAAATTAACTGTGCCGAAGCGACAGCTTTAAAGAACAAATTATCGACGTTTCTGTTGAATGAAAAACCTATCAATAATTTACAAAAAAAAAAAATGTAAGATACGATTTTCAGAATACAAACTGCAAGACTCTAGCTTCGCCACAGGGAAACATTATGTATAATTCAAAACCTCGAAAGGTCTACCAGGTCGAACAAGGATTAATAAATTTAAAAAAAGCCGGATAAAAAAAGCCGGAAAGTCAATCTCGGAGCTGATGCCAACGCAGGATTTGAAGTACCGTGCTCCTTAGATCGGTTTCGGAAAATGTCGGTCCTACTGTGAATAACAGTTTTCAATCCACAAGTATTAATATTCTTTTTTTTAAATGGATATTCTGCTGTCGATTCTAGGCCCACTAACAAGTTCTCATAAATTTAGACGATAACTGAGATACGACTGACAACTGATTACATGACATATCTGAAAAGTACGCTTAATAACACTAAGATTTTCATTTTTAATAACACTTTTGAATTTTAGGAATAAAGAAATCTTCATACTTGCTTGAAACATTCCAGATACCTTAATTTTTGGAGTTTTGAAGATTATATAATCGATTTTGCAATACAACAATTTTAAAAAGTTGTTCAGTAATCGTATTTAGGATCATAATAGTTTTCTCACCGATTTAAATTCTGTTACGAGATTTCCGAATTTTTTCAAAACAGAGATTTTGTTTTTTATGCTTAACATAGTTTCAATTGATAGATAACATTTAATCATCGGATTTTATCTCTGTTTTAATTTGGACATTTGATTTTTTAAATATTAAAATGTTTAAATTTTTCGAACTTCCCGATTAGTCTTGCATTAGTTTTATATGATTTACTGAATCCACAGATATAGGCTCTAGCAGTGATTTCTAATGAATATAAAAACAATGACCGTTTAAGGAGTTTCTCTCTTTGTTAATTTTAACCATTAACTTAGTAACATATCACAATAATAAACGAGAAAAAAATCTTAATTGATTCTTCAAATGCTAACAAAACGCATGTTTTACGCTATATTTTCGTTTCACCAAGATCGTTTCGCTTGACGATTATCAAAATATTCCTTACATTTTGACCGGTACACCCTGTCATCGACGCCTCGTTATCTTTTGATGTGGGGTTAGACTGCATCAAACGCATACACCGTATTTCGTTGACTTTGTTATTTCATTCTTTTGCCGTTAAAGTGGGGCACGTGCGATATACGCGCACGTTTCCTTGAGCCCTATAATACTTACCTTCATTTCTTTACTAACATTAGTTGAATTATGAATAAGTTATAGCAACATTGTTAACAAAATCTGATAACCAGAAATGTTCGCTCCCGTATTACACTATTTTGCATCGAAAAACGAAAACTACAGATTTGATATTGAAGTCCTGTCGTCAAAATAACCAACACCCACTACTCTCGCATCCATGGTGGAAATAATTATTATTTCCACCATGCTCGCATCTATAGCGAAATGAGGGCTCAAGAAAACGCGTATAGATTATATTTGGGCGTTTATACGGCAATAATTACTATGTACGTATATAATTTTACGTTTATACGAAAAATTAAGGATGCGGCTTATATTAAAATAAATACTCATATAAATAAAATACTCATATAAGAAAAATAAATTTTCATACGTAAAATAAAATTAATACAAATCTTTACTCCTTAATAATTTTATCTTTACTTCTTGTAAATGGGGGGAGCATAATTATTTAGGAGGGGAGTCAAGCGCACATTACAGGGGGAGAAGGAGAATCCAAAATACTCCAAATTTGCATTACGTAATTTATGGCGGCACCATATAAAACGTTTCTTCTCTTAGTCATACTAATTCTTGAATATAGACGACTGTAGTAAAGACATTAGTAAGAATAATATTGATAAACTATTGAGTTGGCATTAATATTTCGGCATTAATATTCGAGGTAAGATAAAAATTACGACGAATGAATTTTTATTGCAACAACTGCTGGCGTCATTTGATCGGATATGGCCGATAGCCTGATGTGGCGGGATCAGTCACGCATCATGGATTTCGAACAACACATTAAGTTTTGTTTCAACGAAGTGCCAAAGAAGCTCGTAAAATGATAAAATCAAAAAATGGCGAAAAGCAGTAAATCTGAGGATTGTTTACAGGTGATATGAGCGATTTAAAGGCGGAAATTAGTCGGTTGAAATCGAGCAACGGTTGGGACGTCCTTCGACATCAAGAACAGAGGAAAACGTGAAAAATAAGGCAAAAATTATCCGTTCAAACAGACGAATGATTATTCGAGAGCTTTCCGAACTAACCTCGTACGGGTCCGTGCAAAGCATTTCAACCGATAATTTTCAACTGCGACGACCAGAAAAATGAGCGAATGGCTTCCTTATTCATCACGACAACGCGCCCTGTCACACGTCGCTTTTGTTTCGCGAGCTTTCGGCCGGAAAAAGTGTTCCTGTCGGTCCACATCCACCTTACTCACCAGATTTATCACTATGAGACTTCTGGCTCTTCCACAAAAAATAAAAAAGCATGCGAAAATGAAAACGTTTTGACACCATTACCGACATTGAGAGGGTCAAACGCTGCTCCTGAAAGCCCTTCCCCTTTTGGTAGAGGAGAAAAAATTTCGGTAGCAGGGCTTTCCCACTAGTTTTAAATTTTCTTTTTGCGCCTTTAATAATAAAGGTAGAGATTTATTTTTTAATGAAAAATATTCCTTAATGTTAGATCTTCAAATCTTTCAACGTACACATTCTTGAAAATGTCAGTAGTTTTCCCGAAATTTCGAGTTAAAACGTGGAGTATCACAAGACTGTTACGAATATAGTTCGTACAGCAAACGCCCGTTCATTGTTTTCTCCTATAAGATTAGTCGCGAGAGCACGTGATTCTCAACCGCAGCACACGAGTTGAAATTCCAGCCTACTTTATTTCCTATAAATTTTGTGACAGAATAGTACATAATGCACTCAATTCAAAGGCAGCAACCTATATCCATTTAAAAATTTGAAATTTAAATAAATAAGTAGATAAACACAGCTAAATGTTTTTTCTCCGTTACATGAGGAGTGTAAGTAATGGCTAACGTGTTAGTGGGATAGAAGATGCCATACTATATTACGTAATCGTTACGAATAATACGAAGAAGTTTGTGCTGTTGAACTTTGTAGCATCACTAGTTTATCTATTTCTTCGAATATTGGGGGATTATTACACTTTTCACATCAAATATTTCACACCTTCCGCTTATTAAGCAACGTTTAAGTGTGTCGGTGTGTAATCTTGCGTCATTTCAAAGCGATTTATAGCAGTCAATTTTTTTCTGAAAACGCGGAAATGGTTCAGGAAACGATGCCAAATCTATAGATAGATGGAAAAAACGTGACCGACTCTACCCGTTCACCTCTGGAAGAACAGAAAACGTCATGTTTTCTATTCGGGTGTTCGAACTTAATTTTGGAAACGTAATTAAGCGCTCTCAACGCCTATTTTAGCACTCACACAATGTACTTATTTACGAGCGTTTCATTAGCGTCCAAATGGCCAATGGTTTTGTCGATAAAACAACTGCAATACACTTTAATGGGGAGGACATCTGTCTTTTTGTTTAAAAATGTGTCTGGTTAAAAGAATGGAATAAAAATATTTCATTTATTCTTTTACATTAAATTTCGCAAGCTGCGTATTTGTCAATACGTTAAAACACGATGTATCAATACGCTTAATGAAAATTCATAATAATGAGTTTTATTTATTTGTATGGCTTTGATATAGAATATTTAGAGACACGACGTCGTAAAAAGAACTATAGTTAATTCAAACACAGTGCACGAATAATTATGCGATTTATTATTTAAATAGAAAAAACACATAAAATATTCAACTTGTACAAAATGTTAGATACTGAATGAATAAGGAATGTAACAAGTTCGTATATTGTTACTTCTCATATTTCTTTTTACAGACCTCCTGCGGACTAAAAGACGACATTTGAATGAATTCTTGTAGAGTTCAGCCAATCCCTACCTATTTTGTAAATAAAGGGATTTTTTACGTCTAACCTCAAAAACATACCCATATTGAACAAATTCAACTATTTCGTCGAGAATTTAATAGCATCTAGATTCAATAAAATCTCTAGAAAACAGGAAGGTCGCAGCCTGCCTGTACTCGTAATCAAGGCTTGCTCTTTGTGGCATCAGTATTCTACGAGGTCCAGAAAGTTTGCAAGAACAAATCTCACTTGCGAGGTAATGCACGGAAAATAAACTAACAGTTAACTTTAACTAAAACTACCTTAGTTTGGAGGCTAGCAGCACGTTTTAAGCCTTAACCCAATTTTAGAGTGGTATTTCCCAAAAACGAGAGAAAAAAAGAAAAGAAAAAAAAACGAAGGTAAAAAAGACAGTGACCTACTTTAACGGACACTCACAAAAAATTTAAAACTTTTAACTTCCCCCAGAAAGGGCCGGATCGCAGATTTTCTTTTAATAACTCCTGCTCCCAACGCCAGTGGCAGGTACCTCGAGTACAGGGAGGACTGACTGTCTGCTACAATATCGCTTTCCGGGGCCGCTAAACGACGTCTTGCGTCCCCCGGGTCCGGCCCACATCTGGAGCGCGTTTTTATTTCAAAACAACGCTGTCAGTTTGTCGGGGGCGGCGCGCCAACGGGGGGTTATCCGGGGCCACGAGGGGGCCCCGGGCCCCGCGCTCCCAGGCGGAGCGTCGACGGCCCCGCACAAAGGAATGTGGACACGGCGCCGCCTGCCTCTCCCTATTCGCATGGCCCGCGACTCCCGGGAAGATTACGGCTCATCTAATTACACGCCGCTCAACGAGATTTGAACAGCCCCGGCGGCGATGTTGCGACCGAAATGCAGTCGAGCTCCCATTGAATATTATTAGAGGTGAACGTTCACAAAATCCAATGAAACACAAATGTGATTACATTTATTGCTTGTCACGCAGAAACACATTATCATTGGCTTAGTGATAGTGCATTGTTAGATGAATAAGTTGGATTTTCGTTTCCTGCGTAAATGAAAGAATGCGTCACTTGTGAAAATACAAACCTATTCGGATTAAAGACTTGCTCATTATAAGATTGTGTTCAGTCAAGTTTGGTGAAATATTAATTAATTAAAGATCTCATAATACGGTTAATAAAATCAATATGTCAAATCCATAAAATACATGCAAAAAAGCAAGAATAATGAAAGAAGTTGCTCTAAGTTTTTGCTAACAAAAAAAGAAAGCAGTTAAGGCAAGAAAGGTCTCAGTCTCCCCTTCTGTCTTCTCCCCTTCTGTCTTTTATGGTTCATATTTTGGAACTCTAGAGTGGCGGCTACGTTACAAACCATTACTTGCCACGGCTGTTTATGGGCGCGACGAACGAAAGAGAGCGCATCACAGAGGAAGCAAAGTATTTGGGATGATGTGGAACGATGGGGTGATAGAAAAGTTAAGACCCGTGCAGTAGCGAGGCAGTATATCAGAATGCGACAGTTGGTAAAAAATGCACTATGCTGTTGTATGGTCTAGCGGGCACTAAAAATCACATCTATGTAATAAACACAATATTAAAAATAAAAGTAATTTTTTTAGATATATTTCTCTTAAAATCGCAAAGTGCAGATAAGAAACAAGTTATTGATGATATTTTCTTCCGGAAATTAATGCTTTTACTTAATATACGGAAGGTAGCATAGGACCAGTATCGTTTATCGATTTGACCTGTATGTGGCAAAGCCAAAAATGCACGTAATTTAGTGCATTAATTTCCTGAAAATCCGAGCGTTTATGGGCACAATAAAAATGTAATTCCATTGAAAATCGAAGATCGTTGTGATAAAAATTTACGAAACGTGCAAATCTGTACACTTTAAAACGAGTTTAGTGATATTGTAGTCCTTATGATTATGATTTATTTCAACATCATAAAAATTCGCAAGAAAATATCCGAAATTCATTAAAAATTGATTTCATTTAAATAGTTACTTTCTTACAAATTATTGAAAATTCGTGTAATTAAACATGTAAGAGCAAATCGTAGCATTCTTAACCTTACAATCCATTTAACATTTTCAATTTTCTCCCAAAACAGATAATGCACATATGTTTCTAATATACAGTATCAGTGTTTTTCCTTTCTGACCCAATATATGTTGTATATTTGCAAATATGCGTCGATCACACCTTGTGATATTGACAGGTCTTTTACGAAGAACAAGAGGATATCGTCTGATTGGAGTCGCTTACGATGAACATAAAATATTAACAATTTGTTAATGATACTCTATGTTGTTAATAGGAAATGAAATGTAAAGACGTAGATAATCTGTTCTTAATTTGCACATATTCTCTCTCGTGTCAAAAAATTGTAATTTTCATTGCAAAATTCACGTTTTTATAACTATGCGTACTATACATCTGTGCATATTTCAACATTTCTATGATACATTTGCCTACATATTTTATGGGGAGACCACAGGGCAGTTACATTTCGGAAAACATTAATAGGAAGGTATAGAATGGAAATTTATTTTTAATACAGGTATCTTGAATGGGATTTCTGCCTAACCCGATCTCATCTGGTGATTTGAGGTAAGTTATGGTAAATCTGTGTGGAGAGAGAAGAGTGATATGTGATGTGGTTTTCTACTGTTACAAGCTGGGATTCATTGTGCAGCTGTTGGTTTAAAATAAACCATCATGCATTTGAAATTGAATGGAGAAACAGGTTTTGAACGATCTAAAATTGTTTTCTGTTCGATATTTGCGGCACTTATCCAAACTGAGCAAGGATAAGAGTGATCTAATTATTGTTTTAAATATAGTTAGGACTGTGTTATATGGAAGTTTCGCTGACCTGTTTATTATTGAACTTCGTTGGTGGAATATTGCTTTAGCTTGTAATATTTTATTATTTATATGCTGTTTCCAGTTTAATTGTGTATCCATTAATAATCCTAGGCATTTGAGGGGTTTGATACGCGGGTGCCTGTTAATTACTTCCTGATTTAATGTAAGTTGAGTGGGAGGGTTAGATGGTTTCAGGGTGAATATTTTTACAGCAGTTTAGTTTGAATTGCACTTGATTTTTATTTTGTTGCCACAGCTGCCTGGAGGGTTAATTGAAGTTGGGTCTTTTCTCGTGAATAGCCGGATGCATGGATTGCTGTATCATCACCAAACTGAGCTATTTTTATTGAGTTGAGTTTCGGTAAGTCTACCACGTACGGGTTGAATGATGTTGACGAAAACGACGACCCTTGTGGTAATCCTGTTTTGACAGTTTGAGGATTTGATCAGTAGTTACTAACCGCGACCGACGTTATAACTTGTATTATTTATGTAACCTGTATTATTTGGATTAAATAAAAATAGTATTTCTATTTCTTTGAGTTTGGGGTTAATGACATGTGCCAGATCCTGTCAATCGGCTTCGGCGACATCTAGAAAGATTGTCAACATCTAGGATGATGTTTCCTCTGAAAGACACTGTAGATGTGTTCTGACAAGAGAAGTATTGGTTTATAATTTCCTACTAGACTTGCTTTTATATTTGACTTTTGAATTGGAAAAGTAATTGCATATTTCCTTGTTTGTGGAAAATATCCTGGTCGTAAAAACGAGTTGTAGACATTGGTAATGCATTTTGTGACTAGATCAGTGAGATTTTTTAAGACCTTGTTAATGTTCTCGAGACCGGGGGCTTTTTATAGGTAATGCTTTTAAAATGGTTTTCATTTCTTTTGGAGATGTAGTATATTCAATCTTAGGGTGGAGGCCATGCATCGTTATGTCATTTGATTTAGTAATTGTTATGTGTAAGGGTGCAGTTTTGTGGAACGTGTTGTACAGGCAAAGGTGGCTCAGGGCATCAGCTGATGTCACAGCAGTGCCTCTGAACGGGAGGTCATAGATTCGAGTCCCGACGGTGGCAGGATTTTCGAAGGTCGAATTCAGTCGCTGTTTGGAGGAAAATTCTAGCAGTCGGCTGCCCTGATCGGTAGTTTTCCGTGGTTTCTCCGATCAACACCAGCCGAATGCCAGAGCAGTACCCTAACAAACGGGGCCACGGACCTTCCTCTTTCTTGTCCTATCCTCATCTCACGCTTACACTCACCAAATTACTACACATGCGGGGACACGAGTCAGGATCTTAGAGCTTGTCCCGGCAAGGGCAGTGTCCTGCAGGTGGGAGATATCTGGTAGTGAAAAAAAAAACAACCTGCAAGCCGACGTGTAGGTCGGCATCGGATCTCACCATGCAGCGGGTAAAGTTCACCGCCACATCACGAGGTAACACACACTACACTTATGGGGACTAATTACCTTAGACGTTGACGCGCCCAAAATCACTAATCAATCTATAATTGAATTTGTTGTGAAAAACGGCTAGTTCTTCTGAAATTTGGCTAGTTCTGCTTTCTACTCCGGTATGAACATTTTTCCTGTTTGTGTTTAGTGGCAGACTGGTGACTTTTTGACTCTGGAGTATTTTTTTTGTGGAACGCCATAAGGAATTGTTGTTAGTGCTTAAAGAATTAACAAAGTTGTTATACAGGTGATCTTTGTAGTTTGTTGGTACTTTCCTTGTTATGCTAGTTATTAGATTTAGTTCAGCTTCCTTAGACAGGCCCAAAGTCTTGTTTTATTTCTAGTGTTTATTAATTTTATTATTTCACTCGGTAGTTTTTCATTATAATTTTTGAGGTTGTAGTTATTATTTCTGAGTTTATTATTGTAATTTGGATTCCAAAATTTGAATGTGTTATTGCCTGATCTATCTCTAGTGAGTTTGGAAGTATTTTTGTTTTTGGTATACGATTGGATATAATGATTATGAATTTATTCCAATTAGTTTTTAGTTTATTTTTGGAGGTGGTGAATGCCGAGGAGGTAATTGAAAGTGTTGTAATTAACACCGGCAAGTGATCTGAGTGGAGTTCAATTACGACGTAGGCATAAAAAATCACATTTGAGTTTATGATAACTATGTCTGGTATCTCCGGGTTTCTTAAACGGTCATATGGATAATATGTCGGGGTTGGAGGGATATTACTTTGAATGATATTTGCTAATAGTGTTCTGCCTGTATCTGCTAATATCTGCCTATATCTGCTAATAGTGTTTATCAAGGTTGTTTATGTAGATCCCCATATTGTATTTTTAGCGTTTAAATTACATAGTGGAATTGTATTTTTATTTAGTTTAAATAAGGTTTATTGGAATGTTAGTACAGATTTTTTGACCTGGGGAATTGTAGGTAGCAATTATTTACGAAGGTTGATTAGCAATTTTCAGGTTTATTGCAACTGTTTCGAGTTTAAATAATTGTGTGTTTGTGATAATGGATTAAGTTGGTTTTTATAGCTACGAGCACGCCCCCATCTTTCGTTGAGTGCATATTTTTCTATGAATTGTGTATCTTGGAATGAAGATATTGTGGTTTTCTTTCAAATAGGTTTCCGTTACGCAGGGTACATCGCTTTTATGGGAATAGAGGAATTGTGTAAGCTCGTTTTTTTATTGGAGACGCTGTTAGCATTCCAATTAGCAAGGATTAAATTTCCATGGATCTGAGTTGCCATAGCTGGTTCCAATATAATTGGAGACTGTATTCTGAATGGAGCTTAATATAATAGGAACCGAGGAGTTTATGAACTTAACTATATGAGTTGTTATTGAATCTATTATTGTATGCAAGAGTGAGATTTTGGATTCATGGTTTTGATTGGGGGTATCTTGAATCTATTAGGGTTTCCGACTCTAATCATGACAAAGCCATCATAGGGTAAAGGCTTCATATCTGCCCTTCAACTTACTCTTACATTTTTACCTTTGCAACCAGTTTACTTTTTCATTTGATTTTTTCCTTATCCTCCTGTACTATAGCAGAGGTAGGATTGGAATCACTTCAACAATATCATCTCGAATTTTCGATCATGAAGACGTTTAAGGTCCTTTTGATGGGAACTTCGCACACACGTCCGGATAAATATCTATTAGTACTGCTCGAAAGATAGGTAATTGTGAGATTGATGCAGGTAACAAGATGATACAAGCAATTTTGTACCCGAAACTCGGGATGGATGGATTGATGGATGGATAGAAGAACGTGTCACGTATACTAAATGTGACGTGTCGGATTATAAGCGTTTGAGATGGAAATGGGTAAATATTTCAAGAAAAAGATACAGCTGAGCCGTTCCGGAGATCATCTAGATATTTTAATTATTGGGGGGCTACTTTAGATAAAGCCCCTGTGACATTTTTTGAGGGGAGGGGGAATGAATTTTTCTTTAAATGTCTTGTAATGTAAAAACGTAATGTGCTGTCATTTATTTAAATGTAATTCTCGTAAAGAAAAATTATTTATTAGTATGGAATAGTTCCATTTTTCATTAAAATATTTGAGATTTTAAAAATGGCAAAAGGTGAATTTTATTTCCCAACCTATCCGACACCTCTAAAATTAAAGCCGGAGATTTCTTTCTCAATGCAATTTTCTCCTCAATTTTACATCTTTGCATGAGGTCATGAACCGTAAAAAATGAGTAGCTGTTCAGTAATAACAATGAGGAGGAAAAGATTCGGTATACCGCGCATTCCCACCTCATGTCTGGAAGGGAGGGGATGACAAAGCAAGAGAGCTCCAAACCGCCCAACGCCCCTGGGCGGGCGCCTTAGAGGGGTCATCGTGCTGGCGCCTCCCGCGACCACCTCGTATGCGCAAGAAGGAGCGAGCGGCCGCGGGCGCAGGGGGTGAGGGGGACCAGGCGAGTCAGGGAAGGGTAGGGCGCGGCTGGGCGGGACGGGGGCGGGACGGGCGGGGCGGGGCGGGGCGGGGCGGGGCGCGGCGGGGCGGGGCGGGGCGGGGCGGGGCGAGAGCGACACGCGCTGTCGATGGGATATCAAATTGGTTTTGGTGCGACGCGCAGGAGGAAGTTTGAAACGCCGTGTCACCAGACGCGCTCTCAACTCTCGCGAGGGGGATGCTGCTACATTTCCGCAGAGGGTGACCCGCCCGGCGGATGTTCCGGTTCGCTCCGCGAAGCGGGCAACGGCGGCGGCGGCAGCGGCGCGCAGCATCCGCGGCGACGGAGGCGGGGGCGGGGGCGGGGGCGGGGGCGGGGCGGGGGCGGCGGGATCGATGCGCCGCCGCCGCCGCCGCCCAATGGCGAAGTGGTGCGGCCCGGCGCGGCGCGGCGCGACGCGCAGCGCGGGCGGGCGGTGGGGGCACGCGGGCGGCGCAGTGGGCCGCAACGCGAGGCTGGACCACGACAGCGCGCCACGTTGGGGCTTCACGGGCACGCCAACTGCTATGGTCTTCAGTGCCGTTAGAGTTCATGTGTTTTTCGGGAGGAGGCGGTATTCTTTCCCCGCTGGACAGTGAGATTCGGCGGCGACCTACAAGTCAAGTCGGCTTGCGGGAGATTTCCCTTTCCAGGTGTCTCCGCAATCGAGGCGCCCCCTCCTCAATCTGGACAAGCTCTACGACCCCGACGACTGGCCACCAACGTGTGTGATAGTGTAGTGCATGTAGCTGTGTGTGTAAGAGGAGAGGATAGGAAACGGATCGTGCGCGATCTGTGTCCCGTTTGTTAGGATTCTGCTCAGGCATTCGCCTGGTAGTGATAAAAGAAAGCAAGGAAAATTACCGATCAAAAAAGCCGGCTGCTAGAATTCTCTTCCAGACAGTGGCTGCATTTAATCTAGCTAAACAGAAAATCCGCCAACGTCGGGACTCGAACCTTATGACCTTTCAATCAGAGTAACTGCAGAGACAGCAGCAATGCTGGCTCTGAGCTACACTCAGCCGGTTGCTTTGTAGCCGTGGGCGCGGACGGGACCTTAGACCCACAAATAAAAGCCCTGGAGGGGAATGGGGAACTCCCATCCCGCTGTCCAGTTTCCCCGTGTCACTCACGTCGCCAGTCGGCGCTCGGGGGTGGGGTCCCGAGCCACCAGGGTTCTTCAGCTCGAGTGGTCCCCGTTTGGGTGTCGGCTTTGTCTTGGCGCCCCTCCCCCCAAATAAACACACACACACACAACCGCGTGCGCGCGCAGGGGAAAGAGAGAGGGGACTCTTGTACCGTGCAGAGGGGGTAGCATGTCACTCCGATACCAGCCTGGAAAGCTGATAAGCTTCGAGGTGGCGAAGCGGTCTCATCCAGCTTGTGGGTAGATTTCCTCAGAGAGCACTGCGATCTGCTGCCGAATCTAGTAGATCCTGGTCTGACGGCGCGTTTTTGTCAATCAAGGTTGGAAGAGTAAAGCGAAAGGTAGAGATCCACCCTGCGGCGTGAAACCCCCGGTACTTACCAAAGCAATAAAGTAAGCAGTGGACATTCTCTGCGCCGGGTGAGGCGTACGTGACCAAGTGTGAGACGCGATCTTCCCTTTCTCCAACAATGGACAATGAAATCTCGTGAAATAGAGTATTATCCACTTAAAATATGAAACGCGGTGGTTTGCCTTTGCCTTCCTTGCCACAATCACAAGATACACATTGCGACTCATGCGAAATTCGAACTCAAGTTTTGATGGCTGGCATGCTGCAGTCGTGGGTCGAGAGGAGCCATATGAATATTGTTTACATTCATCTCATGAAGATCAAAATCTGTGCTTCTTAAGATGAAGACTAGTAATGCCCCTCTTTAAAAGAATTTTTAAATACTTGTTTTTTTTAATCTCCCACAATCTACGGTTCCTTTCCTCGCGTGTCATCTCTTCTTTTTTTACCTTTCAAAAATTCGGTGGTTACCGCAGAAATCGAGTGGAAATCCATACAGATAGGTAAAAAGTACTCTTCCACACTAAATTTGTTTATTGTAAGGATTGCATTTTTTAGCTACCCATTTTATAAATTTCTTTCTTTCATCTTTATTATCCTATTAATTTATAAAACGAACTGAATAGGATACCTCATATCTTTTTTATGTCCGCACACAAACTGTCATTGAATATTGACGAGAGTACAGCAGGTTTCGCAGCATTTCAATATGCAAGTTTACATCATGTTAATGTACGAATATCCGTCGTCCGAGAAATCTCCTCAGAGCAGGGTTTGAATTCGCTAAAAACTGGGAAGAGGGTTGAAGACTAGTGAGAGAAATTTCTACAGTTTCTATGAGTTTCTCATAGAAAGTGAAAATTCAGATGTACACATCCACAACTCTCCCCCACAGAAATGTGAATGTCATGTTTCACCACAATGTATGACAATGGATTTCAGTTTGGTATATGTTTTTACTAACTATTAAACTCATAAAATTAAAACCAATAATGTTTAACTATACATACAAAACGCCCCCGTCAGGGCGGTGTATCCCAGAAAGTTTATCGCTTTTTCAATCCGATTTTTCTTCGCGCTTCTCCCTTCTGGCCAATCATAAACTGTAATTCATCTCTCTTAGGAGGCGGTAAAAATCGATCGTTATGAGGATGTCTAATAAACCGCGTACATACTATACTATCACACATTTTTTTTGAAATTGAGTTATTAACATTCTATAAAACTTCAAATATTATTCTTTTAGTGTAATATATTATTTAAATCCAGGATGGACATACATGCCAGTGCACTGTGTGTAAAAGTTTAAAAATGTACTGAGTTATATGAGGGAAGTTTAAGTAAAATCCTCATTATCTCAGAACTATGTCAATGTAGGATAGCTCCTTCTTCTACTGAGCCCCTCAATTCTCAAGTAAATCCCCTTCTCGCTTCGCGAATCGAAGATTTATCGACAATTTCTCAAGCACTCGTGGTATTACCTACTACTACTTATTACTGTACAGAGAGAAATGCAATTTTTTAGTTTGGCCATTTAGCTATGATCCGTTTTAAAGAAAGAAAAAAAAAGAAAAAGATGATAACTAGGGAACGGATTTACATGTAAATACATGTTTTTACACGTAGAAGATACTTTCATTTAATAATTTTCAAGACACTCTAGATGAATTAATCATTTTTATTTTACATATTTTTAGATTTTTTTCCTATTACCACTTCTTCCCCTATATTTATTTAATTCTGACGCGTCCAAATGATACGTTTCAGGTACGAGATTGCACATACGAGTATATATTTCTCGAATCGTCTTTCTCATAATGTCATCAGTCTTTCTCATCAGTGTAATAGTGAACTTCTATTCTATAACTTCCGTATCTTCGCACTGAATTGTCAACATACCACCTAGTTTTCGAAATAAAGTATGAGCGGATGTTTGCGAAGTAGAAGTAATGGCTACTACGTTCTCCCTAATATTTCATACAGTTCATGAGCATCTCTATAGAAATCTCACAAACTTTTTTACTGTCAATATCGCTTCCAGCACCTCGCCAAGAAACATACACCACTTTGTCAGAGAAGCAACATTCCAAACCTTTTTATGACATTCTAAAGGCTGGCTTACGGTGGAAAACAATTTAAGAACGTAATTCAATCAACTGTTGTTTTCAATGAATTGTGTTCAAATAACAGAAAGTGTTAGATTTTGCACGGGGCATTGTTCTCTAACCTCCTGCTCCTTACTTGTCACTGACTAGGCGGTACAACAATTCAAGTGCACACCGGCTCCTCGTAAACAACGTTGTTTATAATACTGAGGTATTTTGTGCGCTGAAAAAAAACGTAGTGTGTGGTGCAGATTAGTGTCCAAATTGCTTCTGTAGGTATAGGACGTTCGTTCCGCCGCTACGAATCCATTTTCACACCTGATCGGCGACATTTCGAGTTTGAAAAATACTATCGAGCAATTTTAAGAATTATCATATAATCGTATTTTCTATTGTTTTTACAAGTAGTATGGAATATATATATATATATATTTTATTACGATAAATCTATTTCCAAATAATAAGCCAATTCTCAACTACAAAAGCTGATGACTCATACATGTTTATAACTTCTTCGTAAGTGCCTTAAGAAGCGCGGGGGATAACGAGGAAAAAATAATTTATCATGTAGGTTTTTGCCTATTTGTATTAATAGGAAACCTTCTTAGACTTTTCTCAGACAACAAACCAAAACTGTGTAGCAATAACAGTTTTGCTTATCCAACAATTAAGCATCAGAGTATTATCTGTCATTATCAACAAAACTATTCATTAAGAAGATCCCTCTGGTCCAATAGAAAGGTTTAGGTACATTTTCGCATTTAGAAAGTGGTTGATAAAAATAAACAAACAACAGAATACACAATTTTTAATAACAAATAAATCAAACACGTCATATGCCCAAAAATTCCTTATTATTGTCATACTCAGTAACTTCGAGATAGAATCAAATTCTATTCATTTATAACAAAGTAAGGCACGATATGAATACACTACTGAATAATGAAGCATGAAAAAATAACTTCTACGAATGCCGATATTATATTCTTTACAATGAAATTTCTATCTGTAGAATCCAAGGCGAAAACATTGAACTAAGACAATTCTCATAGGAATAACAACCATTGCAAAATTCTCAAGTTCGAGTTACAAACATGTTATATACCGAATCTCTATCATTTATCAGCATAAAACTGCACCTATTTGTTTGTTGAACTATGAATTTCGGTAATTATTAACTATTTATCAAATTCACGTAATGTACAGACAAATAGGTCACCCAGTGGACTAAGAAGCACCCATCATTGAAATCGCATCGTTGAAACTCGCGAACTCCACATTCCCGTTGCGGTCCAGAAGGGAATACAACGAAACGCCGTGGTTTCAAAGGCAACGGCCGAGGACACACTGCGTTGCCGCGACGAAACCGCGACGGATGAAAGGCGCTTTGGAAAGGTCACGCAGAAACGTACGCCGTGCACTCTGACTCATGCATGATACGTATTCGCTCACCCTTTGCACGAGAAAATTGGTTCGGCCCTCACAAACCCCGAGCGCAGGTTCCAATTGTCAAAAGAACTTTTTATGATGCTTTTATTCCGACTTCTGTGTGAAGGCAGTCACAATACTAAAATCCTACTCTGCACGGCTTATACTACGAAACTCTAATGGCAGTGCCCCACGAAACGATTAGAGTTCTATTTGTGGTTCCCAATATCCCAATCAAACACCAATTTACAGTATATATGTTTCAATAAAATTCCATTGATTTACAAAATTAACTCCGTTTGCTAGATATCGTTATAAAAAAAAGAAGCATCTTGTCATTTGGTTCCCATGATCATGTCAATGCTGAGATAAAGAGCACACAGGTTTTTTGAAACATCTCTCCTAGTGATCAAGGCAATTGTCGCAATATCCGGCTGACTTTTTTTTCTAAAATTTGAGGTTGCACCGGCACCTCAAAATCCCCTAAGTGAAGCTGGAGTGCTTCCGTGACCATAAACGATCGGAAAGCGCTTCGTACAAGTTTTGACCCCGCGGAGCGTCGTTTCGCCCCACCAGGCCGTGGGCGCCGGCGGCGGTGGGGGCGGCGCGGCGCGGCGCGGCACGGCGAGGCGAGGCGCGGCGCTGCGCGAACCGCCGGCAGTGCTCCGCTGTGCGGCGTCGCGGACGGTTGGAGGGCGCGTGCAAGCGGGCTCGGCTCCCGTCCGCCAGCGCGCCCGAACGCCGCCACACAGCCACGCAGCCCGAGGAGCAGCCCCGCATGGCGCCGCGCACCGCCGCCGGGAGGACGGCGCTCGCGGCGGGGACGCCGCCACCGCCGCCCTCGTGCTCGTCCGCCGGCGTGCGCCGCGCCGCCGCGCTGCTCCTGCTGGCGCTCGCCTGCGCCCTGCCCGGCGCCGGCCCGCCAGGTGAGACGCACCCCGCCCGCGCCCCCAACGGCACGACGCACGAACGAAAGCGGGCCAAGGAAACGTTCGTCAAAAGCGTCCCCTAAGGGGCAATTCAAGTTTCGTTTGCTTAGATTACATTTTGATAATCATTAAATATAACGTTTATTACAATCATCAAATAAATTTAGAGCGAAACTGATATCGGACGGAGAGACGAAGACGAATTCGCTGACGCTACGAATCGGACCAACTGGGCAATAATGCCTGGGCTGTCGCGCTCGCCCGCCAGGTGCGGCGCGCACTTCGAGCTCCACGCGGAGGCGGCCGGAGGGCCACGCGACTCCCGCAGGCGGCGAACTCGGCACGCCCTCCGCGGACCATTCTCTCAACTCCCTCGCCAAACAGGTTACACACCTGGCACTCGGGCAAATGTGAAGAATGACTGGTGATTTCAATGACATATACGATTCGATTTTTCTGTAGTGGCCGATGGCATTAGGTCATTGTTACGCCTCCTGCCTCATAAAATGAATCTGTTTAACGTTGAAAAGGACGTTTTATAATGCAGGAGTTGTAACAATGACCTAATGTCATCGGTCACTATAGAAAAATCGAAGACCAGTTTATGTTTGCTCCACGTCACAATCACGCGGTGAAGCTGGGTTCAAACCGACAACCTTTCGCTCCGTTAGAGTGGTTGCCGTCCTACCCGAGTCGGAAATTCAAATACACAAAATTAGTGCATCCTTTAAGGATAACTCGTAGGAGTTACGTACTTACTAGTTTTTGACACTGTATAGGTGTAACCTTTCACGACAGTCGTCATAATGATTGCTGCTGTCGACAACTTCATTTTCTGCGTAAAAGGACTTCTCAGCAAGCGAGGGCAAGGAAACCCCACATATGTACTATCATTACTAGGAAGTATATCATCAAACAACTTATCGGCTGAATTATGACATCTCCTTCCTCACGGTAAAAGTTTCAGGAAAGTACATGTTCCGTCAGACGTGACGAGAATGCAACTCGAGATTAATATTCACGAAATCTTACCATATCTAAAAACGGAACAAATCCAGGTCATTATTGCCGAGTTGGTCGTTTTCGAATTTCATCTTCGTCTGCCCTTCGGATATCAGATTCTTTCTATATTTATTTAATTATCGTACTAAACATTATTTTGAATGACTATCTAAGTATAATCGTACCAAAAGAAATTTGAATTCTTTCTAAGGGAACAATTTTTATGACAATTTTCTTCGCACCATTATAATTCGCCTCTTGTCCTAATGCTGGATATTAGAGCACAACTTGATAAGTCAGTACAGAAAACAATATTAGAAATCCTGCAGCCCACAATGATCCCCACACAGAGCGTTGGCTGGGATACCTGTTCCAAGAAAACTCCTATTGGCGCGAACATGTTACCATGACAACGTTGCGCATCTACGATTCTGATCAATTACTTGTTGAACCGACACGAAATTATATGCGAACACCATTTAAAGGGCAGAAGTGCCATTAACTCTCAACAGGATTTTCCGAGTCTCATAATATGAAAGCGAGCACTTATGACTGAATCATTTGGTTCACTGTGCCATCCAAATGAAACCGAAATGAACCGTTAGTAATTAGTAGTTAGAAATGAACATATATATATATATATATATATATATATATATATATATATATATATATATAGTTTATAAACTTCTCCAAATAAACCACTGTGAACGAAGTTTTGCGCAATAAATATTGATGTCAAAAAAACTGCATAAAATAGTGGAAAAATTCGGTACGAAATAAAATATTTTCTTAAATAGTTAAATTTCAGAGGAAGTGAATTCTACATTTTAAAAGTGAATTTCAAGTACGTATATAGTCAATAAAAGAACAAGGATACAATTTTATCATTATTACAAATATTGCTGTTATTACTTTTGATTTCTACGATGTGCCAGTTAAAAATAATTTATGATAAAACCATAACAAATTGGAAACTACTGATTTTACTATTAAACACACGATACTGTATGTCGTAGGTCAGCTTGGTATGTCAAGGACATATCAGAATTTGATAACGTACGTATAATCTTTACAAAACGGACTTTAAACAGATTAGTGCAAACGCATGAGAAACTGAGCACCGAACATCGGTTTCTGAACTGCTTCCTCTTCATCGTTCCACAATGTTGAACTCAGCGAATTACGACGGTCTTGGTTCGGTGAAGACGGAGGTTAACAGAGCTGCTATCACCCTGGTCGTCTCCTCGCATATCTCCACGAGGCCGTGCACGATCGCCGCAGAGGCGAGGCGCACAGGCAATCGCACCCCCGGCGCGCGCCTTGGCACACCCCGCGCGTGGGCGCCGCGCGAGTTGGCGTCTGGCGGCGTACATGTTTAACTATATTGCACGTCATGTGTAGATCACTATGGCAACGTTATTCTTTATTGAAAACAAGGAGACGGTAAAAATAGAGAATTCGATAATGAATGATGAGATGTTAAAAACCAGTAATATTGAAACATAAATTTGAATGTATTGGTAAATGTGGGAAGTGCAGAGAGTTTTAAAACATGTGAAATGAATGAACGTATTTAGAAGGCACAAGTATTGACCTGTGAAACGTTCAATACATTCAAATTCTTATTTTAATATTACTACTTTTTGACATCTCACAATTCACCATCGATTTCTCTATTTTCATCTTTTTTAGATAAGCAAAAACGTTGCTCTAGTGATCTACATTTGGCGTACAATATTGTTAAAAATGCATCAATAACATTACACCGCTCCTACCCGTTGTCACTGCTCCCCCCCCCCCAGACTGCCGTCACCCACCATCGCCCGCGGCTCCGCCCACCCATTCGTCGCCACGCCGCGCCGTCCGCCACCGCCCACGCATCCCCGGCCCGCACCCGCATTGCCCTGCCCAACCCAGACCCTCTGCTAGCGCTCCATGAAAGAGCGATGCAATCATCCGCCGGCGACGCCTTAACCACACTGCTAAAGCTTCCATGCGCGTCGGTCCTCACCACTGCAGCTGAACGACGTCCACCACTCCCGAAACCAACCACCAATACGACACATAGACATGAACGCAACCACAATTACGCACCACCGCCCTTATCGTCAGTCTCCACTCGTATTCACAAGCTGTCTCTAACCACCGGCCTCAACACTCTACCTATCATGACAGTTCTCCCTTCTCTTTCTACACATATATATTTCTCTCTCTCTCCCTCCCTCCCTCTCTCTCCCTCACCCTCTCTTCATTCCAGCAAGCCTGACAGACGATCACCTCTCCCACCATCCCTGGCTCTCACCCCCAGCCCAGTCACCCTGGCAGTCTCACCTTCCCTCCCTCTCTCCTCTCCCGGCGTTCACAGCGCTGCGCGCGCGGCCGCGCACCCCCCGCTCTGGTGGCCTCACCGGCCGCCCCGCCCCCGCCCCCCTCGCCTAGCTCGCCTCGCCGCCACCGCCGCCGCCGCCGTCGCATGAAAAATGTACTGCTCTACCGTAAAAAGGAGAGCGTGTGGCAGGTGGACGGTTAGGGAGCCGGGCGTCGTGTACTCGGCGAAGCGAACCCTACCTGTAGGACGTGCTCGCGTGCGTCTCTTAGGATCCCTGGCGGTTAGGGGCTGCATTTGAGCGGGGGGGGGGGGGAGGACCGGAAGGTAAAATAACCTTTAAAGACATCTCGTATACGCCAATGTATGCAGATGCTTGTGATGTAAATGGAGTAAAAAAAAAGAAAAAGACATTTGTACTTTGAAGCATGTTCGCTTGAAGATATTAGCGGATATAAGCACTTTGAATATTTTGATTTAAATACGCATATATTACGCATATGCAGTACAATGAAAATGAACGAAATCACCTATTCAAAATGAAAAGAAGAGATTATTGAATTATTTTCATAATAATATTTACTTCATAACTACTATGCATTTGTTTCCTCCAATCCTGAATTTCCAAACTAGTACAAGATCTAAAATTGGAAAAAGAAAATACACAGTTACAGCTAGGCAAAGCGTAAAGAAAAAATTAAGTCTGAGAGTTTGTTCATCTGTTAGTGTCTTCTTGATATCTTTTAACGGGGAGAATCATTACAGTGTTTGTGCACCCTCGAACGTTCAAGCACTATCGATCTTCTGCGCATGCGCAGTTTAAGTTTCGCATCACTTTTGAACATTTGCGCATGAGCAGAAGATCGATAGTCGGTCCGCTAAGGGCACAAACTCTCTCTTAACATCTTGCTTTTATCGGTGGCAGTTTTTCGTATTCAGAGCTTCAATCGATTTTTCGCACACGTCTGTCATCACAGTAAAACCTCGATATCAGTGTTGACTCAATGAATGTTCCTGTACTAATAGAAATGCAAAGTACATTACATTAATTTCGAAGAACTACCGCATGCCTCCTTATGGTGACAGTAAGTTCCTTAAACCTTCACTTGAACAAGAGTGATTCTGCTTCTAAAATGAAGAAAGTCTGAAATTCCGTCCAATAGTTCTATAATTAAAGTACTTGAAGAGTAAAGTATATCCCAACTAGCGAACTAATTTCCCATACATGAAATTTGTAGTGTAGAGTAAACTTGGCAATGAATTTAAAGCTGTGTTAATGACATAATGAAAAGATATGCCTATTGAGGGTGTTGCGACGAAAGTTCCCTGCTTATACCATTGTATGGTTTCGCACGTAATTCCAACTTGTTCTTACTCAATAGCAGCGTCCGAGAGGAGACCTGAGTTCCCTCAACGATTCTCCATGTATATTCACGAGTACCCCATCCGGAAAACAACAGCACCCAATGGAATGCGCCCTATCCTTGTGCTCGACCCTCTCCTGCCCATACTCACACCCACTGCAGGCAACTCCCAACTTACCCCAACTCATGGCAGTTTCCACATAACGATTGTTCTTCAATGCCTGTTTAGAACAATTTTTTTTACATACAAACGATACAAGTGCAAAACGCAAAAGATAAAACTTAAGCTACAAAGTCAATATCATAAACATATTCCATATTCATTCTGTTTCGATCGTTCATAGCTCAACGGCAACAGTAGCTTCGTAGCTGGGACTTATTCAGCCACTTTGGACAGCTGCTCTGATTTGTAGTTTTCCGAGGTTTCTCTTATCAATACCTGGCGAATGCCGAAGCAGAACCCTAACAAGCGGGCCATGGACCGCGTGCGATTTTTCCTTCCACAAAGTTGTTCCTTCATCTCCCCGTGCACAGGGCGCACACGCTTACATGCACACATTTCGAGGACCCCAAGCTTGTCCTGGCTGCGGTGGTGCCCTGCTGGGAGATGTACCTGGAGGGAAAACATGCAAGTCGACAAGTAGGTCGGCACCGGATCTCACGTTCGGAGGAACACCGCCACGTCCCGAGATGCAACACGCACGAAATTTACGTCAATAGCCTAAGTAGTTGTCGTTCCCGGAATGAATGAATATATGCTCACTCAATCAAACTTTTCGCCACTGGTTTCTAAAATTGAATCGGTGATCTGAAAAGGGAAATAAGTCATTGTTCCCTAGTTATCAGAAAAAAACAACTTAATTACATCTACAGTTGCCCTCTGGGACATTTATGTTCTACCCAAAATTGTAGTACTAGTGTTATTGATTGTTTATTCTGTAACGTAAAATTTGCACTTCTATGATGTACAGAACAGTTTTTACATCTTGGTCATATGTCATATTACATCTTGGTCTCGCCACTAATAAAGACAATTTTATTATTATTATTATTATTATTATTATTATTATTATATGTCCTTTAAAAAATAACTACGCAATACTACGCTATCACAACGTATTACATTTCACACGCTACTGATCAGTGACGGCTACGCTCTACAAAAATTTTAAATAGATGAAATACTTTCTTGCGAGTACGGGTTTGTTCTATATCCTGGTTTGGACATGGTTGTGAAGTATCCTATTGTTAAAACATTTTCTCTCAAGTTTGGGCATGTATTCGCTGTGGAACTGTCTTGGAGAAAACTGATTTACTCCGAGATAACGAAGTAATAATTCCGGCCGATATTTGACAATGGCAGGGGTAGAATATGCAGCGACGACGCGCTTAATACTTGAGGGTGCGGCGGGTTGCGAAGAGGTCTATTCAGGGGCGTAGAGTCAGCACAAACGCATAAAATCATCAACGCGCGTGTATGTGCGACAGTCATCCGCACATTCCCATTGTACTATGCCTTTATTTTTCCCGCAAGTACGGAGGACAGCAATTCATATTTTAGCAAATTAAGTATTTTATTCTCGGTAAGGGCATGTTTCAGACACCACTAAAGCCGCGTCGAAACGAAAACAAAATGCTTGAGGTCGGTTCACGGTCTCACCCGCGGCGGGAGCGAGCCCGACCCCACTAAGCCCTGCCCGCCATTCAACCAGTGCGCTGCCAGTGGACGTAGAACCGCCCCAAACCGGCGCAAACAGCCCGGCCCGCATCAAAGGACGAGGTAAAGAAAGAAAGACGGCCCCCTTAAATATGCACTAGGGAAGGAGGGCGGCGAAACGTGTCAATCAGTTAACTTAAACGAAACTTTACGCGAGCGGGCGCACGCCCTTTTGGTGCGTATTTTCTCTGCGGATGAGGCGGGCGAGCGGAGCCGTGGCGGCGAGCGGCTCTTTACGCGGCGCGCGCGACCATCCACGGGGCGTATTTTCTCGTGAGGGCGAGCGCCCGCGCCGCCCCGATGGCCTGGCGCAGTAAAACGCGCCGCGGGGGCGCCCACTCTCGGCCGCCGCTGACCCACGTCATCCGCTCCCGCGCTCGCCTTCGCAGGTGCGACAGACCACTGGCTCGCCCGCCCCCTCCCAGGGCGTCGCTCCGAGACACGTCATCTTTTCACAGAGATCCAGTACGTACATTTGCTTTACTGACATTTTTTTAGTATCAACGTAAATGTCATATTAACTGGATGCTTCAGACCTTTATACTTCAGATGAGGTATGCTGCATGTTTCGTATGAGGGCGCTGCCAATATTGGCGGAGCATTAGGTCCATTCGAAAACTGAAAACGTATACTTAAAAAAAAACACCTTTAAGAAAAAACAGGACATAGCGATAGAATAATGCCATCATCTGCGCCAAACATCATGATTTATTGCACCTTCTCGGCCAAGATGAGTTAGCTGTCACATTTAGGAGGTTTTGCCACTAATAATGTCGCAGGACCACGCTTGATCCAATCAGCGTTGCAAAAAACATATGATGTAGGTTATGATAATGCAGTTTTACTTATGTATATACTATTTGGATTTTTCGTGTTGAATAGTTTTTAAAGTTTATTTTCATTTATTTTATATATTTCATTTATTTTCTCACATATGTATATATTTACTATTGTATTTATGAACAGCTGCGAAGTAACTTGACATTTTTAATTTAACCGGGTTCATCTTATCTTTAAAAAATCAACCTTTGACCATCTCGCCGTGCTAAATCAAAACGACCACCAATCGTAAAAACCGAGCTCAAGCAAGTAAACAATAATGACATCAAGAAGAAACGAATGAATGAAATAAAGTTGAGTTTTGATTGTAGATTTCTGAAAAGTAAGTAGAAAGCATTGGGACAGTTCAATCAGTGCAAATTGAACTCTGAGTTTCGAAATGAAATTTCACGAACGTGTATAATGCTGCATAGGTATTTCAAATTGCATTACTAAACAATTAGTGCATCTATGTTCCGTTACGGAGAACTGATTACTACGACCTTTACCGCATTGCAAAGGGACCCACACAGAGATTACATCTGAAATTGAATCCCAAACTGATAACTAAATTTACAAGAATCAATTATTTGAATTAATGGTTTCGTAATTCCATGTGTATCCCAAGTTCATTAATATAAGAGGAAGGATGAGAAAAGGAGAAAAAATTGTATTCAACTCAGACTATGCAACGTTGATTTGTATGAATACACTAAAATTTACGAAATATCGTGAAGACTTTCACTTCAACGTGCAGTATAAATAGTAGTTTTATTTTTTTACACAAGTTCGGAAGCGCTCTACACCCAAGCGCATTTGTGGAATTACACAATATACAAAACCGAAACAAGTTGAATTACCAGTTTTAGAAAAACACGAAAATCTCTGGGCAGAAATATTAATGGTCTGTTTAAACATATCAATTCACGAATGCCACCTATAAATCGTCATGCCTAACTCGCAAGTCAAATAAAAAGGACTTTTACAAGTGAACACTGCCAATGTGAAAAGCGTTCGCTGTTGAAATACTGCCACCTGACGTCGCCACCAAGCTGCAAATCCACTTTCGAAAGTATGTAATGCGGGTTTTGAATAAAGCTCTTAGGGTTAAAGAACACTGTTATTTTAACGTCACTTGGACAAGAAAATTTGTAGGTAGTGCTAGAAAGATGTTGATAGGACATACGACATTTTAGGCAAAGAGGTAAAATGAGATACGCTAATAAGTTCATCGGCGTTCCAAACCGGCTTTTCAAGTTCAAAGATATAACATAAAAAAACATATGAATATTAACGAATCAACTCATCATTAATGAACACCTCCTACATCATCGCACGAAAGTTTGATCAGGGGAGCCGCTATTCCTGTCCCTTGGCTGCACAAAACATTGCAGCGCTCTTCGCAGATGTTCATCGGAAGATTAAGATTTCACCTCCACTAATGTGATGTTTACAACACGCTCTGGATGATTATGAATGTGGAGGTTGAGGCCTTTCTTGCATTCTTTCTCTCGATACTTTTCTCATTTTTATACACTATTTTATTCATTGATGTGATGTGATGTGATCATGTGATATAAAATTTCTTATTCGCAGCTTTAAATGTTGATAAAACACTAGATATTTTTGGTACCGACTGCCACGGTGCCTATCCAGAAATTACATGCATACCACACATAGGAATATGCATATAAAAACCTACATTTCATATAGTCTAAGAACTAATAAACGAATTCCAAATAGGGTAATAAGCGCTTGGGAAAGTGATTAAATATACGTATCTGTAGAGTGATTTAGAAAACATACTAAGCTCCAGAATTTTTTGAGTCTATTAAGACACTAATTCATTGAATTTTCCAGGAATAATTGCAGTAGAGGATCAATTTTCGTAAATCTGAGAAAGGTAGTGAAGCTTTTGAGTCAAACGATCGGTTTACTTTTCAATTACTGGTTAGCTATTGGCAGATCTTTGCTGCGTTGAATAAGCAAACACTACTGGCCATTTCAGTAGTAGAGCATGTTAGCGGAACAAATACAAACATAAATCAGTCGTGCGTGCTCTTTATGCAACGACACGACCCACTCTGTCGATGATACTTCACGGTGTTTATTTTTTCCTCGCCCGCTATACAAGACCGGTGGGGGGGGGGTGCTTTATTATATTTTGTACCTGCAACAGCATTAAAAAGGTTCTCATAACGGTAGCAGTTCTGAAAATGTGTATGTTGATTTGTGAAGAGTAATATTAATTCCATTTATATTAAGAGTTTAAATTATTTCTGCTTCACCGAGTCGCTACTGCAGAACAAGCAGGAGTATGGGTAGCGAATATTCTTGAATGCAAATAGAGCAAACATATGAACAGAAAAAAATAGTAAATTCCTTTTCTTTTACTTGTTGATAGGAGAAACTTTTTCACGAGAATATACAAGTCTCAGATAATTAATTAATCAAAAATCGATAGTAAAAAATGCTCCTTGCGCACCTTTCCATCATCGAAAGAAGAGTATTTTAGGCCTTCTCCTGGACACGTCACGGAAATTGTTTTCGAGTAAAAATAGTCCGGGGGTTGAAAACCTCTCAAAGGCTCCGGCGCAGCGCGTACCTCCGACGCACCTATAAAGCAGCGGGTGCAGCTGGCTCCTCCACGGCGCAGCCTCCATCACACGTGTGGGCCTCGTGCGGGCATGCGTGCGTGCGGGCGGGCGGGCGCGGTGGCTGCTGCTGCTGCTGCGGCGGCGGCGGCGGCGGCGGCAAGGGGCCTAGTTGCTGGAGATTTATGTTGTAAACGCAGGCGCGGTCCTCCATCCCTTCCACGTGGGGGTATCGGCCTGACGGGCGCCTTAGGCCGCTCCCGCGCGAGGTGGCTGAAGGCTCAGGTGCAGCCTCCAGACAGCGTCTCCGACCCACGCCCACGGATTATTACAACACGGGGAGAGGTCTGGGGACTGTAGCCCAGGGGATTCGGTCAGCTGGGGAACCTCGAGAAGACGGAGAAAAAAAATTTAAAAGTAGCAAAATGAACGTTTAATCAATATTTTCAATAATCGAAAAGATTCCAAGTCGTGTAGCCTTTTCGCATGCTGCTGGTAATGAGAGGGGGGAGGGGCGGGCAAGGAATGAAGATATGCATTCTTAAGAAGATTAAACTTGCGTATTAGAGAAGCGTCTTATACCTAATCGCAATATTCCATCTTTGTTTCTCTAATCGCTGAAGATCTTACAGTTCTAATAGCGCAGATGTGTACAATAAACTTCCGCTATTTTGCCCTGTATATGGTGACGCCAATGAAAAACACATCTTCTTCTTCTTCTCCTTCAAGAATAAAGGCACTGCCTGTTACGCTTCCGTTTCCATCTGGTCACCCCATCTCTTCTTCGGACGGCCAAGATTTCTTCGTCCTTGTAAGGGATATTTTAAAATTCTTTTCGGCAGGCGATTGTCTTGCATCCTTTCAATGTGCTGCGTCCAGTAATTTCGGTAGTAATTAATTTTCTCTTGACGTTTACATACACCAAGTTCTTTACGAATTTATAAATTCCTTTTCTTGTCCATTAGCTTATAACCAGCTATTGATATCAGAAATTTTATTTCAGCACTTTGTAGTCTTGTGCTATCTTTTTTGGTCATTGTCCAATTTTTTCAAATAAACAAGTTGGCATACTTAATACCTCATGGAATTTAATCATAGTTTCCTTTCTGACTTTCTTTTTCAGGGTTCTCAGGATTGATCCGTTCATACGATTTAGTCTTTCAATTTTCCCTTGTATATCTAATTTCCCTCTGTATGACATGTTGTATCCCAAGAAATTGAAACTTGAAACTTGTTCTATAGGTGAATTGTATACAACTAATTTGGATCTAATCGGTTCAATCCCTTCAAAGGCCATGACTTTTATTTTTGTAGAGGATATGCAGAGATTATACATTTCGGTTACCTTTTGCAATTCAAACAGTGTTTTCTGGAGGCAATATTCATTATTTGCTATTATAAGTTGGTCATCCGCGAATAATAAGGTTATGAAGTTTCTTTCTTGTCCCATGACATGGCTATAATATTTTAGTCTGGATATCCACATATTTAATGCTTCATCTAAATATAAATTAAAAAGAATTGGGGATAGGCTTCATACTTGTCTTACTCCTTGGTGTATCTCTTTCATATTCTCTTGGCCTTTGATAAAAATTTCTGAGATACTCTAGATGTTTTTAATGACGGAAATCAGCTGTGGTGGGAGACCTTAACGATGCAATTCATTAAATAATGTATTCCTATTTACGGTGTGAAAACCTTTGGAGTAATCTATGAAGAGCATGCGTGTTCTATTATTAAATTGTCTACGTTTCTCAATGATCTGCTTGACAATGAAGATATTATCGGAGCAAGACCTACCCTTCATAAAACCATTTTGTACTTCCGATAACATGGTCTCTGCAATATTACGAAGTCTGGATGGGATTACTTTTGAATAGATCTTGTAAGTAACATTTAAAATATTTATTCCTCCCTTTAAAATATTTAGGAGGCAATTTCTGAGGCATATTAGATCATTTCGTCTTTAATACCCACTCTTCTACTAACTTTTTTTTTTTTTAAATTTTTCTTAATGCCTCTTCCAGTTCCTATATTCTATTTCATCAATTTCCCTTTCTGTTTCTAAGGTTATCTTTTTTTGACTTTTGTTCTCTTCTTTTCACAAGGGGTCTCTATCTCTGTGATATTTCAAATATGTCTTTCCCTTTGTATTCACAGCTTTCTGTATCTCCTTATTTCATATTCGTAGCCTTTTATTTTTAATTTTTTGAATAGAAGTACCAATTGCTTCCATTGCTGAAGTCTTTTTCACTGTTTTAATACGTTTCCATTCTTCTTCGACAACTTGACTTACAGGGCATTTTCCATTAATTTCATCTAGTCGCTATTGGTTTAATGGTTTTATGGAGTTTTGTTGAAGTAAATAGACTTTCCATTGCTTATGGTCAGATGAACCATTTTTTCTTCATTTTATACCATCTATGTAGAGTTTCAATTTACCAACCAATGCAAAATGGCCACTGTACATATCCCATTCTCTATAAAATTTGGGTCAGTGAAGAGTCTTTTAGTCTTTACATTTGCTACGATGTAATCTATTGTGCTACTCAGTCCACGTGAAAGAAGGTATTCATAACTTTTAGATTATTGAAGCAAGCAAAATCTCACATAGTTTTTCCATTATAATTTAGCACATGATCCTCATTACATTTACCATTCACATCATCCATTTGGAAGTTTCCGATTCTGGCATTTAGATCTCCTTCAAAAATTAAGTAGTCATTCTTATTTATTTCCCATATAGTTTTTTTGAAGTAGACAATAAAACTTAATTTCCTTCATTTGAGTCTACGCACCAGAAGAGGGGAAAAAACAGCAAACCGGGGAGTTTTACTGTTTGAAAAACACATCAATATCGCAAATATACAATTCCGCCCGAAAATGCAAATCGTTTTCCGAGATCTTTTACCAGAGAGACCGATTAAACAACGACACTTTGGTTAGGATCGGCGGATGTTGTAAGACATTATTTCATCTCGTGAATAATAAGAGTGATGTGGGCCCATTAGTTCTCTGGTAACCATTTTATTATCATTCCATTACTGCAGAAAAGACGATACTTTCACAAAATGTGTATTAATGTACCAATTTCTATAGCCAGTAACCGACTAACCTGCGTGTATGCATTCGTCACTCTGCCCGTCACTCACGTTTAGAACCCAAAGGTCCACCATTCGAGTTAAGTGATGTGACATTCGACGCGTGTCGGTTTGGTGGTCGGAAACTGGTCATTTTCTTCAAATCCTTCTAAAGATCCATAATTAATAAACTCTAATTAATAAATATGAAAATACTTTTCATGGTTGAAGCGTCGGACACGCTATACTAATCTAGAAACTTGTAATATTCAACTTCCCTGGAGGAGGGGACTGATATGAGCTGGCGAATTCCATGCTTGAGGACAACACATGTTAAACGTTGAAAAATCAAACGTCCTTTTTATTGATTAAATTCTTTAAATCTAAGCTGCTGAGAGCATGAGACGTCATTACAGAGAGTACGCAACACGTGCTCCACCAGATTTTTTCAACTATATAATTTATCTTTCTAAAACATCTTTCAGCACAATTTCTATGAATTTTCTGAGTAATAATATTTCTAAACTAGAACGAAAAAAAAAGATTGGTGAATGAAAAATGCTTAATAGGTTCGTCCGCAACAAACGATAATTTTCTCAAAAAGAGACAAGAAGTATCGTGACAGCCAAAAATCGACAGTTGGTACCTGTTTACAAGCGCGTGCCAAACTCATTTCATTGGCAATTTAATAATAAATGAGAAATTTCTATTAAGGAAACTTGCAGTACGAAAACAATTGAACGAAGGATTTTTCTCCAGGGTTTGATTGGAAGTGAATTTAAAAAATAAAAAAAAATTTCATTTCGTCCATTCTGCACTATTTTCCTCGTAGCACATGTTGGCAGTGAAAACGTGTTTTTGGCATGTTTTAGTTACCGCTAATGGTTCTTTCAACCTCGAAAGAACCATTTTAGGGCAAGGAGAATAGGGTAAAAGGATGGCTTTTGCGAGTGGTTTGTGACTTATTACTCGACAATTTGCCAGTACTCATCAGTCAAAAAAGACAATTCGAACTCCGAACAGATGAAGCTATATATCAATGCAATTCATTCGACGAATATCTCCCGGAAGTCAAAACAACAAGTCACTAGTAAACAATACCTCTACTTGTGAGCGGGCATCTCCACAAGGAGCCATATTCTCGCAGTTTCTCAATTCAGCATTCAAAAAGATGTTGCCATCACAACGTGTAAATGGTTATAAATAAAATAAACGTTACCACGTTAGGATTGCACAAACTTTGTGATCAAATAATTTTTCAAATCTAAATTTATTATTGAGTTCATTTGCTACAAGTGATTGGCGGAAAAGTAAAATTTACATTTAAATGTTTCATAATGTACTCCACTGTGCTATTAAATGGTTCAGCTGACACGATAATTCATCTTTTATCAACTTAAAGCAACGTATTGAGCCATATAGCTAAAACAGCACATTCTTTCTCATATTAATTGTAACGGTTTCGTTATATTATACTATTGCAACTTTTATCCTACTCACTTCACTATTCTCTTCACAAACTTTACGAAATGACTCTCGGGGCACTCGAAAACAATTCGTATCTTGAATTTTTGAAGAAAAAATCACTCATATACGAGAAACTAAAAGGAGAAGGGGAAACACGAGTACATTTGTTGTGTCCGCAGACATTATAGAAAAGAAGTCATCTTCCTCATCATTTGTATTATACTATATTTACAAACGCTAATCTCATTTGAACATGTGTTCAAGAGTGAGAAGCATGTGAAAGTATGTACCACACTTTTGTGGACCTTCTCCTTCTCCATAAAGGAAAACATTCTAAAGGGATCATCATTAACTACGATAAAGAAACTATTACATCAGACCTCGGGAATCCTTTTGGCATTCATGAATGAAAAGGATTATAATTCCTGACGTCTACAATAATGGTAATGTAATCAGCTTCACGCTGGGACAGTCTTCTTCTCTGGAGAGATTCCTTCGTTGATTTGTTTGAAGATTGGCTAGAAATGACAATCAACGTGGATTACATGGACAAATGCTTCAAGGTAAAGACAGATCTTGACATTAAGAGAGGCAGTTCCTTGAAACCAAAGTCACCTAAGATTCAAACCTTACAACGAACTGTGGCAGTAACTTGGAAGACATTTTTCGCAGCACATTGCCCTTGCTTTGAAAGTACAATAAAAATAAAATTTTTAAATACTCTGTGACACAAAATGACAGGCAACAATTTGGATACGCCCAGAGAAACGAACGAGATGAAAGAAGGGGAAATGAGAGCTACGTGTTAAAAGCTCTTTGACTGCTGCCCATTTCAAAAGCACAGGCACAACCTGTCGATTTTATAAACATTTCAGAGGTTCAACCCAACTTCAAATAAATTCGCTTCCATAGCAACCAATTTCAGCGACTTTATCGGCTCCTTGGTCGGAGCCTATACACGCAGCGCGCAGCTTGAAGAGCGCAACCTCCGCGAATTTTATAGAGAGCGATCTTCGCACTCAGCTCTGGCCGAGCACTTCGCAGTGCTGAATAATTCGGCGCGAGAGCCAATCTCAAGCGCGGGATGCGGGCCGAAGGAGCCGCATTGGGAGCTACAGAGGTCTACGGCACGATGCACGTCGACGGCCCAGCGCAATACTGAAAAAGGCTTTGAACGTTTGTCACAACTCCTTGCGAACCTCTCATTGTACAAACTTCACTTGAAGTACTTTGAAAATTTGTTGTTTTTATAACTGCGCATTTCTAATGAAAAACCGTAATATACCCGTTTTTTAAATTTGTAATTGCCAGATTCAAAAAAGAATTTGAAACTTTTTCGTAGAAACTTTGGCAATTACTTCTGTTTCCTCTGTAACATTAACATTGGCAACCTGCGCACCCTAGTAAGAGGATACTGTGATACAGGATACATCAAAAGAAAACTAACTAGTCAGCAAATTTGCATTCCCTATATAAACACGAATTAGTGTCTTTCAAATATCCTCCTCCGACATTTGACTGACCTTCAAATCTGATTGCCACAGTTTAAGTGTAGTTTCTTTGGGAGCGGTCGCTCTTTCCGCGTTTCAGATACTACAAGTTCGATTTTCTTTAAAACGCGATCATTTTGCTCCGAATTAACATGCTAATTTCGTCCGAGGCAACAACTTTTAAATTCATTGATCAATCAACTTTGAAGGCAGTATATCAAAAAATAGATTGCGACATTCCGAAATTTAAATGTCTCATCTTACAAAGACAAGAATCGTTTACTAAGTATACGGATTATTTTGGTGTAGTACCTACAATTATATAATTCAGAATGGTAGGAAGTGATGCGGTTGAATTTCGACAAAAATCCTATCACAGTGACCCTTGTTTGACAATTTCCATACTCGTACTGAAATAAAATGTCTTACGATATCTTTTAACGCAAACAAGGAATATGTGCTGTTTTCTTTCTGAAGCCCTCACATCAATCTATCAAAAAACGTTCCTGCATGGGAAGACTACCTTTTCCCGGCCACTCCAAGTCGTGTCGCCACAGAGTTGAATGAATGAATGAATGAATGCCTTATTTTACGTGGCGAGACTCAGGCCATGAGGCCTGCTCTTCCGTCTGACCACGCAAATTTCGTTACGCTCCTTTCACCTACTAGAGATGAAAGAAGGTATTACTTGGGCGACGAAACAGGCAGTTTGAATGTAGCTCAGAGGCTTCATTTAGGCTTGAGGATCTTTCACATGCAGTAAATCGACTAACATGGGACAGCCGGCTTTACTTCCCCTCCGAAGGAAGGCGCACGAAGGATTTTTTCGCCCTTAAAAATCCACGGCTTCGGTCGGGTTTGAACCCGCGAACTTGGTAAGAGCCCGATACGCTAACCGCTACACCATCGCCGCCGTCGCACAGTTCGCGGCCGTGGAGCGAGCCCGGGAGCGAGCACACGGGTTCAGTTGGGGGGCGAAGGCGGAGGCAGCGCGGCGCCCTATTCGCGTCAAATGAGGGCGTGCTTTACGGCCGGGCGGCCCCGCGGCGAAATATAAACTTTTTTATGGGACGAATTGCCCTCGCGCCCGCGCGACCGCGTACGCGCGCGCCCCGCGCCGCCGCATTAGCGACCTCCGGCCCTCGGCCCTCGGCCCCTCCCGCGGGGGACGAAAGACCACGGACTCGCTGCGCTCAAAAGGGTGGCGCGGCTCAGTTTCTCCACAATTCTTTAATTCTAAATTATACTAACTATGCGAACGACGCCACTTAAATGAATATGAACTCGGTGCGCTAGTTGAAAGAGAAAAAAAGACACCTTTTACTTTCTAAATAATTAATGAGATTAAGAATTTGTTCAGTACAATATTTTCAACAAAGATTCCAAACATTAGATGAGCTGTATGTAATCTCATTGTATTTCTTATGAGAGTTATCAAAGTGTTGATTTTAACTTCCTTTCTTAATCATGAGGCTAATTGTTGGTGCGCGTTTTATGATATTCATTTCAGAAAGTAAGTACGTATTTCATTTTCTTTCTCACTCTTTCCACATTACTATTTTCTTGCAAATTATTCTCATAAGCTCCCGTTGTAAACTCGCCCACTTCGTTAACCAATTCCCTCTTCGACGATCCTTTATCACAATCCCCTAAATACTTGAAATAAGGAGCCTAGTTTTATGGCTCAATAAATGTGTCTTATAGTTACGAACACATTCTGTAACCATCGCATGAATTCTAAAGTTGAACAGTAAATGGTAAATGAAAAGATGCAGAACAAATTACCGTCATAATGCCACAGATTACTCCGTAAAACACGATTAAGTTACCATTATATACGCCCCCCTTTACTTTCTAAATATTCCTTTCTAAATTTCCATGCATTCTCCAGCGCTGAAGGGTTCCCCTCCTTGCGAGGCGGGCGCCGGCGCGGGCTGCACGAGCTGGAGTGACGGGCGGGGCGCGACTGGCATCCGCCGCATTTTTCCCACCCGGGGCTCTAGAGTACATAATAATCCGTTAGGGAGCACATCAGCTCGCGGGGCACCTGCGCGGCGGAGGCAGGTGGGCGGGGCGGGGGGCGGGGGGGTACTGGTACGCGGGCGCAGGAGCAGCCCTCGCCCGCCCGAGCAGCGACCTTGGCGCGAGAGCCTAAGCCGCCGCCTCTCCAGGTGAATAGCGCGGCGGTGGCGGCGCTTTGCCGAAGGCGGTGGTGCAGGCGCGGGCAGCCTTTGTGCGGGCGGGTTTTGTTTCGAGCCGGCGTCCACCCACCCGCCCCCGCCCCGCCCAACCGCCCTCGGGGCCCTCGAGGGTGGCGCCGGCGAGGGGCTCGGGTGGGTCCTCGGCGACGCCCCTTCTGCCGACGACGGGTGCTCGCTGGAACCAGTCGTCGGTGAAGAACGCTCATCCATTTAGTACGTGGTTTTAACGACTTATAATACGACACTAATGTTATAAACTGGGAGTGGCAAGAATATGATAAAATAGCCAAACGTACATGTTATATTTTTTGCTCATTTTTATATAGTATCTAATCGCTTTATTTGAAAATTAAGTCTGTCTACTGGCCAAAAGTCGTTAATTTTTAAAATATGATAATAAATTCATCTAATTGTCTCAATTTCGTTTCTGCATTCCACAATTTCGAATGAAAACGTTATCATTAGGTCTAGAACGGGGATGCCAATTTTATTATCAAAAGGATAAAATACCATATAGAACATTGATAATGTTAATAACAACTCCCATCATTCCACAGCCGAACTATCACAATAATCCAAAAGCTGCTCTGTTTAGTATTACCAGAACACTGAGCTACGACGGCAAACTTTCGTTAACATTATTTGGTTAGAAACTATTCTCAGAGATTTCGATAACGCTGTAATGGGTGAGCAGCACATTATTCATTAGTAACAACTCATCCGAGGATGTTCCAAGAACTTCTGAGTTTGAACTCTCGCGAGAGAGCATTTTCAAGTAGGTTGAGCTCGCATCTCCGGCGTTCTCTCTCTTCTCTCTTCGTCAGTACCAACAAAAACAAGACTCGCATGCTTTGGCGGCTAACAAGGCCACATTCCTACATATACTATACGTGCATAATGTATATCAATGTGACATACTATACGTGGAATATTGCATGCGAGAAACTCTGAGCTATTGTGAGTTAAGTGTCTAATAAAAAGTAACGACCGAGATGACGAAAGTGCAGGTCTTGAACTGGAGTTGTCTGACTTTTCTACAGGACACTTCAATTCCCATCGAAAATTTCTTTTCGTATCTTGCTGTTTTTCTTTTTCGATCGAACACTTGTCTCCTCACTTAATACCGCATTTCTATTTTTGATAGGGTGAAACTTCGTCACGTTGACAGGTATCGCCCTGAAGGCAATCTAAACACAAATGAGAGAGAGTTGTAGAGCGAGAGAAGACCAAGTTGAGAGTCAGATCAGTAACAAAGAGCAGCTACAACACAGAGAAATTGAAAGAGTAACACGTTTAGAGAAATACCTGATAGAAATAAAGAAAAGACTTTTAGTGCAAGAAATCGAGTTAAATGTTCTTAATATTTAATAATTTGTATTATCATTTAATACTATATGATTTAACATAGTATTAAATTATACATCGTTTGAAGTCCCCATATTACAGTCGTGTAAGATATTTCCTTCATCTCGATGATGCAACATCAGGCATTTCGTTGGCTTGAATATTCTTTTTGTGATACTGGATCTATTTTGTTGCTGCCCTGTGATGTACAAGCTTATCGATAAACAAAAAGAAAAACGTACAAAACGCACGACCATATGGGTCCTGCATAAAGCGAGCTGCATGAAACAAGTCACGAAACAAGTAACGGAAGAATAATGTCGGGCCACCTGGTATAACGATTTTCTCAATGCAAACAAATGGAAACAATACGGCGCAACTTCAGTTACATGGATCAAAGAGGCGAAAATGATTGATGTAATAAATAATACATTTGGCATATTACAAGGCACATTTCAGTAACAACTTGATATCGACAGTCGCAAAACGCGTTTGTAAGAAACTATTCTCTCTCTCTCTCTCTCTCTCTCTCTCTATATATATATATATATATATATATATATATATATATATATATATATATATATATATATATATACACACACACACTTCAGCTTATATATAACATAATCCTTTTTGTCACGTTACGTTGCAGTCAGTATTTGCCTTTATCGCTTCAGTCAGGGGCTCGGTGCCGTTAGTAACAGGGTTTCCAAGAGGATCACCCATCCAGGTACCCGTGATGTCTTCTGTTGTTCAACTTCCGTGAGTTCACGAAGCGTAGTTACGCAATTCAGCTAACGACGCCATTTGTTATTCGTGTCAGACGAAGTGTTCATTCAAAGCAATTTCCGACCAATAAAAACAAAATCAAATGCCTCTTCATCTCATACTACCCACGTGCAAGGATGAAATAATGAAAAAGCAGACTAAGCACGCGCACGGGAAGACGCTACAGGGACTCCCAATACTTTGAACTAAATTTTACGTTAGTCATAAAATGTAAAAATTATTTTTTTAATGATTCAGCTTATTAACAGTATTTAATACAGGCATTTAAATTGTAATTCTTATATTAGAACTTACAATAAAACATTCGACTACGGGCCATGGGGCCGCCTCAGCTGAGATCCCTCTAAGGGGCCACGAGGCCGCCGGCAAACACAGCGCAAATAGAAATTCTAAGAACTTAAGTTCGTGACATGGAATGACAGAAGTTCACACCCACTCTGGATGAAACATAAAGGATTTCAAAGTCGTTGCCGACAGTTTGCTGCTTGTTTGTCCGACATTGTATTTCAAATGACTTGTATTGTTGATAGAATATTGAACCACAGTTTGATCCTTGGTGAAACTAATGCGCCTCATATAGGTGGCACTCAAGGTGTTGAAATGGCCGCAAAAATATAGGCAGATTATTTTAAAATATTTTCATATGACTATATTGTAACTTTTACTTCGTAGGAAGAAAAAGTATTGTAATCGTGAAACGGAAATTCGCGATTTACTGACCGGAAAACTTTTATTCTGAGCCCTGGAAACGAAAATTTGATAAATCCTGTTCCCACATGTAGTAAATTACTTCATCTATCACGTTGTGTAGGCAGAATCCTCGTTTTGTGGGTCCTTGATACCGAAAAATCGATTGACGGCAAAACGTCTGTTTGTCCGTCTGCCTGTTTGTTCGAGTAACAGTTGGTCTGTCTGTGTAAACGCCTAAACCGTTCAGACGATTTTCTGCAAAATTGATATTCCCCGATCAATCTGAACGAACTCGAGGCCCTGAGATTTTGAAACGTACTATACAGTAAGCCTCAATATTTTCAAATTTATCCGAGGAGTACCTCCAAATTATTTGATAAAAACTTTTTCCTCGGATAGCGTAGAGAATTCATTTTTTTTTTTTGAACAATTATTTTCTCAAAAAAGACTCCAAATGTATTCTTTACATTTTCAAATCGAGTGTATCGAAGGACGGGACTGCAAAAAATGGTACTGGTCCCATTTTCAGCGAACTGTCGAAATTTTTGAAAATTGCAAAATATTAACATTGGAATTGAAGGTGAAGATTTCTGTCTCAGATGAAATCTGTTCTGAAAATTCTGATCTGTAAAAAAGGTCATTATAGTGTTTTGAAATGTAGATTTGTAGCTTTCGCGAAATTTCTGCGCGAAGTTCATACAATTTATAAAAAATCACTCTCAGAAACATTTTTAATTATTTTTTTACGGATGAAACAAAGGAAAATGGGAGAAACAAAGGAAAAACGGCGCAGATCTTTTTTTTTTTTGTTGAACTCTCTGAATTTTCGAAAATTGCAAAAGAAATAAAGTAAGAGAGTATGTGCTGTTATATCACCACTATTATCTTTTAATATTACATTTTTAAATTGAAAATATTACAGTTCAATTGCACATTCATTTTGATTACATATGCTCCGTATTTGAAAATAATTCGCGGGCCTCGCAACTTCGTCATTCTTAGGGCTCCTTAAGATATAAATCCGCGCCCCAGCGCACCCCACTCGTCTTCTGAGGCATGCTCTCCGAGAGGGAGAAGAATCTGGAGCTTTGATGCTGGGAAAGGGTACCTCTTTACAATAAGACTCGCAGAGCCCTCTGTTATCTCCGATTCCAGAGTTCGCCACGCCCGCAGTGTTGACGGCGGACGTCAGTCCCGAGGCGACCAAGCGCGCTCTATCAGCCCCTACGGTTGGGGTTCAAAGTTTATCACGATTTCGTATTGGAGCGGGTCAACTCAATTACAAACGACTGCCCACTAGAAACTGATTTTCCAGTCTATAATTACAATGGCGAGAGTTTTCAATTTCGTTGTAAGCGTATCTGAAAGCACTTTTCTTCAATATTTCGCTCGCTTACTACTTTATTAGTAAAGCTATCGAAGATGCTAGTTGTTTTTTCTTGAGGCGCAAGATAATTAGTATTGCATTTGATAATCCCTTTATAGCTTCATTAAAGCACTTATATGAAAGATGATAGATTTTGGACCTTGTTATCGCTTACAAATGGGTATTATTCACGTCCGAGAGCATAAAATTTCCGTTGCTGATACTTGACTTTACGACTTTTTTTTGAATCAACTAATTAAGCAAAAAGCATTTTAAACATATAATCTTCATTTGAGAGAAACTCATTTGGTACAATTTGGCCTAGCACCCTTACTCACTGCGGTTTATTAGAACTGATAGGGGCATTACGGATTGTCAGGAAAACGATCGTGTAAGGGCAGCACGAACAGAGAATACAACGGTTTAGTACAATTACAACGAAATGGCTGAAAACCGGATAGCTACAGACGAAAGTAGTGGCAATGGCAGCAGGAAAACCAAAAGAGAGAAGAGTAGAGAGATGAGAAGGATGGCGGGGGCTAGAAGACAAATGGCGCGAGAGAGTAAGACAATCACGAGGGCCGATACAGAGAAACCCAACCCAAAGACAAAAGCGTCGCCGAAAAGGGAAGGGATGGGGGGGGGGGCGCGGGTAGCGGCCGTCGCTAACACGATGACAAGAATAATGCAAATGGGTTAGCGAGCGTCGCTGAATTAATGGGTGCCTTGTCGGGCGAAGGCGGCGGCGGCGGCAGCTCCTGCCGCATGCATTAACCAGCCGCCCGCCCGCACCACACCGCACCGCCGCCCCTCACCTCGCATCTGCGGAGGCTGCAGCGGCGCGAGGGCTGTGACGCGGCGGCAGGGGCGGGGCAGGGCACGGAGGGAGGCCGTGCTCCGCCGCATCTATAATTCTGCAGCTGCAGGTGTCGGCGGCGCCAAGCCGCGTAATGCGCCGCCGCGCCGCCCGTCTCAGCCAAACGGCCGCGCCTCCGCGTTCGCCCACGCTTCGACAATAGTTTCATTTGTTCGCTCGAAACATCATTATAATTTTTAATTATGAGCGGACCTGTAATGTTTTGTTTGCAAACACCACCTTCCTTCAACAACGTCCAGATGCATAGCTAAGGAGCTCAAACCCCTCTCGAAATAGAAAAGGCAAATTTCGCTACACGTCTTGCAATCAGTGCGTGATTAAGTGTTTTGGGGCGGTTGTACGCGTTAAATGAACGATTTTTTTACTTTACAGTCTAAAAATGACATAATAAATTATATAATGGTATTTCCATTTCCTAGACATTCAAATATGTCCACATTTTTTAACCGGATTTCGCTGATAAATAAAAAGGCTCTCGTCTATAGTGTGTGTCTAATGTTTGTCGAGATACTGTACTCATCATCATTTGATTCCGTCTGGGGTCGATGAGACCCAATCATCCTTAAGACTGATACGCGAGTACATAATCTCTGAGCTCTCACGAAATATGCTACTTTATTTACTCATCAATTTCAGTCTTTTTTCTGATTCCACAGATGTAACAAGTCATGAATGGATGGAACAAACATAATAGAGCATATGATGGTGACGGAGAATGATGAAGACGAGTCAGGAAATGCTGGTGAAAACCGCAGTGTCCACCGCAAACCGCACGACGAACCATGCATTTGATCCGTGAACAGGGGTGGGAAACGAGTGAGGTCGCCGCCAAATACATTGCTGTTAACTAGATTGCAATTAAGTAATGTGGTATGCGCCGGTCTGCCATTGTCTACTACAACACAATCACGGGAATGAATCCATTCTTTACGGCGGTCTCGGTTCAGCAACTGGCGGCTCTGGGCGGAGTGGTTGGCACCGCAGTGAACGGCGCCACTTGAGTCGCCAAGTTTCCTTATATGGACTTGCCGGAACTCCCGAATAAGAGTACTCTACAATTGGATTTCACAGTAAGTCAGAGTGGATACGAAATTCCTTTCTCATACGAGAGATTCCTTTTACAATTATGGAGCAACGCGTTGATCGCGTATACCTTGGAAAAAAGAGTTGCAAAATGTGATGCAAGTTCTTTCCCCATCACTTCTACAGAATTTCCCGAAATAAGCTCTCCAATGAAACAAAAATTCCTCAATTTTGAAGTGAAATAATATTCTCCGAATTGTTGGCCAACGACATGATTTGTATGTGACGATTCCATTGGCTCTCACCTTTAATTCCAAGAATTCTAATCAACCCATCATCGTCCTTTGAGATGCTTGAAGCCCAATACTCTCTGCATTTTTCTCACATTTCTCTTTCTCTACACCAATCGCTTATTATTTTCTCTTTTTGATGCATAAAGATAATGAGAAAACGTCTATTGTTTCTTTTTTATTCATAATAATTGAGAGAATGCTAATCGTATCTCGACTCCGGATGAAAATAATCCCCCCCCCAAACATTTCCCGTCCATTTTTGTTCCGCATTCTTTTTCCCACAACGCAAAATAACCCCCATTTTAGGGATAAAATTCCCCAATCTGGCACCACTTATTCCAAGACCGTGAAACTATTTATCTATAAAAATGTCTTGGGCATTCATACCAAGGGAAGGATAATTCCATAACCGTAATTCTGAAAATCATAAACAAAGGGCAGATATTCAATTACAAAGTAGTACACTTCAATAATATTAAAAATAGATCATAAATGCAAGTGTCGACGAAGATGAAATGCGTATATTTTTTTGTCAATTACGTGCGGACTAATCCCTGATATTTGGTGTTGAACGTCTATCTCCAATATTGTGACCACGACCGAATAATAATGAAAACACGAAGTAAATTATTCGTAAAAGGATACACAGATTTGGGGCAAATGACCGGGTGGTGGAATGAGAGCAGGAGAAAGCAAAACCTGCAGCGAATACTTTTGCCCTCCCCCACCCCATTGACAAATCTCGGACCCGCGAAAGGCGAGTAGCAGTCCGCCGCGGCGCGGCGGTCCCCCGGAGGCTGAACGCAGGAAGACGAGCACCGCCCAGCGCGGGCGAAGAGCGGCGCGGCGCGGCGCGGCGGCCGGGCGCTGACCCCGCCCCCGCCCCGCGCCTTATCGGCGACGCGGGCGCGCGTTCGCATCTCAGCTGTCTCCGGCGCCACCGCCGGAGAGCCCGCTGTCGGGCCGAAAAGCGCGGTGGGCCTGTCGCTGTCGAGGAGCGACGGGGTGGGGGAGGGGCGTTACAGAAGGCAGGGCAGAGGCAGCGTGACAAGACAGCCGGCGGTCAGTGCTTCTGCTCGGCGCTCCGCCGCACCACGCCGCTCCCGCAGTGGCTGCGCCACCCCGCTTCTTTCATCGATCCCCGCTCCGCGTCACCTACTGGCAACGCATACGTTTATTGACCCGACTTTTTCGCCCTCTATAGACTCCATTCGTATTTGGAATACACTAACCCGTGAGTGATTTCTCCGGTACCTGTCCTGAATATGTCTCGGAACCAGAGATCTGTTCTACTGCGTTATACTTGTAAAATACGGTCGTCCTCGGAGCTTCCAATGAAAGGTATTAGCAAAAATACACCATAAAATGCCGCAATTATAGATCTTTATCAACTTAGTAAAAATTAAAGGTGCATTTTTTTTTTTTTTTTTGCAAAATGGTAGATTATTTTAGAACGTTGACAGACAAAAATGAAGTTACAAACAACCTACGATTTGTTACAAAGTCAAAAAGACCTAAATGTACAACATAATAAATAAATAATAAATGTATAACAAATAAATAACATGTATGGAGCAAAAAAGAGTACGAGAAAAACAGAGTGAGAGAAATGAACAGACGAACGAGAAAGATGGGCGAAAGCAACGAAAAGCATAGCTGCAAAAATGTTCTTCATTTCTCTTCGCAAGAAGAGTAAATTGGGGGCGGGATAGACAAACGAGGGAGAAATCCTCACACGTGAAGATCGTCCCAGATCACGGGAGAGCCACAGCGATGAGTAATGTGGAAGGGGGTCAGAGAGAAGAGGAGTGAGGCGGGGCGGGGCGGAGAAGTGGTGCGTGGAGGGAAACGGGGTGACACCTCGAGCGCAGACAAGGGCGTGGGCAAAGTCAAGGGCAGAAGCAAGGCAAGGGCAGGGGCGAGCGCGCGGACGAGGGCGATGACAAGGGCGAGGGCGAGGGCGAGGGCGGGGGCGAGGGCGGGGGCGAGGGCGAGGGCGGGGGCGAGGGCGAGGGCGAGGGCGAGGGCGAGGGCGAGGGCGTGGGCAAAGTCAAGGGCAGGAGCAAGGCAAGGGCAGGGGCGAGCGCGCGGGCGAGGGCGATGACAAGGGCGAGGGCGGGGGCGGGGGCGGGGGCGAGGGCGAGGGCGAGGGCGAGGGCGAGGGCGAGGGCGAGTGCGCGCGGGCGAGAGGCTGCGCGCGCGGCGCCGCGCACAGTGAGATCATCTGCACCGCCGAGTGCAGGAAGTGGCCCTTAATTCCGCGCGCCGCGGAGCCAAGCCAAGGCCACGCGCTCCCGCGTACGCGCGCGCGGGCGCCCACGGCCGGAGAGCGAGGCCCCGCGAGGCGCCACACAAGGAAGCGCAAGTTAAAGGGGTAGTGGACACGGAAATCAAACGCACGCCTTACAGCAATTTAGAAAAACTAGCAGTGGTGGTCTTGAGAGGGAGGGCGGATCCAGAATGTACATCTATAGGTGGAGGTGGGGAAAGGGAAAATGAGGGGTTATTTCCCCAATTATCGAAAAATCAGTTAATTAATTCATAATTAAATGACTGTTTAATTTTGAAAGCAGTTAAAAGTTCATTTCGAATTCTGTAATTAATAATGCACGTCAATAAAATTAATTAAACTGGATGAAATTGAACATCGATTATTTTTTATGTATCTACAATTTGACACTTCAAAAAAAACTCTTTATGAAAGGGAACACTCAATACGAAAGCTACAGAATATTTTTCGTAGAAATCTCAGGACTCTTGTAAAAAACACTGTCAAAGACTAAAGATATTACTTATCTCACTTTAAAACCGGTTCTTCACACTACATCCACTGTGCTACTTACACTATATTTTTTTCCTATCATGTTTACGAAGTTGTATTATCAGTAAGTTGTGATCGAATGGCAGAACATCGTCCTCGTGCATATGAAGATGTATTTACAAGAGTATTAATGGGCTTAACGAATCCGTACGATGCCTTTCGCTCTTGCTCTTATTCCCCATTCTTCACAGACCTTTTTATTGTTAGTTACGTTAAATAAGTAAAGGTTAGGACGTAATGACGTTTTCCGCCTTCCGTAAATGCTTAACAATACCTGAGCTGGAGCGACATCCTGATGGCGTAATTACTGTTTGCTTAAATAAGAAACGCACCATGGATGTTCTACTATAAATTAAATTGCAACGTTCACCAAATAAACTCCGATGGTTTAGTCCATACTGTACATCATGTTCCTTAACCTCATAATCTGTTTTCATGAAACCTCTCCCGAGATCTTCAGGTTGAACGGAAAATTCACCCATTTACCAGTGTCGATTCTAAATACAGTTTATCCACGTTGTCACACCCGCAAGATTTTGAGAAAATGAGCCATGTTTTTAACGTTCTTCAAGTCTGATTTTATCAACATTGCAAAGCGATTGTACGAAGTAGAAATTAATCGTAATTATTAATGTGCATTAAATAATTCACGTTTAATAATTATAACATGATTATGTAGGTAATACTAAAACAACAGTCGTAATTGAATATGAATCAATTTATCATAAAATCACGTGCAACAGCAGCAATAGCTTTAAATCCCATCAACTCGTTAACTGTGAACGTTATTATTGCAAGTCAAGGGTCGGAAAGTAAAAAAAAAAAGTATTACTAGGAGCATTAAGGTACTGTTAGAAATGTAGAAATACGCTCTTTATGCCATAAGCTGGCATTTGTTGTCAATTTAACTTTTACCCCGATGTGTTGAGCACTCTACAAAACTGATTCATCATCGCTAAATCCACAGAGGAATTCCAAAAACGTTCACTTACTGAACACACTAAGTGATGACGAAATGAGTTCGCACTCTCTTCAACAAATTTAGGTTCTTGTTCCGAGAACGTGAGACTTCTTTATTCCCTAGAAACGCAGTTCTTGTTCATCTTATTTTGAAGATGATATCTCACACCCGTATATTCCTATAAAGCGTGTAATTCCATCCAAAGAAGAGACGAGTATCTACACAAATACGAATGATGCAACTCCGCTAACCGCAATCCTCGGTCAGCCAATTACATGTTCATCACAAGCCAATAAGTAGAAGGAAAGCCAATTGTACCGCCTATTTATATATTTATTCACGTTTCCTGATTACATGTTTACAGCTGAGTTGAATATGAGGAAAACTCAACAATTGAGTAAAAAACAACAACAACAACAACTCGAAACTGTTTATTTGTTCAATCTCAAGTGCATTGCAACATGAATCAATTGATCACTCGCACTTCTAAAATTTCTTTAATATTTCTTAACAAACAACTATAAAAACATTCTACGTTTCTCTAAAAACATTCTGATAGCACGAGCTTGAAAATTCAAAAGTACAATTTTCTTTAATATGATAAATCTTATTACGAGTAGCAAGCACTGAGGTCACATTTAGTACCATTTATTCACATTTAGTAGATAATTACCAATGCCGAGATGAAAGGTATCGAGCACCCACGTTATCCTCGTACTAGAGTATCCAGGAAGGCGCGGGCCGTTCGCTTCCGCAATGGTCTGCCGACGGAGGTGTCGGGAACCGGGATGTGAGTACACCCCAAGTGACGAAAGACGTAGGGATGGAGTGGTAAGCTTACTCACGTCTGTGGCTTACATTTTCTCTCTCGACGACACAATGCACTTCAAAATGAGCCTTTGCACGAACGTCATGAAATAGTATTATTAACCAAATATTCCATATTGCAATATTCGTACATTTCATGGTTTTTATAACAACACCATTACTCGTAAAAGTAAACTTGTGAAGCCATGTACGATTGAAGCATCAAAAGAAAATGTTTCAATTACACGTACATTCATTCAATTGAAAAAAAATTTTCTCTCACAGTTTATAATTTCATGTGCGGCTCTCAATTTTTAACAGAAGCAAACGATAATCTGCGAACACGGACAGCTTGTGAAGCTTTTTGTTGGGATGGAAAAATGCATACTCGTTGGCATGACTGCAGGTAAATATTATACTTTAATGCTTATAAAAGGATTTCAAGGGAAAAAGCGCAATCTTTCGATTTAAGTTGCCGGAAGAATATCTGAAATTTCGGTCAATTAAAACAGTCTGACCGACAAGTTTGAGAAGTAAACATTTTTGCAAAGATAACGTTACTACAGCATTACTCATATGCAGAACATGATATAAAAACGACGAAGATAATGAAGACATATTATATGATGAGAATTTACATTCCACTGATATGAATCTAACCAGTCAGTAATGGTATTTCACTTGAAATCAGAGGAGCAAAACAGCACATATTTTCTCGCATTATTGGGAACGATTACGTAATATTATAATATTGAAATTTCTGCCCTACTAACATTTCAGCTATTACTTCAACAATTTCAAGACAATTCAAACGAAGCGCCTGAGGCAGCCATTTTTTTCGATAAAACAGCAGTCATTTGACGAACGTCGTTTGTCAAATGACGAAACAGCCATCATTTCTTACTTCAAAAGAAACAAAAATGAATAAATATCAACCTTCACACTATTTGCAATACTTTATGCAGGCAAGCACGGACAATTTCACATAAGCATGGTTTGATTACATCGAAGTGATCTGACGATATGTGAATACTATAATCTGCGATTAAAAACCTTTCTAAAGTAAGAGAAGTGGTCTCGCCTTATGAATGTATTAAAAATAAGGTTTGAGCTTCGTCTGTGTGTGTGCGGAATGGAAAATGTATTCAAACTATATACGTAACTTCGGTGTCATTACGTGATGCCCACCTTAGAAATATGAATTTTCTGGACAACTCAGAATTCACATAAAAGTACAACGAGCTCGAACATAATTACAATTTCACAACACAGTAGTTCCTTTAGTACGTTCTCCGTTGTGTACATTGTACAAAATTTACATACTACGGCTCCCACGAGTAAAGTGAAGTCTCTTCTGTTTCCATCATACGGCAGCTCAGCTCGCGCTCAAGCGTGGGAGGCAACGTGCGCGCGAAGGCCGAGGTAAGGCACTCGGCGGCAGATAGGGCCGTGGCGGCGGCGGCGGGCGTCTGAGGGGCGCGGGCGAGAGGACGACAGCTCGGAGAGCAGGTGCCGTCTCGGGCCGAGACATTTTCCACACACGCACACTCACGCACGGCGGGCAGAAACTTTCTCTGAGGGCGGAAGGGGGGGGGACGTAACGTGGGCGACAGGTCACTTTACTACGGGTAAGCTGGGGGTAAGTGAGTTTCGGGAAAGATCAAGAAACATTTTAGGAAAGTAAAACGTGCAGCGCACGTTTTCTGCATCGCAATTACCTAATTGAAATTTAATTGAAACCGCGTTTCGCGTTTCCAAACATTTATCTGACAATAGAAACAGGATCTGAAAAATATATTGCAAAGCATGCAAAAATATTTCGCGTAGGTCAGTGATTCTAGTGTTCCCGTAATGCGGACTGTCATCTGGCAGCGGATCTTACAGCCCCACATCAGCGCCGATTCAGTGCAGGAAGCGGAATTGGCGGCGCGCACGGGTCGAAGTGAGGAGGGGAGGTGGAGGTCAAGGGGGCAAATACATTAGAGCGCAAGGTAGACAAACAACTAAAGCAATTTAAAAACCCTGTTCCATGACTCAATCAAAAGTAGGAAAACCTCATTGCGATTTCGGAACTAAATAAATCCTCCTACATTACGTAACACACGGATGGTGGAAAGGATGTTCTGCCAACGTCAGAGGAGCGTTATAAGCAAACATTTCTCCGGACTTTTAGTCCTTTTATACTCCTTGCATTAGATCAGTTCTATCGAAAGGATAACTTTATATTAATAATTTCTATAAAAAAACGAATTTTGTAAACTTAGGGCAATATTTTATATTTTAGTTCATTTTTAATCCCTTCAATTAACATTACTAATTTATTAGTGGAAATAACATTTAAAACTGTCGAAAAATGTGAACCAACAGATCAACATTTATAATCTCCACAAGATCTCAGTGCAAGAAGTTGTTAACTCAAATGTTATTCTTTACTTCAGTGGACACATTCCGCTTGGTGGTGGTAGCTGGCGCGGTATGACCCTATAAGGTGAAGTAACCTTTTGAGTTTACACCCTCTTGAAACAAATAAGCTCTCATGGAAACATTACATTTTGACTAACTGCTCCACAAATGAAATATTGAACAAGCAAACATCGTTGGGCTTACATGCCCCGCGAATCGATTTAGTATTTCAATTGTAATACATATCACTGTTTATAAAAAGAAATACCTGCTAAAACATGTTTTTAAAAACAAAACACGCGCTTCTTCGCACCTGGGCCGCCCCAGGCGGAGCGGCGCCGCGTGGTCCGCGCGGGGGCGGGGGCGGGGGCGGCGCTGCGCGAGAGGAAGCGCTGCCGGAAGCACGGCGTGCGGGCGCGCCGCAGCGCTGCCCTCGCAATCAGCAAGGGCATCACGCCGCGCCGCGCCGCGCCGCGCCGCCCGCCACCGCTCCGCCTCCGCCGGTCATCACGGCCCGCGCACCCACTTTCGGCACGTATCTACTACACTTCGCCGTTAGACCCGCACGCGGCGCCTTATGTAATGACCCGCCAGCCCGGTCGGTCGTCGGAGAGAAAGGACAGCTCGTGATGCCAGCCCGTAGGGAACGGATTGCGACATCGCGCTGAACCACGACGATCCAAGGCCGCAATGTGTAACGTAATGAGAGAATCGATTGCAGTATGTGCAAAGAAGGCTAGCAGGCACACCCGTTCGAGAATCTTGCTTGTATCGGAGCAGGCACAACCGTGCTTGTATCGTTTTGCAGATGATGCCGGTGGCTTTTCAATCCAGTCAAATGCTCTAACTGCAGTAGTAATACACAATACAGGATTGATGAATATGCGCCGTTTAGAGCAAGCGTCGGAATTAAAAAAATGATACTGATGTCTATAATAGTGGCGATGACATCATTGGAATTCGAAGAATTAATGAAAATTACGGAGAAGGTCCACATGTGCTGTGGTTGACGTGGTGATCATGTACAGGAGGAAGAAATGGTGAGGTTGGTGCCGATTAAAATAGAGGTAAGGTGGTTGGTGTGGTGATGGCGGTGGTAGGAATGGTAGAGGTGATAATGAAACTGGTAGTGCTGTTGGTGAAGGCAATGATTTCGCTGACGGTGAAGGAGATGCGCGCTATGAAAGTCGTTATAGCTTCGTTGACCGAGGCATGGGGAAAGTAGGGGCGGTGGCAGGGGCGACAGATGCGGAAACCCATGAAACCGCGATTGCATAACAAGGTTCATCACTGAATATCGCAGTAAATGAATGGTTTTCCCAATTCTACGGGCAATGAACTATCCATGATCACTAGCTCGAGAACTCAACAGCAAGTAATTTTTCGGAAAGTACAAAAGAATCGACACCAAACAACCAACTTGAATGACGCTGCACGCGAATATACAATAAAAACATCAGTCATTAGATCCGTACACGTTTAACACGTTTTTCCGCTTCCCGCAACACTTCTAACAATGTCAAGTGTTGACGGAATGACCTAACTTCTTTCAGGCAGAAGAAGTCAGTTTCCCTCATGGTCCAACACTAGAATATACTTTTTAAAAAAAGCTTTAGTTCTTCTCGCCTATATACTACTTCATTCTTGACATTACAAACCCAGTAGCTTGTCAGAAGAAAATAATGTTTCTAGGCCTTCACGTCTCCTTTTAATACTGAAATTACAAGAACAAATACCAACGTTCAGTAGCACCAAGAAAGCTATTGTCACAGAATGTGTTGTAGTTAATACACAAATAATGATACATCAAATTAAGCTGTTTTTATTCAAATTCTGTCGCATATCTCCACTATCATATTCACCAACCCATTGTTGGATACTGATACGATCAAATGCCCCCGCCACTGCACACTTCTTCGACAACCGAGAATGTCACATAGCCTGTCTAGAGGCAGACGCAAGCCAGCAGAGTGCAGTCCTCGGGGCGTGAAGAGGTCCCGTTACCGCTGGCCGTTGTGTCGCCAGCTGTCGTGCCGAACGACAGGCCACGATAGTGGCGCTGGAACCCGAATTGCTTCTTCAGTGACCGAGATCCCGAGACATTCACTTGTGCGCCATTACCGGTGAGCGATACTTAATAAAAGTCTATGCGAATTCTCCACATTAGAGACTCGTTTGCCTCAAACGTTGAAGGAGATTGTGGACTGAAAACCAGATTTGGAAAAAAAGAAAACTAAATCACTTAGAGTGTGTCCACTTTCCTCGCTCACTCACGTCATTCTAACATTAATAACTTTTACTTGTACTTCACACACAGGGATCAGCATTTGTCATTTAAATACTTTAGAAATTTTTAAGTTCACGCATTTGGTGGCCAATGGAAGTATGTCTGATACTGTATGACTGACATTTTCCTTTTGTTTTTCTTCTTATTCCAAACCGGTAATCTCGCAAAATCAACAGTATAGTGAACGCTCTTCGTTTCGAATCCTTCGTTTCTGCCTCCAAGATTGAGACGTTTACAGACATTCATTGACGATCTAAGTAAACAGATCCGATGTATAAGAAAATTTTCGTGCTAGGCATTAATAAGACAACCAGAGCCTGTCGCCCATACGACACGCTCATATCATCCTGTTCTGGTGTTTTTATCTTGCAATTCGCGAACCATCGAAGGGGTGAAACGATTGGATCGGTGATTCACAGGGCTTAAATTCTGAGATTAGAGATGTCTATTTAATTTTTAAAACTATCCAGTATTCAGCCTTAGTTATTAGCATTTAGAAATTTGCATTGTCGAAAAAAATCATAATTCGAACACGTAAAAATTAACAAAACCCTTAAATAAATATCCACAAACATTTTGAAAGCTTCTATGAGAGACCCTTGGCATGAAAGAGGTGGAAAATGACACCCCACACGACATGAAGAGCACTCGCGTAGGCTGCTGATAGTGGCCACATCCACACGGCCACCCCAACTGTGGGCGGAGCACGTGCCACCACGGGTGGGTGAGCGCAGCCTTCGAACGGCGGGGGAGTCCGTTCGTCAACCTCTGGCCACAGGAAGGCGGGCAGGTCCCTACGCGCGGGAAAAAAATTATTACCGCATTCTGCACTCGGAAACAGCGTATTTTGAATTACAAGCGCTAAACAGGCTCCAGCGCGGCAGCGTATTTCCAAACAAGTATGGAGACGGGAAATTTTGTTTATCAGTGCTTAAGCGACAGATTGTTTTCTTGTTTGTTATACTCATTAGACAAAAGTACATCACTTCCCAGAGGGTTCAATCAACGTTTCTGTATTTTTTTTATTCAGTGAGGTGCGTGTGAATGCGCTAGAGAGAGTGCATAATCAGGCACGTGAAAGATTTACTTTTCAGAGTGCATAATGTGTTACCGCCTTCGAACGTGCCATCTTTAATTTTAGAAGATTAAAGAATGATAATTATAAACAATATTACCAATGGATACGAGGGTACTAAAGCGTACGCCACACAATAGATCGCAATGCACGGTTAAAACGTATTTTCACTTAATTTTAACGCTCAATTTATTCAGCAAACAGGAAGTAGAAGCACATTCCTTCGTCAGCTAATAAACACGTTAGTCTCTTCAGAGGATGGTAAATGAATACGTGCGGGCGAAGGAGAGGTGGCAACACTGCGGCTGTTGATAATTCCCTGAGAGTGCGATTCCTTTGTGTCAAGTGTTGGGTGTGGGAGTCCTCCCGCTTTGCGAACTCGACGAGGTGAAAACAGCGTCTCTGTTAGTCCTCTCTTCTGGGGATGCCCACGCAGTAAATCTTGTTTGCAACGCATTCGGCGAAACGAGAATTCGCGCCTCTGGGAGAGAGACAGGGGTAACGAAAGAGAGAGAGAGAGAGAGAGAGAGAGAGAGAGAGAGAGAAAGAGAGAGAATCGGACCAAGAAATCGTCTCTGACACCCATACACACAGCACGAAGGAGAGTAAGAAGAACTTCGCGGTTCCTTGTCTATATTTCTTGGGAAACCTCCTTGATGTAGACTTAATTGACATTCATTTCATACTTAAAGCAGATAACCAGCAGCAGTCATTCACCCAACTTCTGAGAAAAAAATTAAATAAAAAGATACTACGACAATAAAGAGGGCTGAAGACGCGCATACGGCAAAGGTATGACTGAAAATACAATTTTAAATAAAAATATAATACATTATTGCAATATTATAAGAATTACAATTTTAAGTTAAAAATATAGTCGGAATTCTTTACACCGCAAGTAGTAATTTTAATTGACATTGACTATTTCAAATTTCAGGATTAGAAAACTTTAAAAAGAAGCAATCCTTAAGAAAATACGAGTTTATACCCAACTGCAGATCGCAATGCGCTAGACAAACATTGAATTAGAGGGCAGGGCATGCTACCCTCGGCAACATTCGCACTCCCTAACACGTTTATCCTAGTGGTACATTAATCACGAGCAGGAGACTGCGCGCTCCTGCCATCCTCGCAGTAAACGAGAGAGAGGAGAGAGGAGAGAGAGGAGAGAGAGGAGAGAGAGGAGAGAGAGGAGAGAGAGGAGAGAGAGGAGAGAGAGGAGAGAAATAGGTATTTCATTCGACATTTGTTCATGTAACTTTCTGTATTGAAAATAGAAAAGCCGGTCAACTGCAACCTGTTTAAAATTATTTTTTATTATGAAGTTGCGAAACACAAATAAAATGTTTTATTATGAAAGTACCCGCTGGAGGAGCCACGTTAAGGTAGATAACAGTATTGCTGTATTGCCTTTAGAGGTTTTTGACCCAGACGAGGGAAGCTAGTGTTTCGTATCGCTTCCAAAAGCCATCCGGGGCCGCGTTGGAGTGCGTGGCGCCTAGGCGTGGAAGGCGGAGTCCGTCGAGTTAACACGTAGGGGGCGCGAGGAAGACGATTGGCTAAAAAACGGCGGCGGCGGCGGAGCGAGGTGACCTCATCGTGCGGGCGGGGGCGTCGCGAGGCGCTTCCTCAACGGAGGGGCGGGCGTGGGTGGCGGGGCGCCAGCACGATGCATCTCGGGGCCGCTCTTCCCCCCTGCAGCAGCAGCAACAGCGGCGGCGGCGGCGCCGGCAGGGATGAAGGAAACGCAGTAATTAGGGTAAAGCCGTTTGAATGGGGCGACACGCAGTGTAGCGACCAGCGCGCGGGGAGAATTATTTAATGCCCAGGGGTGCGCAAATGACCACTGTACGCGAAGGAAGTCAAAACATGATAGAATGGAAGAAGCGAAATAGAGGGGAAAAAACATAACGGTTTCGCCAGAGATTAGGACAATGTCGTTGACTGAATGTGTATGAAGATCTAATGGGTAAATAAGACGCGTGAGAATTCCAGGCTTTTCTCTTGCACCCGAGAGCGGAGCGACGAGGAGCTCGGTGGGCGGCGCAGCATGAAGCGTGGGCGAGGCGGGACGCGGGCGGGGCGGGGCGGGGGCGGGGACAGCGGCGTGGACGTGCGCGGGGTCGTGTGAGGCGCGCGCCAGCGTTTTCCGAAAACAAACGCCCGTCCGAGCGAGGCGGTGGCGGCGTTGGCGGCTGGGCGGTAGGCAGCGGCGGCGGCGGCGGCGCGCGCGCCACGACACGCGCCCAAACAAACACGCGGCCCGCATTTAGACATCGGAAGAGCCGCGCGGCGCGGGACAGCGCGGGCGGGCAGCTGGGTGCCCGAGGCGGAAGGGCGCGTGCCGGCAGGTGCCCCGAGCGGCGCCAATATTTCAATGCGAGAACGCGCTTGTCACCCAGCTCCGCGGGACCCTCGCGCACCGTCAGTCACAGAATATCTGGACAAATGAAACGAATTAAACCATGACGTTCAGAGGTTCATTCGACGAGTGAAACAGCTCAATGATAGAGTATTACGGCACATTCGAAGTATCGAGTACTCGAGGAACTAGAATGTAAGAAGAAGGAGGGGAAAAAATCACAATGCGAAACTTCAATGTCGCATTGGAAATCTTGTGTCACAATGTTGTATTATCAAATCAGAGGATTTTTGTCTCAATTGCACTTCATCTGCGACGTAGATGATAACGGACATGGCCATTGTAATATCCCTATCTCCTATTGCCATGAGCGGTACGGAGACGCCACAATCTTCACCGCGCTCCCATGCGATCCGACAAATTAACAGAGAGATCGGCACGCGACAGGGGTAATCAGACGGCAGAGAGGAAAGAGAATGAATGATAATGGTGACTTGAATCACTCATCGTTAACAATGCCGCACATCTTGAAGAATGAAGAATTCAGCCTGGTGACAAATACCCGATAAAATATAAACAGCTCGCGGGTACGTTGCTCGCAGTTGAAAGAGAAGATTTCTTTAGTTATTGTCACGCAGAATTTCTTTCCGTAGGGGTGCTCTCGATCTATTCACTGACTTTCGTTCAGTTCACCACGGTGGAGATTGTAGCAACTCTTTAAGAGCATTTGAGGATCTTGAAAGCTTTGTAGGCTGATGGCCTTATAACTAATAATAAATATAAAAAACAAAAGAATCAAGCATCGATGACACATAATGACTTAGATACCTGATAATAATACGTTCGTCATACAAGAAAACAAATAATTAAGAGTGTTTATAAAATTTCAGAAATTACTTTGCCTTGCGGCCATGCCCTTGTTGCCGTGCTAAATAAAAAAATAAATAAAAATAAAATAAAAAACAACGAAGAAGCAAGCGAATAACCTCCAAGGATACTATAAAAATTGCCCAAAATCATCAAAATTAGAACAAATTTCAAAAAAGTATAATTCAATGATATTAATAAAAATAATACATATAAATGTACATCCATTACTGGCAACAGTTAGAAAACCCCATGATACAGTGAGCAATTCCTTAGGGGTTCCAGCTACTGGTTGGCACATGCGAGACAGTCGGAATTAAAAATAATCCGTTTCCATCAATAAATTAAATTTCGTGGTTAGAGACATTCCGAATTGAAACAGAACATTATAATTTGATTAATTCGTTTAAATAATATACTGTACATACTGGGACACATGTGTTTCCCACGTTCTCTCTCTAGTGAACAGTGGTTCCAATACCCACCAATATGTATTCCCATTTTTACAGTTTATGTCACTCTATTCACTCACTGTGATAACTCCCTACCTTTTGTTTCAAAGCATGAGGAGTAAAAAACGAAATTCAAACGGTATTAATACCACAACATCACTGGCTGAGTTAAACCCAAAACCAGGAGTGTCGCTGTCGCTGCAGCGACTGTGATCGGGAAGTCCTATGGTTCAAGTCCAGACGGTGGCGATATTTTCACACTAGTTAGACAATAACCAGGTAGAATTCAGTCGCTATATGGAGGAGAATTCTAGCAGCCGGCTAGTCTGATCGATAGTTTTTCGTGGTTTCTCCGATCAATACCAGGCGAACGCCGAAGTAATACCCTAACCGACGGGCTCTTTCTTGTCATATTTTCTCCCCTTGAATCTTACACTGACATGCACTACTCAAGCGCACATGTTGGGAGCCTAGAGTTTATCTCACAATCAGCTGGGGTGGTGCCCGCTGGCGGAGATCCCTGGAGGAGGAATCCCCCCCCCAAGCCGAGGTGTAGGTCGGCGCCGATACATCCAGCGGGGAAGGTATCATCACCACCTCCCGAGATCAAATGACCAGAGTTGATGTCCCAGGAAACGTCGATGCATCAAACAATAATACCATATTACATGTACGGATTACCGTCAAGCAATCGATAACTGCCCATCTGACCTTTACGTGCACACCATACGAGGAAATGGGCGATTGCTCGACAATGCGCGTTGAGGTCAGACGCCCCACGGGGATCCCCGGTGACAGGCAACGCCCGCGCGAGACCAATGTCTTCACTCCTGGTCACGCGATTCGCCGCAGCTCGGCACTTGCGCATTTCTGCCACCTTCGTCATCGTCACATGACTCAGGCTCTCCACCCCAGCAAATATCTTCATCCGTGCATCAATGGAATTCCCTTCGTGAATTCTTCGATAAACAGACGCTAGATCGTCGATGGAAAGAAAGATGATGCATATCCCGTACGTTTATTGTTTCACAAAATGAGTGTGTATTATGTCAGTAAACGATATTTTCCAGAGATCATTTATGAACAGATGAAGCTGAAATCTGACATTCTATTCTTTTTTCTTTGCTACTTAGGGAACAGAAAACCCCGTCATATGGTCGATTGCGTCTGGACACCTGTGGAACTAATTGATTATATTTAAAAATAGTTCTATTTTCCAATGGTAAATAATTATTGTTTTGCTAATTTAATTACGATCAACTACATTATAATTCTCTAATAATTCTACGTAAGATCTATCAATATACAAATCATGACCTAAAAGAATAAAATACAATTATTTCACACTTCATACAAAACTTCTTTTATATTCTCAGTCAGCAACGATATATGAATAAATTCATATGTACTAACAAATTGGAGAATTAGTATGAAGATACTTCAAAATTGACACCTAAAAACTAATATTTAGCATTCGTTTTTGTCTATTAGCATTCTCTAAGTATCTAATGTGAACTAATTATTTACGATTAAATGCTACGATTCAATACTTTACCAAATAAGCTGACTTCGTCCTTTATTTACAAAAAAAAACATTTTAAATAAAAGAAAATACCTAAACAAAAAAGAAGTAATATTAGTTTAATTCTGTGAACAAACCAGGCTATACAAAAAAAGGATTTGTTTTCTTAAAAAGATATATGATTCTTTCAAACTGCTGTATTCTAAGCCTCCAACCACAAGCTCTCTGCGCCACAATGCCGATACTTCATCCCCCCTCCCGCCGTGTTCGAATTGCTTGTATCAACCAACTTCCTTCCTCTTCCTCCAAAACACGTACAACCACGTCCGCCCTCCCGCCCTTCTCCGAGCGAGTAGTTACAGCCTGCTCGTGCCCGTCTGCCCCCTCCTCCCATTGCTACTCGCGTGCCAAGCCGCGAGCAGACTCCAAACAAAAGCCTGGCGAAGCTGGAATAGCTGCGCATCGAGCATGCTGCATACAAGATCAATATTCTGCTTTGAGATCAATTCCTAAAACTTTTGATGATGATGATGATGATGATGATGATAATGATGATGATGGTGGTGGAGGTGGTGGTGGTGGTGGTGGTGGTGGTGGTGGTGGTGATTATGGTCATGAAGAGGATTTAAGGGCGCCTTAACACGTACGGTTATTATAAGAATGTGTCATTTCAAATTATTGTAACACAAAACTACAGACCGCTTTTAAAATTCTACAAAGAAAAATTTGTAAAAATTACATGGAAACATACATCTGGCATATTTATAGCTAATTCTGAATTATCATTATGCTATTTATTGGAATTTACTGGAAATATATCAAAAGATCAGAAAGAACAAATGCCAGATGAGAAATGAAAATTTAATAAATTTTGAAAAAAAGAAAAGCATCAGAAATACGGCAATGTGACTCCTTATTTTGTAACATCTCTTTTAGATCGATATGATGTATTCGTCCGGTGTCTTTCCTTCTCATGACGCCCGAGAACATGCTCCACGAGTGTTCTGCCTCAGAAAAACATTTCTCTATGGCTCTGCTTCCATCGCAGGGAGGAAATAGACTATGGCACATATCAAGTTCGCGAGAGAAGTAGACACCGATAGTGGAACACGCGCCAAGCATCACGAAATAGTGAAACGTTGAGTATGGCTAAACGCGACTCGGGTTTATGTCACAACGAAATATACCTTCTCTATATTCTTCTGGGTAGTGTGATTGCGATTATGGTATTTCAAAGCGCGTTTCATGTTTAGCAAATCGGTTAGTGTATATATGTATATATATATATATATATATATATATATATATATATATATATATGTGTGTGTGTGTGTGTGTGTGTAATAAAAATCAAACATTTATAAATCAGGATATTTCGTGATCTTGCATGGGCGCTGGCGACGCGCCCCTCCTACGTGAGGCGCATTCACAAGGGGCGGCGGCGACCGAAATACTGTTTGATTGCTAACTTAGAAGCACTGAAAGGAATACTTAAGTCTATGAACTCCACATTTCTCATCCAAATGGCCTCCCCACGGAGCTCCAGAGTGCCGGCCCGCGGCGAGAGCGGGGCGGGAGCATCGGCCGAGCGCGCTGCCTGCCAGGCCGCCCGCCCGGGCCGTTTGTTACCTTCCCGATACCTGACGTTCTGTCCGTCTTCATTAGAGGCCGTGTTTTCGACGAGCTTATACGCGCGAGTCCCTCGGAAAGCAATTACCAGAAAACAATGGGCGCGGGCGACGCTTCTCGCCGACGTGAGCAGCGTCCGCAAGAGGAGGCGGCGGCGGCGGTCGCGGGCAGGCTCCTGCGGCTTCGGCGAGCGGGGGCGGGGGCGGGGCAGGGCAGGGCAGGGCAGGGCAGGGCAGGGTCAGTGGCAAAGGCAGGGGGTTACGGCGAAGGCGGCCGTGTCTGCACAGGCGGAACTGTCGAAGTAAGTAGGGGAGGCGGTATAGGCGGGGGTGGCGGCATAGGCCGTAAACACAGGCATGATGTGTAGGGCGGTGACGGGAACGTGGGACGAGGAAGTGAAAGAGGATGGGACGGGAAGGGCGACGGTGGGATGGAGATGAGGACGACGTCGGAAACAAGCATCGACCCGATCAATGGCAATGGTGACGACCAGGGCGGCCTTTCGGACAGCTGCACCGATCGCCGGAAACGTACAGACGAAGTAAGTCTTCTCGCTCACAAGTACTAAGGAAAATTCTCGCGGTTTAAGTTTCTTTTTTACCAACACGCCACAGTAATAGGAGTTTTTGTGGTACTATCCTGTTACTGCATGGGAAGATTAAGGCACACATCGTGCTCACGAAGGTTTCAGCTTCTGTTAACTACACTCCTGATTTTATCGCGCAAAATATTACAATGGTTTTAAATGTAATAGGTTTAAAATATGGCCGATTTTCCCAAATAAGGTGTCTTTTTCTCTTAGAACATAGTTTCATTTACACACTTTATATACTGTTTTTCATTCCTTTTAAAAGTGTTATACATCTAAAGCTAAAACGGTTTACGAAAATTCTCACAAAGTTCCTCACCTATTAACGTCAGTGCGAACGATCGAACAGTGACGGGGTGAAACGTTTGCTGGGAAATTGTTCACAGTACTTTCCAGAAATGTACTTTCGGTATATTATTTTACCTTTTCTTGTTTTTTCTCTCAAGCAAAAATAATACATTAATTTTAATACAGACGGTAGTAGCTTACAAACTTGGGGCATCACGATCGAATGAAACATACCTGACGATATGACAGATGTAATGCTATTTCTTATGAGGTTGTAAAGTAGAAAGGGCTTGGGACAGTCTTACAAACTAAATCTAAATTTTCTACTTTAAAGAGGGGTACTATGAAGTTTCTATTGTTTTTTAAACAGTAAATCTTCCATCTTAAAATATTTTCCTACAACCTTATCGATAATTTACTGCTCATGGTCGAGTCAATGAACCCCGTAATTAAAGACAAAAGAAAGGAACATAAAACTGTAAAACAAAGATACAGTCGATTGTATTAGAATGGACTGTGATTTTATTGCGATACACGAAGAAAAAACTCAACAATAGAGAATAAAATGGTTTCTTAAAAATGTACATTTTCCACTAATGCAGCAGAATTCATGTGATAAAAAAGTTTATAATATAATTACAAAAAAAAGTTTCAATAGGCATGACACTTGTGAAGAATTTAGATAGGAATATTGAAAATGAATAGGAAAGAGGACGAATTCACTTAATGAAATCACGAAACTCAAAGAGCATAAAACATTTTATGATTCGCAATCCTAGTAAATTTCTGCATGCCGTTTAAGGATGAAAACAGAAAAGAATTGCAATCATCCAATATTACACTTAATACAATGGGTCATTAATATGCTTCAAAGTGTCGAGCCACAGCAACTACTGAATGAACGAACGTAAAAATTCCTCCCAGGATAGCGAGTAGCGACGTCACTTACGTAACGCGACCAGCGACCCCATAAATAACACGTCACCACCTCCCGCTCCCCCGCTCCATCACGTGCTCTCTCTCATCAGGTCGCCGGCAGCGGCGGCGTGTCAACGCGCACGCCTCCACGCCTCTCTCTCCCTCTCGTGCAGACGCACGTAAAATATCACTTCGACCGTCCACACGCGTGACATTGAAGCATGCAGTCACGACTCGGTCTTTCTGAGTGCTGCATTTGACGACAATCGGAAGCCGACCGACTGACCGACCGACCGACCGACCGACCGACCGACCGACCGACCGACCACCCACGCGGAAAGCGAGCGCGATAGGGGGGAAGAGAGTAAAAAAGCGCCTTTTGTGATGCAAGCAGGATTACTCGGGGAGGAGCAGCGGCCCTCGCAGTTGGGCGGCGTATCCCTTTACCGATCTCCACACGGCGCCCTGCACCCGTCGCGCGGCCGCGGCTGTGGGCGCGTGCGGAGGCTGCGTCGCCCGCCGCCCACTGTATCGGCACAGGCGGGCAGACGGACGGACGGGCGGGCGGACGGGCGGGCAGGCAGGTGGGAGGGCGGCGACGCCGGCTATCGATTGCCCCGCCTCCGGCCGCGTCCGCTCTGCCCTCCCCGCCCGGCCCCGCCCCTCTCGTCTCGCGTCGACCGCGCCCGTGTGCTCATCTGCCCGCCCGCCGCCGCCGCCGCCCTGCCCAGGTGAGACGCAGCCTCCGGCGCGCCTGTCTGCGCGCTGGTTCAGGGCAGCGAGCGGGGGCGGCGGTGAGGGCAGGGACGGTGGCCGCGCGGTGACGAACGGGGCAAGAGCGAAGGGGCGGGGCGCCGGTAAGCGACGTGACAATCGTGCAGCGACTGGGGCGTGGTGACGAGATGGTTCGTTAGAAAGTGGAAACGAGATGAGGCGATTCACACACATACACACACCGACGGAACGGGAGACGAAGGAAGGCGTGGCGGAACAGAACTCGAGGAAAGGGGGCGAGCGATGGGACGGGGAGGTGAGGTGGATCGTATCAGGAGAGGAGGTGGCACAAGACAAACGAGGTGTGCGGGTGCTTAGGAAGCGAATTAGTGACGCGCAGCGACAGGACGAGGCAGCGGGTCAAGGCGAAAGGAGACGTCGACGGCCAATAGTCGCACAGCTGGGCGATGCCGGGGAGATGAACGCGATATACTTCACGCCCGAAGCGACCGATTAGGCGCAGGTTGAGGAGAGGATGCGATTTTATGGGAGCAAAGACAGACAAGTAACAATTTTTTTGTTTTAAAACATTACAATTTTTAAATTTCATAACACACTCATGTCGGGGAAAATATTTCACCTGCTTTACGGCGGCATTGTAAGTTTGGTAGCAACGGCTTTTTTTTTTATTTTCGTTTTTTATTCCATTTTATTTTCTCGCGGCGCCGCTTCCAAAAGCAAGCCGTCCGGAGAGGATCGGCCTCCCTCCGTTGTGCGCGGCGGCGGACCAGCCGCGTGGCGAAGGGCGAAGGGCGAAGGCTGGAAGAGGCCCCAGGGCGCGGTGTGCGTGCAGCGCCGTGCTCGCTCAGCAGCAGCAAAGCGCTCCTCCGCCGCCGCCGCCGTCTTCACGGAAGGATGCGCCGCCGCGCCGCCCCGCGCCGTTGCGGGCGAGCTCTTATTTTCCCCCGAAGGCGGACGCCTCCTCGAAATACTTACACGAAACGCGGGCCGAAGAAGACAAGATAACTGCTGCAGGTGCCTGTTCACTACTTGATCTCCTTTTACGATTCCACCTCCTAAATCGTTTCCCACACACAATTAACATGAAACAGTCTAATACGTCCTTATTCCGCTAATTGCTAGCGAAAAAACGGTAACTTTTTAGCATCCAAAGAAAACAGTAAAAATGTCTGATATAATCACCGTTTTCTAAAATTAACTAAGCTTTTGTTCTAAAACATTCGTACCCGAAACATTAAATAAAACAGATTAAACGTGACGAAATTCCTCACAAATTCGACCTATTACATTGTAAATAAAATGACATGAATATAATGATCAGATGTTGACTCTCAATCAAGGACTATATGATATGACAGTAGGGAGTGAAGACAGCATCTATAAAGAGAATAACGAAAGTTCTAACAAGTTAAGTGGCCGTGTTTCACTACCATGCTCACGCTACTGCTATGAAAATTAAATTCAATGAAATTATAAGTATATCATTAGGAAATCCAATCTCATAACGACCGACGTTCAAAAACTTCCTTCACATTAATCTTCGGAAGGAGAGCTCTTTCCAAATCACTCGAAAACACGCTTATCTCCATTCTTCCCCGGGGGCGAAGCGGAATTCTGATGTAAGGGCAGCACGGGACGCGATGCGCCGACGATTGCGTAATGGGGCGATTTCGAATGCTTAAGCGGCTGTTTCTGGGGTGCAGCGAATGCAAGAACCGGCTCCTCGGGCACAGCGCGACCAAAACGAGCGCCTCGGACGCCTGCCGTGGGTGTCCGTCGCTGGGCGGGGTGGAGCGGGAAGGGACGAGACGGGGAGAAACGGGGCGAGACGGAACAGGGAGGCTCTAGGCGGAGCAGGGCGATGGGGCGGGGATGGCCGGGGCGGGTCACGGCGGACCGGGTTGTGTGGCGGGGCGAGTGACTTCGCGGAGAGGGTGGCTTGGCGGGGCTTAGTGGAGCGTGTGGAATGGCGGGGCAGGACGGGGCGTGGAAGGTCGAGCCGGGGCGGGTAGATTCGCGGGGTTTGGCGGGGCGGGGTGGAGCGTGCAGCGTGGCAGGGAGTGCGTGGCGGAGCGTGCGCGAGGACCCACCACGGAGCCACTCACACCAACTGCTGCCGCAGTTTCAGATGCTTAAAGAAGATACTGCGACGTAAAACTACTCTTCAGAGGGCAAATTGGGGGTGCAAAGTGTCTTCATTAGTAGACGTTTTTAAACGCTTTTGGTCTCCTCGTTTCTTTTCGCAGGAAATTATCTTAGTTCTAAGTAAGAAAAAGGATGTTCATTTACTAAATTTAGTTTATTACTATTTTACATCACAATTCGTTTGAAATTAGAACTGTACACAACGAAAATTGTTATTATTTATTATGTTTAATGTATTATAATGAATTATTGATTCGACTGATTATTAATCACCACTAATTTTAATAATATTTCCCCACTTATTATTTGCGGATGTTTACTAACGTATTCTTCTTGAGCAACGAGTATTTGATGAGATAATTATAAGAAATGGAATGGCAGGATGACCTAATGTGATAGTTTGTTACAGTTTTCAATTGGATGGCGAAAATATCACAGTCGAGGTTGCGAAAAGAAATTCTATTTCGTGTAACACTTTCACTAAGTATTATTTCCATGATTTTTACATCGTCCAAATAACTATAATTTCTATTTTCTGACATCTTTCTCTCTTCTCAAATTTCTCTTAATTGTATCTTGAGTGTGAGTGTGAAATAGAAATGAGGTAAATCTTTGTTGAATTGCAGTATATTTTTAAATAATAAAAATGCTAACAAGAGAACATTGGAAATCATATCTCAGTACTGGTTTCTATAAAAAATTGGACATAGCAATATTAAAATGTACATCGAGTCATCGATGTTATATTTGCCTCCATAGCATCCATTAAACAGATAGAAAGTCATAGCACATCTTCGTGTTTATATCGAAAATCCAGCAGAAAAGTTAGTGTAGTTCGGTAATGATGAATTCATACTTTTTACTGACAAAAACAAGTAATTCGAGAAAGGGACTCTGGCAGAGGTAATTTTTAGAGCAAATGTGCCCCTTAATCTTATCTGAACTATTTGGGCGTATTATCGCATTACAAACTATTTGAAGACTGATTATTTTGTTTTGGGGCGCGTAAATTGCTATGGTCATTAGTCCTCTAAGTGTAGTGCATGTTTTATAACAGGAAGTCGCAGTGTCCTTCCCCAGCTGGAAGGCGAGATTCGGCTCTGACATACACGTATACTTGCGTGATTTCCACATCCAGGTATCTCCCACCAGCGGGACACCCAGCATCTCTGGTAGTATAGTGTATGCAAGTATAAGAGAGCGTAAGTAAGGGGTGAGGATAGGCTGCACGCGTGAGTAAGAAAGGGGTAGAAGAAGCAAAGATCGCGCGGGGACCCTGACCCGTTTGTTTAAGGTACTGCTCCGGCAGTCGCCTGGTGTTGTTCGGAGAAACCACGGAACTCTACCGATCAGCGCAGTCAGCAGCTAGAATTCTTCTCTGTCGTAGCTATTTAGCTAGCGTCGAAAATTCGCCACCGTCGGAACCCGCACACTACGTCCCCGAGGTCAGAGTTGCTGCAGAGATAGCGGTTACGCTCGCTATCAGCTCAACGCAGCCGGTTTGTTCTTGGCTATTCCCAACCCATGCCCCCACGAGGCGCCAACTCGGGCGCCTAGTATGAGTGACACGCACGTCTTGGAGCTGCACCTCCATCGGAGGGCGCGACGGCGGGAGGAACTCGTGGAAGCAAACATTCTGGGAGACTATTAGGGAACGGGCCGCTGTGGAGGGCGGCGGAGGGCGGCGGAGGGCGCGAAGGGCCCGCAGCCGGGGCGCCGCGCCAGCTGCCAGGGGGCGGCGCTAATGACGAGCCGTAATTGCATTCCGCTCGCAGCGGCAGGAGGCGGAGGCGCCCAGTGCCCTCGCGGCACACGGCTCGCCCGGCCCGGCCCAGCGCGACGCGAAGCGACGGCCGCCCGCAGCAGCGGCGCGGAACGTGGCAACCACCAAGCGCCCCTTGAGACGCCTTTGCTCACCCACTTCCCCACAAACGCTTTTTTCTTTTTCTTCTGCTCTTTCTGTTTAATTCTCCTTTGTGCTCCATTCATCACAGCCCATCCCATGAGATCTTTTATTTGCGACATATGCATCCTGTATTCAGCGACACAGTGAAAGGGTTACACGTCCCAAATATTACGTCAATACTTCCAATTAAATTTCTTGGTTACTATAATAATTATATTATTACATTATTTTCTGTTCCTGTTTAATGTATATTCGGGGCTTGTTATTAGTAAGTTTTTTTATGGCAATAAAGCAGTGAACAGTTTTTCAGCCGCCCTACCTTGTCTACAATTACAATCAAATGAAAACATAGAAGCTCAATATCCAGATTATATTTTCTTTCAATGAATATTATTAAATGTGATTTCAATCGCTTATTATTCAGATTTCGAGACCAATGTTTTCTACTAGAATTAATTTAAACACATAATTCAAGTAGATATCAAGGATTCTTAGGCGAAATTCTTTCGCAAGGTCCCGGTCACAAAATTTCTTACCGCGAAAACGAGTAAATAACGAACGTTCCGTTTGAAGAGAATATACTCAGGTTCAAGCATTTTCTCTTCCACTTCACCATTTACATTAAAGAGCTGACACCTGAAACATGTTCGAAACATCAATACTGTATTTGTTTACTAATAAACCATCAGAATACTTTTCCACGGAATTAAGCCACAATCTTAAGAGAGTGACATTTCACTTAAGATTGCCAAATGCCTTAGCCACGTTAAGACTAAACAAATAATTTCGCCGTTGCTTGCTGTGTCAGGCTCATTTCCAGTTCTAGAATTACAAAAACTATAACTACAAAAATAACGATGTCGATACATAGACATGCAGCTTTGCGTAGGATGTCTTCTGGCACGCGCGGCGCGCAACAAGGGTATAGCAGCCCCACCACTCACTGGTTCAAAATGATTCAAGTGGCGTGCGTCTCCATATCTCCTCCTCTCCTCATATTCCCCTCTCAGGAAATATGACAACCATTAATTTAAAGAGCATACATTTTGGCAATACATGCATGTTTTTCACGATTGAGCTTTTAATTACGATATAAAATAACAATTCGAAATCCGGGCATAATTGAAATGCTCATGAAATGACAATATACCAGCAATAAATTAGAAAGAAGTGTATAACTAGTACAAAAAGTAACAACTTCAAACCATAAATCTAAAATATCGTAGTGACACACGGGCCTATCTCAACACAACAATTTGTATACGCTTTCTAAACGTTGGCGTTGACCGCAATGCTAGATTGGGAATCCCAGAAGCCAAGCTGAGGCCCGCGCATTTCGGGCGTTGCTTCGACCCACTGAGCGCCCCGGCGCTAACCCGCAGACAATACGTCGCGCGGCCGCCCGCCAACGAGAGCGACAAACAGGGGGCGAGGCGCGGGCGCGGGCGGCGAGCACGGTCGATTGGCTCTGAAATTCCACCGCGCCGCCCGCCCGCCCGCCCCGAACGCTTTTCCTTCGGAAACCCCAGGCCGCGCCGCGGGGAGAGGGCTTCGGAATGTTTTGTACCGCAATAAAACAAATGGTCCTTACCATCGTGGAAGCCAAATGCCGAATGCAGTGTATAAAATCCAACCAACCAAAGAGTAAAAATAACGACTAATAAAAATGATATTCTGAAATTACTGAAATGCAAACTACCGATAAACTCGCCATGCGCGAAACCTGATTGGGCATACTGTAAATAAGAGACAGACACTCTTTTGCCGACATGACGAGCTGATGTCCACATTTAGAAGTATCAACACTTAATTGGAGTGCTGGGACACTGGATTGCGTATCACAAATTATGATAATAATTGCCAACCGTTTTGGTTCATTATATGGGATTCCATCACCCCGTAAATAGCATTATATATTAGAGAACATGCTTTTAATACATTTAAATTTTTGGCGACCACTATTGCATTAAGCTGATGACAAGTGAATTCTAATACATGAATTTTTATACTTTTTTAATCATGTCAGTTTTTTTGTTTTTTTTTGCTCGACACTGGCAAATACAGAGTGAATTCCACTTCTAGGTTAATGGTGTTGCGTCAAGGCTATGATGTGGATCACATAAAAACGACCAACAATATCCAATCAGTCGCCACCCCCATGGCATTCGGTCGACGCAAAGGTGATGCACCACATGCATGAAAACACCGAAACGTTTGCATTTTTTATTTAAATGTGAAGGTATTACCACTGACATCTGTGTAATATTACACTACTTACGGCAAAACGAAGGAAAATTGTACGAAGGAGATTTAATTTAAGAACGAAAATGTTCTAAGTCAATCCATTGCACCAATTTTCAGTTGTCTACCACCAACCACACTCCTCGTCGCCTTCGTCATCATATCATTTATTACAAACAATTTCCAATGAAATAATAAACCATTCAGATACAATGAGCAACATATTGCTGGTCAGTGTTTTCATAAACCTATGGTGCATGTTAATAAATACCCCAGTAAATGTATTTCCACACGTCTGTCACTGTATTAATGCTTTTGCACGTTCCAGGAGAATAGATGCAACTACACAGAGAAATTTAATTGTCAGTAATTGAATGTATAACAAGTATGTTTTCTGTGAATTCGGATTGCCATGATCTATGCGTTTTGTAATTATGTAATGAAAGAGAAATGCAACGAAAACCAATTATATTACTTTGCATGCGTGAACGAAGTTTTGTGATGTTGTATTTGCAGAATATCAATATGTCAATCAACATTGACATTTATTTTTCCCAAACAATTTGGAATAAAAATATCGGGTATTTTGCAGCGATTGGAAGCGCGAAAATGTGTTCTAAAAACTCGCACTCCCTTAAAACTCATCAACAGAAATACAATAATAGTATGCTACGAAACTGCCATAATAACTATCGGTTTACGAAGAAAATGTGACTTTAAATTCAATTTCGTTCGGGAATTATTTCATTTTCCGATTCAAAATTTGACCTAGTGCCTTGGAATAAGAATACACAGAAGACGGCAGTTTCCCAGTCAGGTATGACAAGATGGCAGACTTACAGTCTATTGCTATGTACAAAAATTGTAGATACCAATTCATATTAACAATGTGTAAATTTTCGTTCGTATTTCTCACACAATACAATTTAGACATTGTCTTGATAACCTACACGATTCTGTAATGAAATGGTCCACATCGCGTTTTAATGGAATGACATAATAATGAATTAAATCGTATGGCTTTCAACGCAATCCTCCTCCTGAGTGTATGAAACGATTCGACAAAGCACACACGAACACTGCGCTTATGGCATATATACATGGATGTGCACATTTTGAGTTAATTCAATTAAGCGTTTATTTACTTTGTATTTATCAATCCTGGTGAGCATAATTTCTGACGCGGTAACAACGCGGAGGGTCAAAGATCCAGTTCAGTTATTTACGTAAATGCATATCTCTGTACAAGTCCGACCCCTGCGCCATGCCAGCGGGTTCAGTCAGTCAACTAATTATTATCCATTATGTAAGCGCCACGAACGATCCAGAGCACGCGTCAAACCTTTAACGGCCAATACTTAAGTTTCGGAAGACCATACAAAGGGATCAAAGGAGACCTTTAATGTTTCTAATCGACTGACACCAGAAGGGCATCAACAAAATTGCTTTAGTGTTTATGAAAACTAAAATACGTAACTTGAAGATCTATACTGACAAAAGACGTTTTAGAAAATAAGACAACAGAAATAGAAACATCAATAGTTTTCAAGATTAAATCTTGTTTTGGTGCAGTACGAGCATGATTTGCTCGTACTAAGTACGGAGGGGAATTATTAATTTACGAGTATATTAGGAATCGCACAACTCCGCAGTAATCTAGACTACAAACTAAATGTTTAAATCTAATTTTTTAGGGTAAAAAGTCTTTATTATTTGTCTAAAGCTCCTGCTCCTGGCGGAGTGTCGGGATAAACAGTGCAGCCACAACTGACTGGAGACATAAAGTAATCACGCACAATAGGCTATGACCGAAGAGAAAATTATGCAACCGGGTAAAATGAGTATTAATTACAGATAGGAAACAAAATTCAGTATGAACATTACCCATGCTAGAAAAATAAGCAATACATTGCTCATTTTGTGTAATTTGGTAAACATTTCCAGTGACGAACTGATAAAGACGGCACGGCACATTCTGAGGATCGCATAATGAATCATCCTTTTCCTTCACTATTCTTTTTGTTTAACATACTGTATTATCAGAGTGTTAGAAAAAGAATAATCATGCACCAAAAGCCAAAAAGAAACAACTCATCGCAGGGCAGATGAATTGAAACTAAAGAAAGAGGTGGGGATGGTCCGTTTATATAGACAATGTTAAAGAAAAGTGGCATCCCCAAAATCGTCGTTTTTAGTTAAATGAAAAAAAATATGATTAGAGAATAATATATTTTTATCAGAAAATATGGCTTAAAGGTGGTTCATAAGACAGTTGGTACAATGAGTAAAACTGATTTTGGGAGCAAAATAAACGTTTCCGTTCGGTATAAAACGGTTCTTCAGCAGAACAATTTAGAGATGTGTCACATTTCTCGTGCCCCGACGACAAGTCTTAAGTAAAATTGAATTGACCTACTATCCCCATCGCCCCATTGTCCGTTCCCCTTGCACCTGGGGGGGAGGGTACACGTTTCGGCAATGTCCGTGCATTTGAGCGCCCCTCCTGGGCCATCGCCGGCGTGGCCTCGGGCGTGAGGTTCGGGCGGCACGGGGAGTGGGTCGGACGAACGACGACAGCCGATATCGCCCGGGGTCACGCTTCGCCTCGTCTCGCTGCGATACGCGCGCGCGCCGGCCCGGCCCACCCCGCCCCGCCCCGCCCCCACACGCCGCGCGATTAGGAAGGGCGAAGGGTAAATGGCGATGCCTCCGCCGCGCCGCGCCGCGCCGCGCCGCGCCGCGCCGCGCCGCGCCGCGCCGCGCCGCGCCGCGCTGGCGCCGGCGCCCAAGCTCGCACCGCTTCAAGATGCGGGAGGCCGATGGGACAGCAACAGGATACGAAAGAGTAAGTGACTTACGCTTCATGTCAAGTCCACTTCATTCAGAAAAGGCCCAGAACATCGAACAAATGGAAAAGGACCGACCATAAATTACGTAACGCAAATTTGGAGTATTTTAAATTCCCCCTTTCTCTCCTGCAACGCGCACTTCGACCCCACCCCCCTAAATCATTACGTAACCCTTGTAACAATACTTCCCCTACACAGTAAGTAAAAATATGTTATGTAACAATAAAAAAACATTTGTATTAATTTTATTTGTGTTATATATTAACATTTATAATTAGAGTTAGCATTAGTTGGTGATTCTGACCGTACCTAACAATATGATTGGAGAAAATGTTTGAGTGAAGGAAGGATACCAGACACAATTTCTGACACGTCGTGCAGCCGCGGTCGTGGATGATGCATGGGCGAGAGACTGTTCTACCCATTTAATAGGATTCTAGCAGAATATAGTACAGATCAATTATGAATATTTTCTTCGTAATCTAACGGATTCAATCAATAAATCATTCATGAAAAATATTTATATTTATTGTCACAATTATACCATAATTTCTTTAATTTGTTTATATTTTTTATTTAATTTGTTAATATCTTAATGTTTTAATATGTGGCAATAAAAGGAATTATTTCAGCAAATGTTGAAAATAAAAGAAATCAACGTTACGTAACACTAAGCTAACACCACTAGCACCTGTGTAATGCAGCGCAACGTCGCCTCAAACCTCCTTCCCGTCTTTAGCGTTACGTATTTTGTAGATGAGCCCTAAGACTAATCGCAGGTGCAACGCATTCGCATTTCTCTCACTGCCTTTTGTCAGTGAACTTGAAAATAGGATTACGATTGCGAAATTCGCTCCAGTGGCAGAAATGTTTGCATCTTCTGTTTAACGGGAACTCGCACGAACATTCCACTTCGGATGTCAAAGTTTCAAAAGCAAAAAATTGCTTCATGTAGGAACCCGACTTCCAACGTTTCTGACACACCGCATTACGTGGAAGTGGAAAAGCACAAAGTATCCTCCAAAAATGTAATGTAATGTCCAAAAAGAGTACATTGCGAAGATATCATCATACGAAACATAACTTGTGCCCAGTCGCGAAAACCCTGGGAAGCAGAGTTTCCGACTTAAGCCAGATGTTAGCGTGAATTGCGGGTTGCATGCGCGCCTAGTGTTTCCCTCATATCCTGCATAATCTTCCAATTTCTTGTTTTTCGTCTTAAATCTCTTTGATGAAGGACTGAGCGGTAATTTCATATCCAGCAATAGCACACTTACAGGGATTTCTGCCGATTTCTCATAAATTGCACGAAACCGTCATCTCTCCGTAATGAATTATCTTTACGTCAAAGGTCCGAGCAACATCAGTGTCGTACTTTAAACACTGCCTAAATTGCTGCTGAAAACGTCTCGATGAGATTTCTATTACCCAAATGATTTGATCAGTTGTTTAAGTTTTCTCCCGCCAATTCGAGGCGGATGTTTGAAGTAGCACTCAGAAAACCGACCACAAACCGAGTGTGACCATTCAGTCTACCTCTCTCACCTCTAGGTTTGCAAGATTAAAAAACGACAAGAGTACTGCACATAAAAAACTTCGGGTAAGGGTACTGTATACTGTAAATTGAAGATTGCAAATTACATCATAAAAAATGAGTGAAAATGAAAGAATTCGTAAACTTTGGTGGGAAAGGAAATAATGGTAGTTATATGGAATCCTCCTGGAAAAGCAATTTCTTGCACACCTGTTTCTGCAAACCACTCCAGAAGGATATTTCTGACACCAAGACAATGGTGTCAACGTTCTTGTCACTGATTGGAACTCACTATCTCTACTGAGTGTTGGGCTGTCAATAGGAACGTGAATGTAGAAAAATGAATTGGAATTTCCAAAACTCAATAGCTTACTCTTTTGGTGCATTTTCCTTCTGATAAAATTGGCAAGCATTGACCTCGCATGTGCACAGAGAATGCATAGAGGATGCAATTCCATTTCACCGCAACTGGTGTTCAACGACTTTGAATTCGTGCAAAAAGTCTCTTCCGAGTTTGGACTCGGCTTACGACGACGCAAACACAACATTACACAACTGCGTGCGGCAGAGTTTGTGATATACGTTATCGATGCAAAACAACCTCAAAGTGGGTCGCAAAGACAAAACGTCGTTTCTACATGACAAACAATATCGACATTCTTGACATGCGTGCAATTATTTGCTAGTGAAAGTGAGTAATTATATTTGCCAACAACAGTGACACACCGCCGTCCACGTTGAATTATCCGCTTTCGTTGCCTCCTGAAAGTTCCTCAACGTTGCCTTGGCGGGACTGCGAGTACAGAGCCTCACAACACCGACAGCGAAGGACTACGACAATTAGATAAAGCTAATAGTTCCCTAAGCTGAGCGGTGGAGGCGGTTCTACGAAGTGTGGTTTTTTTCTGCGCTTTTTTTCCTGCGAACGTCGCATAAGCTGTGGTTGACTACAACTCGGTGCAGGAAGCAGAAAAGGCTTTGCTCGTCAGAAGGCCCCAAAGGAGGTTTACACTTCCACACGCACTCACTGCGTACACAAAGCGATGGAGTTTCCAGAAAAAAGAACTTGAACAAGACATTCCCCACTGCTCAAGTAGGACATCACAACCTCAAAGCAAGCCTTCTTATTCCATTTGTGGGGCAGATTACGACGCATGAAGAAATGACGTCTTCAATGAACAACTTCAAATGAATTAATGCAGATTACTTGCACACAGTACAATTATCTGTACCTATTCTCGCTACATGTCGCACATTCCATGTGCACTGATGCGAAATCCTAACTAAATACGAAGAGCTCAGCTGAAAGTTGATCTCAACAGTTTTCTGAAAGATATTCAGTAAACCGTTTGAACGATCCTCGTTAAATTTACCTGCCCCTTCGGCCCAGGAAGGATCGACAAAAGGCTAAAAAAAAAATTAACGAGTCAAGAATATGAGACATTCCATTCATAAGCAACAAAATTTACAAGTTTAAAAAAAATTTATTTACTGTTTGTTCAACAAAATATGTTTCTCAAGGCAGTTCATTTTATCAAAAACAATCACACTTGGTCCAGTCGAACTTTGATATTTAACGGATATCGTTAGATCTGAGCAGTTAAAAAAATTCTAAACAGCATGAAAAGGAGGAAGGAATCAACACAAAGTGAAAAAAGGGTCACTAGATAACAGTAAGGGAGTCGGAACATTTCTTCGCAAATCTTGCCTTTGTTCGGAGAAAATGATAACTGGTTTTGCCATGTTTAAAAAGCTTAGAACACGGTAAAGATGATCCAGAAAAAAAAAAGAGCTTGAATTTTTATAAAATCAGAAATATTAGGAATTTTTAATTCAAGCTCGTTTGACATACTCATAAACTACGCTAGAATTCAAACGCCTGAATACAAAATTCAACGGCTTTCTGGAACTGTAGCCGTTTTTGTTATTTATATTGTAAAAAATATATTTTACAACGTTTGTATCATAATTTCATTTTCATGAATACATTTTATTTTCCAAATGTTCGGTATTTTCACACGTTTTCTCTATTTTTATGAACGTTAACTTTTATGCATCCATTTGAACTTCGAAGATGTCCAAAATTAATGAAATAATGCTGTAATGTCGGTATTTTGAATTTGTTTTCTTTCTCGAATATTTCATGTACACTAAAACAAAGGACTGCGTGATAATGCTTACAAGTATTAGAGAATACTTGTTGATATATAATCCACATTTTCAGTTCAAGATCAATTGGATTTTATAAAAAGTCTTGAACTACCAATATAATCTAATAATGGTGCCTAAGGTTTCGAAAATCGTGTTAGCGATTTTCCGATTCAGCCAAGTTCTTGACGGTTATTTTGTTGTCACAAACTCCACGCTCCGTCATGATAGCAACGTCTGACTGAAGGGGAGGTAACGGGGCAGAGAAAATAGCACAAAGGTCACTACTGGCAGCTATTTGAACATTTCTGACCTCAACAGCGAACAAAATGTAACAGATTAGCCTGCCAGTCCCATAAAGTATCAGCAATGACTACTTTAGACTAGTCCCAACAATTCAAGACAACACTACTCATAAAATCTTAAACAATAGAATTCAAATTTCTTAGCGCTCACATAAAAACGAACATTTCCATCAAAATATGTGTGAGAGTATACGTGTAACAATTTTTAACTTGATTGAAATTGGAGTTTTACATGGAGTTCTTCAAAAACGTAAAAACAATTTATAATCGACATTTAATAATTCAATCGATTGCCGACATGTGTTAATGTACGAGTATTAAGTATCTGTTTTTAGCTGTTCATTTTTAAGGTTCTTTAATTAAAATAAAACGTCGTCTTTGCTAAAAACACACCCATCCTAAAAAGCAGTAGCGTCAGTACTTTTCACCGATTATCCTCCTAAAATCAGCGCCTCTTTTAGTTACGAACTAGCATTCACTTTCATATCGCCCTTCTGTATTATTACGACATACTGTTACGCACAAGGCTGAACAATGATTCAAACTGACAATTCACCTTAGGCAGTCCGTAATGCCGTGCGCATTCAAAACCCGTAATTTAGAAACGGTTCATTCAATTTCGCCCAAGGTCCAGTGGGAACGTTCGTTGTAAGAAGCGGAGGATTCCACATCCCAAGAAAAAGGAGCGAGGCGGGAGGAGAGAGGGGGAGGGGACAGGAGTGTGGATGAGAGAGGGAGGGGGAGGGCTTGGGGAGGGGAGGGAGCGCGGTGAGTGCCGCGGGCAGCTGCGGCGGCGGAAGCGGCGCCCACGCGGCTGCCGCGTCGGCCCGCGCGCGCGACTCCGCTCCCCGCTCCCTGCTCCCCGCTCGCGGCTCCCGCTCCGCCCGCCCCGCCCCGCACCCCGCCGCGCCGGTACAGGCGCAAGGCCGCGCGACGGAGGCGGCGCGGTGGTGGCGGCTCTGTCACAGCGCGAGAGTCCCACACCCGCCTCCCCCCCCCCCCCCGCACGCGCGGCCTGTACATGCGTTCGCCCAGACGACGAAGACGCCTTCGCCAGTCCCCATCCATTCGCCCCACATCCGTTATCACTCAGACCTACGCTACTACATTACGCCGTTACCTTCCCCAATCTCCTGGATACGATGGATCGCTTACACAGATATGGAGTTTCACTTGAAAATATGAAATATAAAATAATTTTGTAATAACATAATAAGGAGTATTCTCAAGTATCGCATATTGCTTGCTTCTGTTGATATTTTACAAGAGCCATTCTACAAGCTTAAAAAATTCAAACGTATTTCACTAGACACATAAATACGTTTCTTTTTCCCAGTGTTTTCCTTTTTTAAGTATTAGATAATTACTAAAAGTATAAAAATACGAATATTCAGTGAATGTCACAACCGTGACACAACCACGTTTTATTTTCTACAGGTAAGAAAGCCAAAAGAAAAAGAAGGAAAGGGCCACCGACACGGCTTGGGAGAGATTACAACTCGACATCACTAAATGTCAAGCCCAGGAAAGGAAAAAAAAAAACTAAAATAAGGCGTCGTCTCAGACGCTTTTGGCGCAGATCCGAAACCTATATCGAGTTCTACCTTGAAGTATATTTCAAAAACGAAACAAATTGAATATTCTAGCTACCGTATGTCATATCATGTCATGTGCATTGTCACATTCCGTAGCCGTGCGTGCGAACATCAATGCCCCTTTCATTGCCGCCACTTTCGCCTCGTCTATTGCTACCGCCAACGTCAATACCTCAGCTGACTGGAGAGCCATCGAAAGCAATTCTGACGCCCCATATCCTAAGAACAGAATATCAAGGGTCGTCTTTACATTAAGACATATTCGAATGTTTAGGAAATGTTTTCCAAAGTTAATGCAGCATTAACGGAAGCTTAGCTGCTGAGAGGTTTTTTTAGGTCCCTCACCTTTATAAATACATCGCCCGTGGAACCGCCTCGTTCATCCTCACCCTCTATCGCTACCCCACCAGAGCCACCGTAACGCCGTCACCGCCGCTTGTTCCTTTCGCGCGCCGCTCCGCCCACCATCGCGCGGCTATCTTTACTGTGCATCGCGTATTAATAGGCGCGCGCGCGGAGGCGGAGGAAGACTTAGCGGCGGCGGCGGCGACAGTGGTGGTGTCGGTGGCGGTCTTGTTGTTGGCACAGATGATAATGGCGGTGGCGGTGGTCTTGTTGTTGTAGTTGTTGTTGTTGTTGTTGTTGTTGTTGTTGTTGTTGTTGTTGTTGTTGGTGGTGGTGGTGGTGGTGGTGATGGTGGCGGCGGATATGGTGGTAGTGGCGGCGGCAGAGGGTGGGAGGATACTGTGGTGGTCTTGTTGTTGTTGTTGTTGTTGTTATTGGTGGTGGTGGTGGTGGTGGTGGTGGCGGCGGCGGCAGAGATGGTGGCAGTGGCGGCGGCGGAGGAGGTCTTGTTGGTGGTGGTGGTGGAGGAGATGGAGGTGGCTGAGGCTGCGGAGGAGGAGGAGGCGGCGGCGGCGGCGGGGGAGGCGGCGCGCAGCTCGCGGGGCCGGGGCCGGGGCGCGCGTCCTCCAAGACACCTGTGGCCGACATTTCGCGGGGCCGAGCGGGCTGCCACGACGCCCGATGCAATCGAGGGAAGAGGACGGGTGGGGGCGGGCAGGCGGCGGAGAAGGGAAGAGCGAAAACTGCCAACATGCCAACACAACCGTACGCCTGGGCACTGGTCCATGCGTCTCTTCGGTTTCATGAATGAAAACATTTTGGGCTCTCTGTCGACGAAATGGATCCAGTGATTTGTGTATGCGTGATGTCATTCTCAGATTTGTGCAACACTATTTTATTAGAGAATGGTCAACGAACTTCCGCAATATTTATTTGTTATAATCCTGATACAGTAATCAGCAATAACGGAGACACGTTTAAACGACATCACATATGAGCGAAGAAAATAAAGAAACAAGCTGATAATAAAATATTCAAGGTAATAAGTTTTTGTGGACAAAATTTAATCCCCATATTAAAGTATTTTGGTTACGGTTTTTTTCAGTTAATGTTATTTTGATTGAATATATATGATATTGAATATGTTTCCACTTCACAAGTTTGGCATTTCCCAGCTAGTTCTCTAATTGATATGGCATTAAAATTAACTAAGCATAAAATAAAATAACAAACAAAATCCTTGTCTTCATGAAAAGTAAAGTCACCAGACCGAAGTGGTACAAACAGAAAAGGACCTTGGAGAATTAGGATCTCCAAGATTAGAAAATCGTGATATAATTAGAAAAATTACAAACTCGCAGTTTCCAGGTGGAAAAGAAAGACAAACGAAACACAACGTCTGAGCAACGAAAGCACACCCATTCGTTGCGTATGAGGGCTTACTGGGCTAACAAGAAGGCCAAAATCTGTTGATTCCGTGTGGTCCTAAGTGACCCATTTGCGAAGAAGAAGAAGAAGAAACTAAGCATGGATTGATCCACTTGGCGAATTCAACCTGCCAATGTAATAGTACGCCTCTTCCTATTTAACGTCTGCGTCACTCTGCCACCTGAAACCCACCCACGAACTGACCTCGCTTAAATGAGGATAGTACGCTAAGGAGCAGTGTGAACTCGCTTAAACAAACATCGCCTCGTATGGCCTGTTAGGTTTGCGAAAAATAAGTCGCCGTAGGAGGCATGTTTGGTAAAGATGACTCATACTGTTGGTGAATAGCGCTTTCCAAGTTGTGAATAACATTTGCTTACCCTTCTGCTGTTCCAAAGAGCTTCATCAAACCAGAAACCAAGTAACAAAAATAGAAGTGGTTTCCCTTGACATTTACTATTTTTTGCTGCTCAGGATCTTAATACTACCAGCATCATCTTAATCTTTTTTACATAAATTCCACTGGTGCTTCAAACCAATAATTTCATGCTAAGTCTACATTTCAATGCAGCATTTTATGTATTGGAAAGTATTGTTCTTGAATGGTGTAACATTTATTACGTCTTGTGCGCCATGATAGTTTTTGCAAATTATTGAAAAATATTAAAAGTATCACACAAAATGTGTAATATGTCTTTTCATTGAATCTCAAGTAAAAGGAATGCTATTTTCAGGAGAGATATTCCATTGGTATGGAAAGATACAGTAGTTAACCCGTTATTTACAAAGCATCAAAACAAGAGCATCTGTCGAGTATCGTCAGATTCAAGACGTGAATCGATAGTAATGGCTCTGTTCAGGTGTATTGATTACTTTCAAAACTAGAAAAACGAGGGCACGATGACGAAATTATCGGAACGCCTCGAAGCGGTGGGAACAGCGGACAGCGTCGTTAACAAGTGCGCCAGCAAACTTGTTATCGTACGACAGGACGCCAGCCAACGATGAATAGCCCTCCCTGTTACCGCAGCGAGCAAATGAATTAGCCAGGAGGGTCTCGAGGCACGGGACCCTCAGAGCGTCGCCCTCGTGACCCCAATGGCCTGTGCGATGGGCCAACACCTTGCTCCACGGGATATGGGGCTCTCCGGATACGAAGCAAACGAGGAAGTAGAGGCGCCGTATGTCAAAGCGCGAGCGGCGGGAAGAGATTAACCTAGTGGAAGATCATTGCAGAAACAGCAGCATCAATGACGCATTTACATAATATTTTGATACATTTAGCATTTTACGCAAAATGTTTTACAAAAAAATCTCAGTACGTAAATTCGATTTTTATCTAAATAATACGTATTTACTCTCAAAAAGAAAAATTAATGTACGTGAGTATTCGATTCTTCATTATCTACATTCCTTTCTGCATTCATTAAAAGTGCACAGCACACATCAACTGCATCGCCTCCTCCAACAAATTACTTTGTTATGAACAATCAAAACTAATTAATTCCTTGTGTTCTTGCCTTGTAAACACGCAGCTTCTTCGTCTCGCGCGTAAAGTAGGAAACCTAAGCCCCCCGCCGCGCTATCAATTAAGAAAGGTTCACCGCAACATGGCGTTACGCAACCCGAGCGCGCACCCTCCGCCCGCGACGCAGAAGCCCCAGGGGCGGCTCGCGCACGCCCCTCCCCGCCCTCCCCACCCCACCCCACCCCCAGCCGCCACCCCCGATGACGTTCCATCGCCATCGGCACGTCTTCGTAGCGACACCCAATCCACCTATCAGCGTACGGAAACAGCAGCAATTTTTTATAGTTGTATCTACGACATCGTTAGCATTGAAAAGCGCATCGACAGTATCACACTTTACATTTCTCCATCGCCAATTTAATTATCGCCTCCCTCTTCCGATTACCTCCATTGCCAACTCAATCCATTTCCAGCGGTTTCCATCATCACCGCATCAACGTTCCAACGTTCCGCGAAAACCCCTTCACCGCTGCAGCAGCCCATCTCCACAAAAAGCGGAAGCGACGGCTCAGTGCATATTGTAGTTGCCTCTGCCGCGTCGCTGTCCAGGACGTCTCAGGGGTCATGTCCCGATGTAGGCGGATTTTCCACACAAGCTTCATCCATAGTTAGGTCGAAATCAGCCTCTTTCTGATGGAGAATCCTAGCGAGCGTCTACTCGGATCGGTAGTTTTCTATGGTTTCTCCGATCACTACCAGGCGAATGCCGGAGTAATATCCCAACAGACCATTTCCTTCCTCATCGTTGTCCCATCCTTTCCTTGTACAAACGCTTCGCAGCCCACGGACGTACCGACCGGCTGCTGACCGCCACCTACAGAAACTGAGGAGTTTCCGACACATCGAACCATCTCGGCCACCATCACTGTCTACTTCGGACGCCGGCGCTGTTCCCGCCACCATCGCCTCCACGAAGCCACTGCTCCACCGCTCCCGCGCCGTCGTCTTGCCTCGCCTCGCCTCGCCTCGCCTCGACGTGCTGCCAGCCGGCGGCGGCGGTATCGGTGTCTCGCGAACCCGAACCCAGGGTCTCCCCTGCACGCGCGCGCTAACGAGGCCGACGCGACGCGACGCGACGCAACGCGGCAGGACGCGCGGCGACGCCCGCGGGCGCGCAGGCAGGCAGCAGTTACGCAGAAAGAGAGACAGGCCTTCTCAGAAGGCGACGGCGGGAGTGATGGGACTTCGTGCAGGCGGTGGTGGCGAGAACACTGCCAGCGACGGAGATGGAGGCAGAGACAGTGATGGTGGTCGTGTCGGAAACTCCTCAGTTTCCGACAGCGGCCGCCATCCGCTGATTCCTACCGACCGCTGACTGTCGGTCAGTAGCCCGTTGGTAGGTATCAATACGTGTACGGAGAGACGAGGAGACAATGATGAAGGAGTCCTCCAAAGCCGCGCAGACAGACAAGTGGAGGAGGCGTGGAACGCACGCAGCCACCACATTGGTGAGGTAGCTCCCCCGGTGATGATAATTTAATAAAAGTAGAAAAGGGGGAAAATAAAATAAAGAAATGAAAATGACGAGAGAGACTGCCAGGAAAATGAGAGAGGCAATAAGAAGAGTGATGAAAAAGAGAAAAGAGGAAGAGCGATTGGGAGAGAAGTGAAAGACATATGCTAGACACACGGGAAAGAGATCAGAGGAAGAGAGAAAAAAGAAAGAGAAGAGAAAGAAATGAGAGATTGATATGATAAGAGGAGATCGATCTCAAAGTTGCATTAATATCGGCAAATTATCCGTCTTACGAGTCTAGTGAAAACATCACCTGTTTGTCTGGAACGACAGCTCAGGAAACTTAAGCTTCGGGCACAAGGAAAATAACGTAATTAAATTTCATAAGAAAAATCGTTATATCAGGAAACGTTTTCGCATAAATAAACATTTAACGGCAATTCCTACGAAATCGAAGTCACACTTATAAGGCAATGCTCTTTGGCATTCAGACAGTCCATTCGTCATCGCTGCTGTCTTTTCTGGCGGCACCTCTGGTTCCATCGTTATCTACCCCTTGAATTTTTAGTATCCGATTAAAATCAGTAAGAGACCGACACTTGAAGGAAACAATCAATCAAAGCTCTCAGCAGCGGATTTTAAGCCTTTATGAATAATATGATTGATGGTTAACAAGGACATACCGCTGTCATACAACAAATGGTCATTTGCTTTCTTTAATCAGAACGGTTCTACCCGGCGGCCTTGCCTAAGAAGGACCACTCACCGCAATCTAAGACGGCGTCCACGAGCGCGTCGGGCAACGCAAGCACTACATGTGGGAATGGATTAACGTTTAAGCAGACTAAGCACGTGCTGAGGGCCTCCATTGGTTAGGGAGCGAGAGAGTGTTTATTACGAACACGTCAGCCGCCGAAGTCATCAGTCCCGTTGGTGTAATGCATGTTATATCCCGCAAGATGACGGTATTTCACGATGGAAAGTGAGATCCGGCGCCGACCTGCACGTTGGTTAACGGTGTTTCTTTCTCCGGATATCTCTCCCTGCGGAGCACATCCCCGGCCGGGTCAAGCTCTAAGCTCCGAACTGGTCTTCTGACATGTGTTGTGATGTAGTGCAGATTAGTGTGACTAGTACTATATGTGTAATAGGAGAGAAAGGGTCAAGGATGAGGAGGGGACGATCGCGCGCGATGCATGATCCGTTCGTCCATCTGTTGTCACTTCCCATAGTACGGATTGAACGAACCAATGAAAATTAGCGATCCGAGCAGGCGACTGCTAGAATTGTCCTTCATACAGCTGCTGAATTTGAATTGGGAATGTAGGTCGGGATGGAAATCCACCAGGAACTCGAAATATAAGACATCCTGGGCAACGATGCTGTTGACGCAAAAGTGTTGCCGCTGAGCTAACGCAACAACCCTATAACTTGACCATTATTAAGGTCCCTGAAGACATCAATCCGACGCGCGCGATCAGGTGGAACCTACACGGGGCGGTGATGGTGGAGGGGAGGAGAGGGGAGGGGAAAGGGGGGGGGGGCTAGTGATGCAACATCGATGTTTTTAGCAACGATAGATTAGAGTCAATGTTTTTAAACATCGATGTTTTCTGCTCGATGTTTTTACGTTTTCGATGTTTTGTTTTGTGAATGAAAAATGTCCTCCATAATTACAATATTGTAAATGTTAAAATATGAAATAATTACTGATGAAACTACTGAGATGCATGAGCACAAGCGAAGAAAACACTGTTATGCTACCTCGACCGAGCTGACTCTCTCCTTCGAGAGAGGACTCCGATTCCCTGGTATTTTCTACGCTTTCCTCATATTTCGCACGCGTAGAAGTAACTAACGCTTGTGTAGTAGGTATAAGGCCTCCTCTTTCTTTCCGCGTTCTTCAACAGTAAACTGAGGTAACTCTGACCCCTTGCAAATGACCCTCAGTGCTCAGACTGTCAGACTGTTTTGTTCATCGTTATTACTTTCTGTGCGTTTTGTCAGATCTTAACTAATAATATTAGTTTTCACGAAAATATTTATTTTTATGCAACTTAATCAAAATATTTATTTTTAGGTGAGATGCAATTTGCTGTATGAAAGCTGGGCGCTACTTCAATTTCCACTTTACTTTCAATCTCAAGATCAAAAGAAAAAAAATGTATTTACCGAAACGTCTCTGCCCTATTAATTATAAATTAATAAATCTATTAAATTAAATTCTCTCCCCTGCAAACGTAAATGTTAGAGGTTACATAACCACTTTTAAAAACAACGATGGTTTTCAGTTCATTTACTGATTGACTGGTGATTCTGGGCGGGTCAACTTTTTGATTAATTGATTTTTTCGTGTTTCCGGGCGCGTCAACTGCTTTGGCCATTAGTCCCGTTATTGTAGTGCATGTTGTTCTCGGGATATGGCGGTGATCTTCCCCCGCTGGATGGCGAGATCCGGCGCTGACCTCCCGTCGGCTAGCGGGGTTTCCCCTTAACCAGGACTCTCCCACCAGCGGGGCACCGCCCCAGCCGGGACAAGCTCTAAGCTCCCGACCCGTCTCCCGAAATATGTGGTAGTGTAGTGCATGCTAGTGTAAGTGGGTGTGTGAGTGTAAGGGGAGAGGATATGACAAAGAGAGGGAAGGACAGACAAACAGCCCGTGGCCCGTTTGTTAGGGTACTGCTCCTGCATTCGTCTGGTGTTGATCGGAGAAACCACGGAAAACTACAGATCAGAGCAGCCGGCCGCTAGAATTATCCTCCAGACAGCGACTGAATTCTCCCGGTCAGAGGTGCTGCAGTGACATCAATTGATGCACTGAGCTACCGCTCCCGGTGCGCGTCAACTGTTAAGCTCATTGTTTTTATCGCGGGAGGTGTCGATGATCTTCCCCTGCTGGTTGGCGAGATCTGGCGCCGACTTACGTCGACTTGCGGTCAGCGGGGCAACGCCCCACCCAGGACGCATATTAGCAAACTGCACATTTATTCAGTACTCGGAAATTCTGATTAGCTAGCAAGTGCGTTGCACGAAACCGGGCGAAATTGGATGGTGTGCATATATTTATGTACGAAGCGATCAACATATAGTTTTCATTTTATTTAAAATGTCTTCTGGAATATCTGTAAACTAAATATTTAGATTTTTTCGTATTTCTGAAATGAGATTCTACTTAGTGCGGCCCGTGGCCTGTTTGTCGCGGTTCTCCTCTGGCATTTGCCTGGTGTTGATGGGATAAACCACAGAAAACTAGCGATCAGAGCAGCCGGCCGATAGAATTCTCCTACAAACAGCGGCCTCCTCAATTGGACCAAGCTGTCTAGATAGTGTGGAAAATCCTGGCACCGTCGGGCCTCGAACTCTAGCACCTCCACGTTAGAGGCACTTGTGACATCAGTTGACACCCTGAGCCACATTTGTGGGTATGGTTTTCGAGAGAGTATTATTAACAGTGCTCGGATTTTGAAATTTAAAAATTATCTATAAAATGACTAAATGATATAAAAATAATAAGAAAATGACCTTTTTTAAAAGAAAATACTAACAAATTAGTAAGAATTTATTTAACGAATTTTAAAATTGTATAAAATTTTAATTTGTATAAAATTATATTTAATATAAAGTATTTCAAAAAGAAATGTAACCCTCAGCTCCGATTCTCCAATCGTGAATTTTGAAAGGTCGAGGACGTTACCGAAGAACCGTGCAATTTTGAATGTTCGAAAAACGGAGTTCACTGCAGCAGTGAATTTTGTCATGAACTGATGAGATAATAAAAACTTTGTTTTAGTGTTTCATTGTGAATCCATGAAATATTCACTAACAAAAACACGAAAAGGAAACAATGCGTAAAAGTGACAAAAATGACGTTAAGATCCAGAAAAATGACCTAAAATTGAAAAATGAAAAAAAGACCCAAAATTCATTTCGATCACCTACACTTGGGTTTTTCTAACCTGGCGTCTGAGGGTAGTATCTCCAAGATGGAATTCGGCACGACTTTTTTTAGTCATTCTCAGTCCTGCCACTAGAGTCGCTTGATCTGCAGCACTGCTTGATGCCGTCGCGATCATGCGACATCTTGCGGTAGGACCAAGAAAGACGCAAAAAGTCGCGCCAAATTCCACCTGGAGATACTACACTCAGCCGCCACGTTAGAAAAAAACAAGTGTATGTACCGTGATAAACATGGATTTACACGTTAACACCGTCTAGAATGCAGAAATGAAACGATGTGATGATATCAGAATCCGAGCCCTGATTATCAACATGGATGTTTTGAAAGGGCGCGCGCGCGGGTGGGTGGGTGGGTGGGTGGGTGGGTGCGTGCGTGGGCGGTGGCGCGGCAGGCGATTTCCCGGAGGCGCGCGGGAACGAGATGCTGAGGCCGGGCTCAAAATGTCAACTGGCGCGTCGCTTCGTTGAAACCCTATTCCGCCGCCGCAGCGTACAGCTAACTAATAATACGACGCGGGCCGCCTCGCGTCTTCTTTCACGCTTGTCTCGCCCGCCGCCGCCGCCGAGGCTAAGGACGCTCCCGCTTATGACGTCCACATTTCCCGCCTTGTTGGGCTTGGATATCCAGTAAACGGACACGCACATTCGTTCTCTTAATGGTTTCGAGAAGCGTATTTCAGGCGGGCGCTGGACGATACGGGCAGTGATGCGAGGCTATTTTAAGAATCCGAACAGGAAATATCTCCCTACCTGTTGTAGAAACTAATTCCACGAAAGCTTCCTTGTTACGCTAATGATATTCTACTACTTCTTAACCAAATTATTATGTAAAGGTATAGAATGGGTTACTCAAATGTAATTTCTCCTAAGACACACACTATTTAAGATTGTGGACTGATGTTCTTTGGAACTGATGTTACTTTCATAAACGTTTTGGACGGATGTTATCAAACATTTGCAAATTGCTCTTACGATTTCCTGCCATTTATGTCTCAGAGTACATACTAACGCTCTTTGGTTATTCTTGTCTCTCGTTTACTTTGTCAGTGTGTCCGTCTCTCTTTCTTCGACAGATTCATATTATACATATGAATACGCATATTCACACATACTAGCTCTTCTTAGACGAACGTTCTAATTTGATACGGGTCCTTTCACCATTACTCTTTCTTTCCTCGGATTTAATCTTAATAACTCATCTTCCTTCTCTACTCTTTTTCTCCTCTCTTCTTTTCTATCTTCATTCTTCTCCTTCTCATCTTCTCTCCCTGACTGTCTCCCCATCTGTCTCTCTTGCTTCTTCCTCTCCAATATTACTGTTTTCCATTATTTACCTCTTTTCTTGTCTCTTCCCTTTTTCTGTGTCTCCTTCGCTCAACTCTCCAACCCACTGAACGCCGCCAAACCACAATCCAATTTATGGCCATTGGATTTTCGATGTTCGTGTAAACACGGCAGCCCATATTGAAATATTAACATTTTACAGTGTAAGCTTAATGTAAATTACTGCTCTCCTATTAAATAAAAGGTCCAATCGAATTCACTCAGAATGATAGCAAGATAATAAACTCCTGGGGTATCTAGTGGACGAAACAGTCGTTAAGGTCGTTCGAAGACGGACGTCAGACTACGCAACGAGCCGAACAGATCATCGATTTCGGAGCGAAAAAATAAGCAATTAAAGCTCCAACAACCAATTTCCGAAAAAAAAAAATCGAAAAAACATAAGTGCACTTTGGCAAAACGTTGCATATTCAACGCAGTCAATACATTTTCCCAATTTTTATTCGGTAGTGCAAACTTTTTGAGAAGAGTTCCTTCATATTCTGCAACCTAAAGCGGATTTCCTTCTGAAGTCCTACCTCTATCGTCCGATTCAAATACGTATGTGACTGATAGTTGTGAAACCCCCTGGTATTTTTGATGAGTAAATATTGATTCCGTGCCTATAGTCAGAAACTGTGATTCTGAAGAGCAGCATATGATTGACCGCTAGATTTCTTAGTGTTTTCTTAGCGTCATCAACGTTCATTATTCCCATAAGTGTAGTGCATGTTACATCCTGGAGGAGGAGGAGGAGGAGGAGGAGGAGGAGGAGGAGGAAGAAGAAGAAGAAGAAGATGATGATGATGATGATGATGATGATGGTCTTCCTTTCCCGCTGAAATATCACGGGGATATTTGGCCGGCGGCGACCTATGCGTCGACTTGCGGGGTCTTTCCTGTCACCAGCAGGGCACCGCCCCCGGTCGGAACAAGCTCCAAGCCCTCGCTGCAGGTCTCCCGACACCTGGAGATTATCGTGGGAAAACAAGAATCTCGGAGTTGCGGTTGGAGGAATGTGATTAATTGCATTGCAGAAGTGTCAATCGCCTAGGCCTGCCTAGACTATAACAAGTTCTTGATTTAGCCCTCAAGCAACGACTTTTCTAGGACCCTTTATTCACTCAATTTTTTACATTTACATGTAACATATTACAATACTAAATTATTCTTGACCCCTTGTAATTATGTCTAATGGTTCTGGAGTTTGTGTCACAATAAAGAAAACAAACACTTTACATTGCCGACGTTTCATCAATTACAGTTAAATTCAAATATGATTTATGTGAGATAGAACTACAAAGACAATAGGGACATATAGAACACAATAATGTATGATGCATATTATTGATAACCTTACAGGTAAACAACTATATTGGTAAAAAACTAATTGTAATTTTAGCTCTAATGAAATGGTTCACTATACATATTCCTGTATATAAAATGTTTTATCTGTTCTGTAGCCCTGATGAAGACCAAATATACGGCCGAAACGTCGGCAATGTAAAGTGTTTTTTTTTTTTTCCTTTATTGTCACTCAAACTCAAGAACCATTAGATATATTACATTTTACTTGCCTAACATTTTTAACTCTATTTTTGATTTTTTTTGACACATTTTTAGTGGTTTCTATGTATTCGAGTCAAGATTGGCCACCTTTTAAGGATAGGTTCGAAAGTTTCTTCGCGTTTTTGCATTCAAAATATGCTATCATTTTGCAATTAGGGGTATTTATAAACCATTTCTTGCAAAAACTAATAATTCATAAACCTTAAAAATTAATGATTGAAAAATAGCAAGTCAAGGAGTTAATGACTGCAGCACACCAAGTACTGACTTTCGCATTTATTAAGTAATACACTGATCTTTTTTTCAAAACGTAGATCCCTAGGCAATAAAACTTATTCAAACATAGTTACGGTAACAAAATACCGGTAGACTAATGTACCAACGCGCATGTCTTCACGTTAAAGTTTAATATGTATTTATACTTTCTTCTCGTCATTTTTATCAGAGCGTTAACATTTTTTTCGAAAATAACATGTTTTATTATGTATGACTCCGGGGATCCTTTCAAAATTTGCAGCGGGGTCCGGGGTCACGCCCCCCTCTGTGCATGCAAACGGTCAAGCATGTAGCTGTTTCCATCCGAGGGTGAGGCTCCGTTGCAGCGTGCGGTGGAGGTGGCGCGGGGGCCGAGGGTCGCAGTGCCGTGGCGTGGCTGCGCGTGTCGCGCGCGCGCCGCCGCCGCCCTCCGCCCGTGCAGCAGGACGACGAGGTGGAGGAGGGGCAGGGGCAGGGGCAGGGAGAATGAGCGTGGGCGCCGCAACGCGCACTCGCCGCTTGGTCGCGCGAAGGTCGCGTCGCGACGCGTCGTGTCGCGTCGCCGCGGGAAACGTTTTACGCATCGACGTGCCCACCGCTTGACCTCTCCGCTCCTTTGTGCCTCTGCGAGACGCCGACACTGCACGACCCTGGACTACGACTATCATGGGCTCCGGTACACAAAAATTTAAAAACGTCTATGATAGAGCTAATAGAACGCTTTTGTACAGCACGAAGCACAACATGTATTGTCGACGATATACACCTACTTTTGAGCCTCTGATCATGTACGAACTATTACGTAACGACAGAGCTATATCGCAAAGAAATATCCCACCAGAATTATGGAGTCATTACAGTGACTTACAGAATCCATGGCTGCTTCTAATTTGCGTTTTACGTTGTGCAAATACTCCACACTACTTAAACAACTAACGGTCTTATTTCGAAATCTACAGTAAGACCAGTTAAGATAAGTCACGCTTCATTACTATTATAACTTTAATGTTATCAACACATTTTTGTATTTTCATATTTTATCCCCATGTCTCGTCCACAACCTTATGAGGCTGCTAAATATGAAATGTTCTGGATTAAGTAATGTGATTAAAAATCTCACTTTCTTGCAGAGAGTTTCCTGCGAGCATTACATTTTCTCTCTTCCTCACTGAGGGTCTCCAGTGGACCGAGACCCTTGAGTTGCAGGCCGTAATCCAACTCTGATGCTGACTTGTATCCGGATCGCTTCGGATTACGAGAATCTACGCTTCTCGGGCCGATGTGACCCTTACAACCTTTGAAACAAATAATGTGAGAAAAAATCGTGCTCACTATTAGACCCCAGTTTTCACAGGGGGATAAGAACATTTTGTTTCTAGGAATAATCGTGGGCAGCTTCTCATCCGGATATGTCTAAACACAGTCCCTTTCTTCATTACCTGAAATGTTGCGGCTTGCATTCTCTACTCTAAGTAAAGGACAAAGATGACATTTTGTTTATTGCCCAAGATACCAAATATGATGGTCTCTTAGAGACAATCAAACATACTCACCCTGACTTTTCTCTTATTCACGACACATGAATGTAAGAAATAAGTAATTCTTATATCAATAAAAACTGGACATTCAATGTCTAGGAAGTCAGTATTCATAAAATATATTAGCATACTAACAAAATAGTTTTTGTAAATGTAGAAACTTATTTGTGTTCTGTAAGTTACAAAAGCGTTGGTATTCATTTACATCGAAGATAATGTCAGAATAGTTGAATAATCACCATCAGAATTTTCTTAATCGAATTTAGAATGTTAAAGCGGAATTTGAAACTAATGGAATGAGCAGAGGGATTTACACTGTCTAGCATTCCACCCGTCATTTAATACGTAATAAGCAATGAAAAAGAAAAAAAACGGAACAAATCCGATGAGTGGTAATGTTACGTATGACTTAATGCAGTTGCTTACAACCCAAGCTTAATCGGCTTCGCGTGTTGTTCTAGTCCAGGAAGTCAGGCAAACAGGTAGATATCCAGAAGTTTAAGTCTTCAGAAGCTGATCATATTTCCCGAACAAAAACACGACGAAAGATGAAAGAAGAAAAAGGACCAACTGCTGCCTGCATCAAACAGCGATCAGCTCCTGAGAACCCTTTCTTAAAGATTTGGGAAACGTGTTTGCTCCGCGTCATCTTTCAACTGATTTCAATAACCGTCTACAGTTACGCGTTCGAAAAACATTTCAACTTGAAGACATAATATGACAAACATAAATCTTGTTAGCACCTCTTTTCCCGTAAGAATTATTAAAAATTGCAGTTCAAACTGAATTCGCCAGTAGGACCTGCAGTGGATGCGAAGTCTTTATAAGTATGGTTTGATGACCGAACGGCTATTATAAGTTGACTCCACGAGTGTCAACTTCATCAAAGTTAATCGCATTTTGTGATACGGGAATATACAATGTATACAACAATATTCTACCAGAAGTTAATCCCTACAAGCGCGAACCACCAAGTATCCAAATAGGATACTTCGTGAACATTTCTCTTCAGACACGTCAGAATCGTTAACACTAATTTCTTCAATATGCCGTGTTTCACGACCATAATTAGTATAATCCATGAAATCCATTTTCCTCATCCTAGTAAGGCATGTTCCTTTAGTGTTGCTTTAATTTCATTTATTTATTTGTAAGTACGTGTTTCCATTGAATGTGTCTTAATTATTGTGCTAAATATAGTTCTAACCGTGTTGTGTTGAATTCAGCCCTGAAGTTGGAGAAACAAAACTCCGAAACCCCAGCAAAGTAATAAAAGCGTTTGATTTCTGGACCAAATCCCATGAACACCGATATTGACTGTACTCATTTCTTCGCAAAATATACGATATACATGTTCAAGCGAAGGTGAACAATTTTATTCGGAAAAAGTTTTAAATCCCTCCAAAATAAGGATAGATAAAACAATAAATGTTAAAAAAATTCTTCAAATTTCTTACAACAATGTTACTGAGGGGTACAGAACTCCCTGACGTTTGTCTTAACGAAACTCACCCATCACCTCACGTGACACAGCATACAGTTTCCCCCCCCCCCCCCCCCGACTCGCAACGCAACGCATCTCTCCACGTCGTAGCTTTGAAACCCTCCGCCTGACCACGAAATTTGTTTTCTGCTTTTTCGAATTCTTCAGCTTGCCGACAAACCGCACGCAGGGCAAAGCAGAAGGGTCTCCCTTTCCACCTCGTACCACGTGACGGTGCCACGAAGCGAAGGGCTCCGCGCAAGGGCTCTTGTGCCGAACACTCGAAACCCGATGAGCGCCCTTCCGGAATTTCTCAAGAGAGAGAAGGACCGAGGAAGTCACTCACTTCCAAGAGCAAAGGAACCAAAGGCGGCGTCGCTGTCACGGTCCCTGGCGTGAATCAGCCACTGCATCAGACGCAGACTGCGGATTGATAATGATCCTATTCAGTGCTGTACTTACCAATAAGGTAAAGGAGCTAAAGGCACAAACGAAAGGCTCGTTTCCAGGAAAAAGTATTTGCAACTCGAAAATTGTAGTCTTGCATTATTTTGAACTTTTCTGGGCATGCCCTCCGAAATAAACCGTTCTAGTACAAATTAAGATTAAAATTTTTAGATTACTAAGTTTTTATTCGTAATTCATTCGTAAATTTATAAAAAATTGAACATTTAATTAGGTTACGTTATATGTTAATAAAAAATTATTAATAAATTTTAATTTCATTATTTGTTTTGAAACAATGTTAAATGTATTAAATTTGCATTTCAAGTAAGCCAGCCAACACTGATATTTAAAGTAACCCTTAAGCAACTAAAGAAGTTTAAGGACTGAGTTGTTTATAAGGCTATTACAATAATTAATTAAACCAGGCAATGCATCCCCTATTATAAATTATACAAATTCGTTACGAATGGAATTTTTAATGTCTTTTCCGACCATTTTATGTACATTAAAGTACATAATATCTGGAAGTCTGTAGCTGAGAATGCATGTAACAAAATAAGTTTCGACATAACTTATTGAAAACACGAAGCTAAGATAATCCAGTTTACAAATCTCGAACATGTTTTAAAATTTGCAGAATACGAATGTTCGATCTATCTTAAACAAGTGTGTAGATGCGGTGATAGGTGTTCTAACTGCAGTGCATCTATCCCCATGACGTCGCTGTGCATGAAAAGTAGCACTTCTCAGACATTGCCCTTTTGCAGGAGAGCCATTTTGACTTGAGTGGAGTCGTTTATTTTGTGTCCCGTTTTACCACGTATACAAACTGTCTTGTGAACTACCTTTATCTTCATGATTTTTTTATTATTAAAAGTGAAATGTTTGCTTGATATCGGGTTTTTATAAATCATCCCACTCCATGTGCTACAAGTTTTCACTTCATTTGCTCAGAGTTTCACATGAACGGGATATAGTGTGGACAAATTTTAGGTGCGCATATCTGTAAGCTGTTTTAAAGTAAATCCCTTCGTAAAGTTGCTAAAGACCTCCTAAACTTTCCAAAAATGCAACCAAAAAAAAAGAAGGTAATATTGTTAAGTAATAGAATGCACTTGGTTTTGTTAACAAACTCTTAAAGACTATTTATCCAAACCTACTTTTTCTTTGAACTAAAAACGAAAAACGTTGCGACGTGTTCCTTTCTTGTGCACAGACGACACGTGTTACATGGTGGCGTTTGCAGCGATTTTGCCTCACCATTCCTCGCACTGTGCACGCGCATGTTCGACAGGGGCGGCCGCGGCGTCGGCGTCGGAGTGCTACGTGTGCGGGCCGCAGGGCGGCCTGATGGCGCTGGACCCGCAGGCAGCCGCGACGTCGGCGGAGCTCAGCCCGTCCTGCCAGGGCTTCTCCGAGGACGACCCTCGCTTCCGGCGGCGCTGCGAGCCCTTCTTCGGCTGCATGCAGGAGCAGGACGGTGAGCACTGGACTTCGGCGCTGCCTCAATTGACCCCCTCCCCCTTTCCATCAGTTTTCTTTCTCTTTTTACCAGTTTCATAGAGCATGTGCTGAGGCGATCCCTTGCAATTATAACACTCTTTGGTCCCTTGATTTACTTCTGGACATAAATGTAACTTCACCATCCGGACGATTTGTTGAGCTCTCCTTTTATCGGTTGTGGTGGGAGAAAGGTGTGAGTTGCTACTTTGTTAGCAATACTATAAAATTAAAATTGTAGTTGTTTGCCGATATTTGTTAATTCCCTACAATACAAAATGTATAGTTTTCAAACGTTGCTAACCATGCTGTTGGTACTTTTATTCGCCATTTAACTGGTAAAAGGGTGGGAAGTGAGGATTCAGAAGCTCAAGAAAACGTGAGCAGATTACACTTCTTCGTACGTCACGTGCAGTTTTTACCGTTTGTTAAACCAATTCAAATCTACGACGTGCAGGCCTCTCTTTCGAAACACGATGCAACCCTTTCGAGAAGGAGCCGAGAAGTATTTTGGGAGAAGACCTGGTCACTAAAAGTGCAAGTTGTGGCGGTTACTAGAGACCATAGTCGTTTTTTGAGGTTCATCATTACCTGTATCATTTACTCATCAAATCTCATCATCTTACCATTCCTGTGAACGAAATCGCTAAATAACATTTACGAAGTATGCCACGACAGGAGCTTTCAATTTGAATGAGGTCTCTGAAGGGCACCGAGGTCGATAAAAACCACAATGATTCCTTTCCTGATAATTTATCATGACTTGCATTTCTTCCAAAACCAATGAAATATAAGTAGCAAACAGTCGTGAAACAATAATACAATAACATTGTACAATAATAAACTTGCTCTGCAAATCAAAGAAGACAATGATATTGCCACACTCCTGAAGTATATCTTGGTAGTTTTGTCTATATAATACGTATATTTCAATAATGTTACAACTTTGTGTTTCACACACTCATTCATGGTAAATTCATTCAACAATGTTCGTCTCAATGTCGGAAGAAGAGCACGTAACAACCACGCAACATGGGGATATCCGGAAATCATTATTCCCGTATGACGTAAATGATTTTGGACAATTATCTCTAAGTGACAAGTTATCTGTTGCATCATTTTCATCACAAACTATTATATTCGCAAATAATGACAATACATTCGTCACAGAGAATGACGCATTCGATACCGTGACGCATTCCTTTTTGTGAAACTACGTCAATGTTAGGATCAACAAATTTGATCACATTATGCAGAATGGCATACAAGGGAAACGAAATGTGTTAAAACTTTTGATGTAAACTGGACTTCCGGCGCAAGTACTTGTAGTCAAACTTCGAACGATTTGATTGCATCAATAGAAAAAGCTTTGAAAATATTGATTAATGGAAATTAGAAAACAATAAGTTTGAGAATAACATGAATTTCAACATTTAATTCGACAGCACATTCATTAACTTTTCCTTCGAAATTCAAATAAAAATTCCACTCAAAAGAAGAGAGCCTTCACTCCAACGATTTTACTGTTTACTTCGAAGGAAATGAAAGCTATTCCACAAACAAAACCAATATTCCCAATCCTGCTATTGTTTCGAAAATAATGAATTTATAAATAATTCAGTATTAATGAGTCGATAAGACAACATCGTATTATCTTTTACTAAAACTTTACAACTTTAATTGACATTTATTATTTATGTTCTAAAAATGGTTTTTACTTCAAAAAGTGGACTGAAAGGACATTACACTGTGGCCATAGAAAACGTTCGTGGGCTCACAATTAAAGAAGTTAATTTCACAGAAATTATCTTTTTAGAAACCATTTTGGAAGGATAACATTCAATGAAAGTGAAATTTGATATTTTCTGAATACGTTATGAAACTGTCAGAGAATTACCCTACTTATCGCGGATTGTTGCTTCTGCGCTAAATATTCTAGGCACACTCAGTGAGTTCATAGTCGCATTACTGTTGAACAGAATTTCTTTAGAAAGTGTCAAAATAGCGGACAAGTCTTCTGCCAGCACTCTTACGTGTAAATGGCACTCATGTGGTCTCAAGCAGATTGAATAGTACAAAGATTGTAATTTACGCATAAAAAAAAAAAGACAAGAAACTTTCTGTGCTATAACGCCTCTACTAAAAGACAAATAGAAAAAGAAATTCTTAGCCTCCTCCCCTCACCATCTACATTGACTTAACTCAATTTACTTCCAATTTGAAATTTCTATGCCCATTAGGATTTTTTTAAATATATCGGCACATGAGGCCGCCGACTCTTAGTTTCCCTATCATTTCGTTTGTTTTTAAAGCTTTTGGCCTTTTTCCTATCTCCTCTCGAAGCCCAGGCCCTCGGCCTTAATACGGCCACATGGCCGTCACCCTGTTGCAGGTAAGGGCCGCGTGGCGCGCTCGTGCTCCAACGCGGACAACGCCGGCAACAACTGCTACCGCCTCAACAACATCAACTACTGCTTCTGCGAGCAGCCGCGGTGCAACGCGTGGCTGTCGAACGGGCCGGCGTCGGCGGCGGCCGTGTCGGCGCCGGCGCCCGCGCCCGCCCCCGCCTCGGCGTCCGCCGCCGCCGCCGCCGCCGCCGGCGCGTCGCCGCCCCCGGACGACGAGGACTCGTCCTTCGAGCACAGCGGCGCCGGCCCCGCGCCGCCGCCCACGCCGCGCCGGCCCGCCTCCAGCGCCGCCACCCCGCCCGCCGCCGCCACCCCCGGCGCGCCGCCGCCCCCGCACGCCGCCGCCCCCGCCGCCGCGGCCACGCGCCCGCCGCTGCTCGTGCTCACCGCGGGGCTCGCGCTGCTCCTCACGCGCCACTAGGCGCAGCGGAGGCCTCCCTCCCTAGCACCCTCCACAATGCCACTCCCTGATTACGAAGGAATCGACGCATTTTTCCTCGACAGCCCCACCTTACGTCACCAATGGAAAACAGAACAAATCGTATGAATCTTGGGAGCACTTGAAATGCGCGCCGCCGCCGCCGGCGAGGGCTTTGGCCGGAGCCCTTCCGCCGCCTCCGTTCGTGGACCGCCGGGTCACGCGCTCGGGGAACCCCTCTGCGATGGCTGGGGAAACGGCGCGGGGCTGCCATGAGGGGTTTCCGAAGCTTGGCCATGATACAAACACGTCGCGTATTCACTGTGCACACAGGAGCGGATGTGCCAAACACGAATAGGATCACGACTCCCAGAGAATCATTGGAACAATGGCGATGCTTCCTTTCGATCAAAACGTAGAAAATAAAGAATTGACTACAAGTCATAACTCATCGAGCACTATCAATCTGCAACATGCAAAAAGAAGAGTCAAGTAATGACATTTTCACTATGCATTGCATTGTTTAACTAATTATTAGTGGGGACAGAAAAGTTTTGCAGCATTATTTCCGAGTGCAATAAACAACAGCACACTCACATCAAGAAATGAAAATGTGATGGAATGTTTTATAACTTTTTAATGAAATTATGCACACTGCTTGAGAAGAATGAGTAACGAAAATTTTTCTAATTATATTAGAAGATTCATCACGAATTTTCTAGGGCTAACTGTTAAAATCTGCTTTTCAAAGGATGCACTTCAACATGCTTCAGTGTTTGTATCATGTGTCTGTTTCACTTAACCATGAAGACAATTCTGTTTCCTGAATTCTTACAATTTACAAGACCTTGGTTTACTCAATCTTTTGTGAAATTCTGTTGAGGCCAGTAGTGTAAAAATATTGAAATATTTATTTCCACTTGATGTTTTTGATTTTTACAAGGATTATGTATACTGACTTATGTGTATTTCTTCAAATACTCGTGATAATGGCCACTAATTGGTGAAGATGCATTTTAGGAGGAACCCCAAAATTTTAATTTTGAACAATGCCAATTGCAAATGAATGAAAAATACCTTTACCTTCCTTAACTTCTCAGAAGCCAGCATATTCTGCGTCAATGGCCTCTAAGTTAAATAGCAAAATCCAAATAAGAGTGCATATCCTCTACAAGGGTCAGATTCCATATACTTTTTCTCTACATTGTCTTCAGTGATGCAATCAGTGGATCCAACCTCAGATACAAAGTCAAGAGGAGCAATATTCAGATAAATATAATTAAAAAAGATGGAAATCAGAAAATTACTTTGCCATCATAAGCTCCCTAAATTATATTTATAAAATTTGTATCTGTTCATGAAGGAGATTCTTGCATACAATTTGAAACATAGTATGTAAACAAAATAAAGGAGCAAAGATGGTAAAGTAAACCAGCTTTGACATATGAAATAAAATGAACCGTATGCTTGAGATGACCAAAGAATTATCTAGAAATTTCACTGATTTCTAGACAGACGGGCCTCAGAAAAACTCCAAAAGGAACCCAAGATATTTTATTATCTTGTCTAAAATTAAAAGTTTACTTATATTTGGCCCTTAGGTGAGCAAGATAAATTCAGATAATATTATTGAGATTAACATTATTCATGATGTTTTCAATACTTGTTCAGATACTTTAATTATTATACAGAATAGTGTAACATACCTTTACGTGCATAAGTGAGCAATATTCATACAAACATTGTGCCACATGAATTTCTAGGATTATTTCACCCTCATCAACCCCTAATTTATGTAAGATTCTGTTACATAAATTAGATAAATGTTCAACACTACATAACTTGGGAGATTCTATCATCAATTTCTTTTCAAGCTTCTGTGCATTTAATGGCCATGGTAATTCTCTACTGACTGAATTATCACTACCATACTATTTCACTTTAAATATGAAGATAATCATTAAAATAAATAAATTAAAGAAGACTTTATCTCAGGTAGCAGTATCCTACAATTAAGTTCTGTCCAAAGACTATGAATCTCTTGAACTTGTAAACATATTTATTGTTTTCACAAAAATCTGACATATACTATGTTTAAAATTTCATGATTTCATGATTTTAAATCATAATGGCTGGCATACATACACAACCCAAGAAATAAAATTATTTTGAGCACCTATGAGTAAATACTTGTACGAGTGTGTTATGCAGTGAATGGATTAATGTATACCTTTCATGAATGTGTGATAAAATCTTATTATTTGGTTTAAAAGAGCCAATTATGGTGTCTTTTCTTAACTAAACCCACAGACCAAGAGAAACTTTAAAAGAGACAAAATAATTACACACAAAACCTCAGTACTTTTCAACAGCTATCTCTCTCTGAAAGTAACTAACCAGTCTTAACACAAGATATAATGTATAATACTAAACATTTTTGGCATGTGAAAAAGAAAAGAAAAAAATTGTTCCTTATAAACAACATTTTTAACAAATTTTCTACCCTCACTATTTTTAATGAAAAGGTTTCATGAGGTCCAATGAGGAGAAATCTTTAGTACATCACACAGAAGGAAGGGGTATTACAGGCTGGGGAGGGGAATGAGGGAAATCCCCCCCTCCTAAAATTATTTAGTAACTATTAATTTTACCTTCTCAAGAAACTTTCAAGCAAAAATATTTTCGGATAATCATTCAAACAAATAAAATTGTAATGTAGCATGAGCTGAGTATAGCCTGCGACAATTTACAAAATCTGTAATATGACATATTCGACAAAAACCTTTTGAATTTCCCCTTCCAAAATTTGGATCTGCCCCTGGTTATTAAATTACCAAACTTGCAAAAGCTTTATTCATACACTACATCTAGACCCACTAAATACCTTTCACCATGAAGTTTTCATTGTGCTCATACATGATTGGAATTACTCATTATTTTCTAATCATACAAGTTCAAGAGGTCAAGTATAATCACAAATAATGTTTTAGAGTTGAAAAAATTGTTATTTCAAACTTGAATATGTGTTCCAAGTTGATGTGAAATTTTGAAGTTCTATTTTCCTGGCAACGCAGAGAAATAATCCTCTGGTCGTGATCGGAATTTGAAATGAAATATATTACCTGATAATGTTCACAATAACTCAAGGATGGCAAAAGTTGATGTAACATTTATTAAAATTACAGAAAATAATTAATAAGATGTTTGGTTAACATATAAACCAAATAGCACAAGCCAAGCTGTGAAATGTGTGAAATCATCACCTGAATTACATCCTCAGACATCCAACAACTGAATATTTCAACTAACATCTTGAAAGATATGGCATTGAATAAATGTAAAATAAGGCAATCAATTGATTTTTATTTTGAAAGGCACTTTTCTTGTGCTTCAACATTCAATTATGATTTCATAAATACCCTGTATCAAGATATACTCTTAAGAGGAAAATTTATATTGTAAAAACTTCACTTTGATATGACACCTAAGTATACAAATTATTTTTCTTGCATTTTTCTGTTTAGACATTTCTTCAAAAGACTGATTCAAACATATCCACATCAGTAGTTACTAAAATCAAATTTTCAAAGAAGAAAAAAGATTGTTAAATTTATAACTAATGCAAATCTAAACAAGTTGCAGGAAAAACCGCAGCTAGTCAACTTTTGCCGCCTAAACATATGCACAATGTGACTTCACAAACTAATGAAGAAAATAAATTACACAAAAACCATTCTGTTCTTAGAGTGAAAATAAAAAAATGTAATTATGCACTTTACTCTCATAAAATGAAGGGTGTTACCAGAGAGCACAAAACAAGATCCTCAGTAATATGTGTACTAGATGAAGCATTCTGTAGGTTTGTGAGTGTTAGTTCAATTTTCTGCCTCATTTATCACAGATATTGTGAATTAATCAATACACTGAACAGGATGAGGCTTTTTGTTTTCATGACTGTTAATTACCCCATGAAAATTTAGGGTTCAATATATACAAATGTGCAATCTGTATTCCTTTTTCACATTAAACTATTTTTGTCAATTTTTGTCAGTGCTCATCCAATTTACAATATTGTAGTCACAATTTGTACTAAGCATTATTGTATATTTCAGCATTCAAAAATTAATTTTATTTGTGATTCACTGATAATGTATATCACTTTTCTCAAATGATATGCACAGTGTTTCAGGGAAGAGAGGGAAAAAATGTTTTCACAACACATATTTTTAATGCCTCATTATCCACTGTGATTGCAGATGCTGAGAAAATTTTTTTTACTGTAAACAAATTGGAAAACACTCTTTAATTTCTTAAACACATCCTTTCAATAAATACATGGATATTGGTGGCCACACCTTGAATGTGTTGTGAAAAATGTAAAAACATGTACAGAACTTCAAATGTTAATTTAAAGTAATACTGAATTCTCATGGACTTCATGAATTTTTGGCTAATAATCTTTAATAATGATAAGTAAAAAACCAAACAAATGTGAAATCAAACCTCACACATTAAAATTTCAAATATGCTTTTAAAATAGACATAGTTTGTAAATTTTCTCGAAAGAATGAGGGCCCAATTAAAAATAATTCAGGTATTTAAAAAAATTAGTCTTATAGGACATTTTTATAAGCACAATTTGATCTGAATACAAACTTGAAGTAATATATTACCAAAACAAAATTATAGCACAAGTTCTTGCTGTAAATAAATGTACTTGCAAGAGAACATAACTGTTGCCTTCTTGCACATATCTTATTTCACTTGCCAAATATTAATAGTAGGTACACAAAATAATGAGAACGTTGTACTTCCATAGAGAAACTTAACACCCAAACCATTCCATCAATTCATTCCAATAATAAATAAGATATATTAAAAATAAGATGTGCAGAGAATGCTAAGACCTCTTGAAAAATCCCACCAAAATATTACTAAAGATAAACAATTTACAAGATAAGTCAGTAATAAAAACAAAAAGGGTGAAAGTGGATATAAATGTAAAAGAAGTAAGTACAACTGAACCCTACACATCAGGCCTTTGATTTCAAAGATTTCTCCAAGCCAATTCTATATTATCCATCAATTTATAAAAAGAAGTACACATAATATTTATTTAGAGTAATTCTAAGTACACAAAAATGCTTTTTGTACTACATAATAAAGTCTTATATCATTGTCTCTATACCTGTTTGAACATAGAAGTGCAATCTCATGCTTAAGAAATTCCTTGCAATCAATCTTGCAATTTCAAGACTGATCAAGAATAAATTGTAAACAATAATTGTACATCCAAATGTGATGAGACACTTCTAATGTATGTATTAATTTTTGGCCCTAGGGGAAGAAAAAAATTCTAAAATTATAAAGCAAAGAAAACATTTGTAAAGGGTATTGGCCAAATATAGAAACAGGGTACAAATGTAAAATCAAAATTTCTCATTAAGTGATGCAATTGCTCAAAGAAATGTTTATAAAAATTAAGTCTTACAAAATAATATTTAAACTATTTTAGAATTTTTTCAGCAAACTATCAGGTAATGATAGTTTCTTAATAGTAATTACTAAAAATGATCTATGAGCAGTGAAATTATTATTGAATAACACTCTGAAATAATATATGGCAGATTCAAACATATAATATATGTATATATAGACGAAATATTTAATTTAAAGATTCGAGTACTTACATGCTCAAATGAACATTATAACATCATAAACCAAAGCTGTGATTTTATTGCTGTTACTATAAAATAAAGATGAATAAAGTTTCTTCTAGTTGCATGAAATCAATTAAATTGTCTTCTTTAATTGTTAACTTACTTTGATGTGAAATAAAAATGACTGTGTTTGTTCTAAAGGCAAATCACAATAGTAAGATAATGCAGACATTATCACAAAAAAATTGATATAAAATTTGCATGTATTATCAATTAAAACATTTATTTTGCAACAGTCATCATTGATCAACATTCATCTACACACAAACACCTTCTAAGCATAATTAATTTGGTATCAATGTATTATTTTTCAAATCAAACATAATTTTTAAAAATTTAAAAGTTCAATGAACAAATTTTCTAATCTACTTTGTGTTAGGCCCAAGAAGCTCAAGATCCAATTCATACTGCTCAAGAACACATGAATCCAAAAGTAGAAATACTATTCTATGATTTGCTATTATCATGATCTGTTTCTCAAACGTTCTGTAGTTATTTATAAATAGTAAAAAAAGAAATATACTTCAAATGGCTTCAAAACAATTCTTATATTTTCAGAAAGGAATTATTATATTGTGAAAATTTTCAGCTATTCACATGTTTATGCCAATTACAAAATTATATATCGAAATATGTTTTCTAAAAATATTCATAATGTAGGAAATTGGCCTGCAAACATTTTTTCAAACATTGATAAATTATTTATCCAAATTTAATGTTAATGTTGAATTATTTGGCTGATATGTGATAAAAAGATTCAAAAATATTGAATGTTTTCTCATAAAAATTAATCTCAAAACATTTTTTGTTAATTTTGATGATAATTAATTGTCTGCAATCTAACTGAAAGTCAGAATTGAATGAAGTTTCTCTTATTTTATTATTAAAATTTGAAAAGATCCATTTTGCCATGACTGGCTTGTTACAATCTAAAACTGACTATATAAAATTACCCATTTATTGGTTTCTTGTTTTTTGCCAGAATCAAAAATAGACATAAGTAGGTAAATAGGGATGTGTATTCCTTATTTGACATCTCTGAGAGAAATTCATTGAATATTAAATTATTCATTTGTAACAATAACCAATAGGCTAATATAAAATATGTTCATATAACAATCATCATTTGAAAGAAAATGATTAGAGATATCACTGCAATCTGTAATGTTCTCTTTTGTAACCATGAACGTATGGATGAAATAAAACATTATCATTAATCCTTCATTGTTTTAAAAGAAAATTATCAAAAAAATGTACGAATGAAGGTTGAAATGATATACAGGAGAAGAAACATTAAAACAAATAAAAGAAAGGGCGAATACTGACATTTCCTTTATATTTCCTAGCAAATGAGTGAATTGTAGATAAAAGCACTCCTTCATAATACTGATAACTACAAGGAGTTGTGCTTTTGTTGTAGGAAAAATCATTATAAAGTCTCTCACTAGATCCAAATATTTAAAAATTTTGCCTCAAAGATTAACAGCCCAAATAGTTAATACAAACATGAATATCCAACAAACTTTACAATTTGTATTTGAAATGAGATGCGATCAGATAACATCCTTCAAACTATTTTGTTCAATTTGCTGTTTAGATACACTCATGAAAAATACAACTACAAGCAATGAAATAAGCAGTTTTCAAAAATTGTTATCATGGCAACAATAAGAATTTTCCTTTCATAATGTTGATCAATTATTATAAATGATTCAACATGAAATTGTTAACATAATACTTGCATGAGCGCAATATATTATTTGAGATCTTTCCCTTAATGCCTACAGAAGAAAATCTTTTCTCTGAGTTTCTGCTTGTCCTTGAACTTAAAACAGAGTTCAGGTTGATACCTGCCATTTTATTGTTATTTTTCTGATATTTAAAAACAGATTGAATGCATATATTGAATGCCATGCAAGAACATGTAGAGAAAAAATTATTCAATTACTGTACTTAAATAACTTGTTTCTAATACAATATCGAAATAGAATCTTGGGAGCTTTAGAGAAAGTAGGTCTTGGTTGTCACATGTAATGCTTCTTCTTACCATAGCTCTTGAAAAGTTACCTTCTTAGTTTCTAGATGAAAATAGCAAAAACTTCAAAACTTAAATTTTTGAATACATAGGTTCTTTTTGATTTGTTTGTAATGAATCTGAGGGGTTGTGTGAGGTATAATTTTTTGCATAAAGATCTTGTCCGAGTTCAATTTCAAAATTCTAAAACATTAATAAAAAACCATAACCATTTCTTATAATTCCTTTTGTTTGAATGCTGTTTAATGTCTGCATACATTAATAATTATTATTAAGTGCTGATGATATATTTGACAGACAAACATGAAAAACTTTTATGTTGATGATGATGATGTGAATGATGAACAATGCAACCTAGATAGTTGCAGTTACATTTTATTAACTTAAGAATTTTTCAATCTCATAGCAATCATTATCATCATCAGAGTTAAAAAAACTATATACAACAGAATAAATTTTTTAAAAAATTGTACGTTCGGGAATACGACAGATGCAAAAGCAATTCCTTTGGTTTGCTTCTTTGCATCATGAACACAAAACATTTATGTACATGTATAAGTACACAAGCGTGTGTGGCTAGTTTTATAAAATAAAGATATCTTCAATGTTTTACATTCCTTTGCACATTACATAATTTCTTTGCAATGAGAAGAATGATTTTTTATTACTAAATTTCAAAGAGCCTCACTGGAGTTATTTGTACATATTTCCACCTGGAATTACTTTAACATTATCATCACCACCACTTCCACCACCACCACCATCAGACTATTATTAGAGAGTTGTTTCAAAAGTTGCCAACCATGTTAGTACCTTTATTCATAATTCAGCAACGTATTATACTTTTTAGTAAGTATCTCGTACAAATTCATACTAATTGTTCTCCCTCATGTTTCATACAGGTTTAGATAAATAAAATAAAAATTCTTTAATATTTACAACAATTTAAACTCTATACCTTGAGGAAATCTTCCTGCTTTTGGAAATTTACTAGTAAGCCAAACTGACAGAGGCATACTAATATGGCAGATAGGGGTCCACATTAACTCACTATCTCACTTTAAAGAAATTCAACAAAATCTGGACAGCAGAGAAGAACATGACAAATGGAAATGCAGTAAAAATACCCACATTTGTTCAAAACCATTTGAGATCTTTTTTTTAAACTTAAAGCTTCATTATTTCATTTGGAATTATAAAATCCTTGTTTAGAATCATTCATAACTCGCAAATATTCGAAGTATACTGTGTATTTCACTTTCTAATATTCTGAGTGTAGACCAAGTTACGTAATAATGCAAAGAGGCAAAGCTCAGATTTTCTTTGATAAAATCTGTTCCAATTAATTATATCTTGAGATAATGTAATTTTTGCTTCAAGTAAAGACAATTAATAAAAACATTCTCAATAAAGGCCCACATGCTTTCTTTAATTTTACTTTTTCGCTACTGCTTACGCAGTATAAAGTTATGTAAAGCTGCGGGAAACAGCGATGAATTTTCGTCAGAAAGAGTGCTCGGCACTCTTATTGGCGAGCTCTGGTAAACAAAAACGTGAATAAATCCAGATGCTAAATTTAGAAACAAAATCCTCTAACACGTGGTGTAGCCAGAATCCACGTTTTGTGGGTCCTTGATACCGAAAAATTGATTGACGGAAAAACGTCTGTCCGTCAGTGAACAACTCGCGGCTAAAACCGTTCAGCCGATTTTCTCTAAAATTGATATTCACCATTCGATCTGGCTGATGCCGTGGCCCATTGTATTTGAAATATATTTCAATTTTGGAGGTACTTTACATTCAGCCCTTGGGATATTTTCAAAATTAAAAAGAGGTAACAAATGTTTTGATTAAATTTTGACCTCGGATAGTGTAAAGGTCCCTTAAGGCTAAATGTACCGACAGTAGCTCAATTTGTCGCCACCACGTAGCAGCACCAAAATAAGCCAAAATTACTTGATAAGTAATGTCTCAACAAATGGTCCGATTTTCAATCAGTAAATGGTATTTGATTCGTATTTAATATATAATTTACAATACGAAGCACTTTTGAAAAAATAATAATTGAAGAATGAGTTTTGGAATTTTTTTTTTGAATAGTTCCGGGAAGAAATTAAGGAATGTGGGCAAACAGCGCGATGGCGAAGTGCTTTCTGAATCCAACGCCGAATCAATCGCCCAAATCGGACGAATAGGCGCGTCGTAAAGTGAAATTTGGCAAAATATGTCCCCCCTCCCCCACGCCGCGCCGCCTCCACCGCCGTCGCCACCCCTGGACTGAACGGCTGTAGGGGTCACGGAGGAGCCCGCTGGGAGCGAAACAAAGACCCGAGTAGGATCCGAAAGATAATGCTTTCGCGTTACATTAGTTTTACTTTCTCGTTACGTACGTATATACGGAGAAATATAAGTAGTATAGAGAAAGTGTGCAATGCTAATTATGTAATGCTGCGGGAAATCGATTTCCGGATTTCAACGGAAATGCATGTTTGGAGGCCCCGCGTACCGAAAAAGTTACCCCCCCCCAAAAAAAAGTCCGTCGGTCTGTCTAAGCATCTGTGAACAGCGCCTAAACTACTCCTAGAATTTTTTCGAGAATGAATGTTCCCCGACCGATCTGACCTGTCTCAAAGCGTAGCGAGTATGATTCTTTAAAATTTCGGGATGCTTTAAAAGAAGCCCCTGGGACATATTTTAACATTTCTCAATAATGGCTCCAAATTCCCCTGTGGCAGAGATCTATTGAATTTTCCTACAAGTATTTTTCGGTAGATTTAGCCTTAAGATAATGGTGCACGTCTAATTTTCGTTGAAATCCTACAACTGAAATACTGAAGATAAGAGCTTTTTTCTTTATGAAATCTGTTCTTCAAAGACAGTTTGAAACAAGTCATTTACAATTCTTCGAAAATATGAGTATTTTTCGCGCAATTTTGTTTGAAATATAGACAATTTCACATTTTTTAAAACATTTTTCTCTCAAAAAAGTCACCAAATTTTTTGATTAAATTTTGACCTCAAATACCGTAAACGCTTAAGAGAGTAGTGCAGGTTTCACGTTCGTTTACCTTGATTTTTCGAAAATTGTAAAAACTGAAAAAAAATTCGGCATCTTTCTACAACTACAATTATGCAGATATTTTTTTTCTTAATGAAATGTGTTCATCAGAATCAGGTCTGATGTTGAGTATTTCTTACGTAATTTTGCTTCAAACATGGACAATTTTTAATTATTAAACAAATATTTTCTCAGTAACAGCTACAAGTTTTTTCATTCAATTTTTTTACGTATTTAGCAAAGAACGGTAAATAAAATGGTGCAGGTCGTACTTTCGGCGCACTCTCTATATTTTCGAAAATTGAAAAAAAAAAAAACCGAAATAGTAAATTCGAATTTTCCGCGCTTCGTTTGGTATCAAATATTGCCACAAAAAGTGCTCATGTAAAATGTTTTTCTTCCGCATGGAACTCTTGTGGTGATTCTGATACATTTAAAAACACATTTTCTTGAAATGATAATCCTCTATTTTTCTGGAGTCTTCAACTCAATTTATCCATAATTTCTCCGAACTACAATGAACAGGGATGACTGGATGGTCTGGAAGAAAGAGCGCAAGGGCGCGGAGGGGGCGGGGCAGAAGGAAGGCAGGGCCGCGTTCGAGTCTTCCGCGCGCCCCAGCCGTGACCCGGCGAGGCGTCCGTCGCCCGCAATCAAAGTGGTGCGCGCGCGACCACATAGCGTCGAATCTCCTCCCCCCCCCCGCTCTGGCTTGCCATTACTTTGCTTTGCTTTGCAACTCGCCTTTGGCGCGGCAGCGGGCCGGCACGCACCAATGAATGCAATAACTACAACCAGACCTCAAATGTATGCGGAATTACATGTACCTAAATGACGGAATGTATACGGAATAACAAATGTACTAAAAATTATTAAAATGCAGAGTAAGAAGTGGACCAATGTTAAAAGTATAAAAAATATATTAATCAAATATTTAATTTACATGAATAAAATGACCAAATAACTTAGATCAAAATATAATAATTTCATGAACTAAAACAAATCAACACTTTAGTGTTGCTGAAAGCATTTTTCTTAACCTTTTCAGACAAGCGAACATTTGCAAAACATGCATCGTTTTAAATGTTCAAATGTGAAACTTAATTCAACCACATAATATAAATGGCAATCAAAATGCTAATGGTGAATGTTAAATGACTTGATCTTGTAAAAATATAGGGAAATAATTCTAAGAAATTATTAAATAGGATAATTGAAAATAATGAAATAAATATGAATGATCTCAATAGCTCTCAATAGCTCTCGCAATAGCTTGTGGAGTATATTTCATATCTACTAATTATTTTTGACCATTCAAAATGGAACTAGTTAATGAGTGGAGCTACATCACATACGTTCCTGTATTAATTCTAACATTCGCAACTTTCGAAAATTGCACGAAAATGAGACCTGTACCATTCTTTTAATCGTCCCTTCTTTTATCATCAGAAAAAAATCGAAGAAAAAATTTTCAGCGGTTTTTTGATTAAAGATGTTTTATACGAGTACATTGCACTAACTTCAAGCTGAAATTACGCGAAAAGGATTCGTTTAAAAAATTCTACATGATCTTTTTAAGAGCTGATTTTTTAGAACAGATTTTGTTTAAAATCAAAATTTTCTATCTTCAACTCTGTAGTTTTGAAATGTTAACTTTTTTGCAATTTTCAAAAAAAAAACAAAGTTCATCGGAAATGAGACTAGAACCATTTTTTACCGTCCGTTGATATATGATGAGAAAATTTAAAGAAAACGTTTTGAACAGTTTTTGAAAAAAATTGAAGGTTAATTTTTTTAAATGTGTCTACATTTCACAGAAAATTAGGCAAACACTTCTCATATTTTCGAAAAATTGTACACGACATTATTTCAAGATGTCTTTAAAGAACAGATTTCGTTCAGGAAGAAACATTTTTCAATTTTGTAGTTGTAGGAAATCGTCGAAAAAAATTGAATTTAACAATTTTCAAAAAATATCAGGAATTGCAACGAAAATGGGACCTGCACCATTCTCTTGAGCGTTCTTTATACTATTCTAGGACCAAGTTTAATAAACAAATTTGAAAGTATTTTTGAGAAAATTTTGAAAATGTTGAGACTTCATGTAAAGTACCTTCAAATATCAAAATATCCGTTTCAAACTCAGAGGGCCTCGAAAATATTTAAATTGATCAAGGAATATCAATTTTGGAGAAAATCGGCTGAACAGCTTTTGCGCTAACTTTCACCAGTCGGATAAACAGACCGACTGACGTGCGGACAGACACACGTTTCGCCGCCAATCGATTTTTCGGTATCAAGGACCCACAAAACATGGATTCTGACTACACCACGAGTTAAAGGAAGTAATTTTCATGAATACAAAGAGGAACAAGATATATTCCCTTTTTCAATACCAAGGCCCAACAAAAAGAGTTTTTCTATTCCATTCAAAACTCAAGTAGTATATGACTTAGTGTAGGGATCACAGAATTTTGAAAATGTGCACAGAATTCACTTTGCCCCATAGCACGTCATACACAGTTTTAACTGTTTTTTTTGACGTAAAATAAATAACATAAATATCGAAAAATTGCCGTTTTTCTGCAATTTTACAATAAGTTCTCTACACTGCGATTCAAGCAGTAGGCGAGAACGTAAAAACATTAAACAAACAAAAATACACTTCAAAAATAGACAAGCGCCTCTGAACCAGTTTAGGGTTGGGCTGATCTGCTAGATCACCCGAAAAAAAACAGACCAGATGTAGGCGGAAATGGTAACAAGAAAGCATTGCCATGCGGAGACAGTGACGTGACTATAACTTATTACCCGGATTTACTTCATTTTAAAAAACAGCACTTGCTGTGCACCTCTGGGTAATGTAGCGATTTCCTGACTTACGTAATACACAAATGGGTAAGAGCTGCCACTGCCATTTTCTCCAATGTTAATGAACCATTATAAGAAGATTGGTCCCTAAGTTTGTACGTTTTTTTTTTTCGATGCCGCGCCGTAAATATGTTCAACCCAGGACGTCCTCCCCATTCGCCCCTCCTTAGGGCCACGGAGGGCAGAGGAGAGCTCGCAGCTGGCCCGCGCGCGGGACGGGGCGTCGCCGCGGAGAGGAATTCGCTGTGGACCTTCTGCGTTTGCGAACGCCGGAGACGCAATCGTAGCATCTACTTCGCTCTGGGGGGAACAACTTGGAACATTCCTCATAATTAAGAAAAACGCGGTAATTAGAGATTGCACGACACATTGCGGTCCAGCAAAACGACGCACAGCTTGGACAACTACATGGTTAAATTCCACTGAGGGCCAAAACAATTTCATAACTAAATTCATCTTTCCCTAGTATAGAATCAGGGAAACACATCTTCGTTCTGGAACTGGCAGTCTAGAAGGAGGAAAATCGTCTGAGGGGAAAATCGCAACAGAGAATGGATCACTTTTATTCTTTGAGGAAGTGAAGCGGAAGCTAACGTCACTTTAAACTCTTCAGAACCTGTTTTACACGAACCAAGGTTCTCAATAGTAGTTCAATGGATTTAGCTCCTTACTGATATTACCAGCAGACTAGCTGGGAAGTTTGTCCCATCCTCGACGAGATGGCCTTTACGAAATGGTGGTCACAGGTTTTGCAGTCTGTCCAGAAGGTGTTTCCTGACGAGACGAGACCTCGATTTACAGGCATTTATTGTTCCCAAACATTGTCCAGTCAGACGTCAATTAACACCGAGTTTCTCAGAAGAGGACTAAGAATCCTCGCCAAAAAGCTTGACGTTGCCGATGCAATGATTCACAGAACGATATATAAACAATTTTTTAAAAAAAATATACAATACTGTATTTACATTGAACTTACACAGATCAACAGTTATTTAATACCAAGAACATAAACAAATTCCCGTTTCAAACGCAACACGTAAATAATAAATATTTATTGGTGGGCGCCTCATCCTTGGAGTCGCATGTGTCGTACGTAGTGATAAGTACGAAGTAAGTAGAGTCGTAAGTACTAACAAAGTCGTAAGTAGTACGATAATAAAACAGTCGGTACGTGCAGTATGGGAATCAGTGGAATAACACAATTGAATATATGCATATTTCAGCCAAACTCTTCACTGTTTTTGGATTTTTCCCATGCTCCTGAGTCTCTAACAAAACAGTAGACTCATTTCAAACGGCCGGAGGCAGCGTTGTTTTCTTTCAATTTCCACGCGCATGGGAAATTAGTAATGCAGAGAAGGCGTCGCACAGGCGTGGGGTCGCAGCCTCCCCCGCTGCACGGCTGCACGCGCGGCCGGAACGTGCCCCCGAGACCGCTGCGGAGGCGGGGCCGTCAGCCTTGCGTTCCTCTCCGGCGCGGCGCGGAGCGGAGCGGCGCGGGGCGGAGCGGCGTCGCGTGTGCGTCGCGGCACAAGATTGCGGGTGGCGCCTCGCTCGCCCGCCCGTTCAAATGATGAGCCTCGAGGACTCCTCGCACTCCTCCAAGATCCGTTGAAGAGTTACACGCTCATTTTGGTTAGAGATGAATGTCCAAGATGGGGTTGTGTTATATAGTGCAGACAGCCTCCGACGTACGAGAGACTTCCCATGAAAATTTGAAGGAATGAGCGTGACCATCGCTTCAATAAAAATCAAATTGATAATGCTGCAAACATTGTAGAAAACTACGAAAAAAACCAGTCACCAGCAAAGCAGTCAATTCACCTTACCTACCTACAATCACGAGCGTGAAGAAGAAGAAGAAGAAGAAGAAGAAAAGGAAAAAGACGGAGAAGATGATTATCCTCCAGAAAAAGGTCATCAAACTACTCCTAACCTTTCTCCCAAAAGAACACCATGGATTTAACTATACATTATGGTAAATCAATATAATAATCTTATTTACTAATTTCAACAGTTAATTGCACAAAAATCTCACTGTGTATACCTCTCAATGCATTACCGAATAGCTATTATTCCCAAATAGTCGACTTACGAGTGGTTTGCGAGTCCCTACCTACCTCCTATGGCAAGCGCTACCTGTATGTGGTTGCGTGTCCACAAATTAAGCAATTCTAGGTCCTGTTTCCGCAAACGATCCTTCCTTTACCCTGCCCCCCTCCCACAGATCAACATCAGGCGAATGCCTAACAAACGGATCACGGAACGCGCGCGATCTTTCCTTTCTCATCTTTGGTCTCTCCTCTCGCCCTACACACACACACACACACACACACACACATGCAAGTACTATCGTACATAACGAGAGACCAGTGAAGAGCAGAAATAGAGCTGATCCTAACTGGGGCGGTACCCCGATGACAGGGAGCAAAATTTCCAAGCTTACCTGGAAAGGAAAACCTGCTAGCATCCAAACACCAACAACCCGAAAGCCGACAACCCCCGAACGTGTAAATTGGAGCCGGATCTCAAGTTCAGAACAGAAGGAATACCGTCACCTCCCGGGATATATGCACTACACCCCTACGGGAAAAATGACTTCAATATTTGACACATCCACAATCAATACTCACTCACCCGCACATTACACCCCCCCCCCATCTACGCACGTTTATGCACATCTATAGACAAGGAAGCGCAGAATTTAATATACTCTGAGAATATATTTATTTTTATTTATATATTTTTGTTTCGTGCAATGCTCTTTAATAGCGATTATCCTTTCAAGCATTTCAAATTTTTCGAAGTCAATTTTCCTTTATAAAATTTGGAAAACACGAAAAATATAATGAGGATTAAATATGGTTGAATATGTGATAAAAGACCTTCAGGCAACTCTCCTCTTAATGTATTTCGCGTTTTATGACGTGTATATTTACATCGCGTTTTATGACGAGAAAAAATTTACAATATAATACACCCAACTTCGCAAAAACAAACTAAATAGTGTGTCGAAACAATGATCTCAACAATTCTAGGCCTATGGAACAGTTCTTAGAAAGAAGCTTATGTTTTCCACTGGAATACATTATTTCGCCTTTACATCACTGTGAATCTGAAAAGTTCAATAACATTTCTGCGAACGAAATACTCTCTAATCCATTGGACAACATAGTATCTTCTCGACCGAACCTTAGTCGAATCAACGCAAACCCAGATGTACGAGTGACTCATTTTCATGAAGTGACAAATGTGTTGCCTACTATTCGGTCTTCATTATCACAACAATTCAGTTGAGATTAATATTTCAACATCGATAAATCATTTCCTCTCACTAAATTATTATTTCATTTTCGTTGCTGTATGTTTCAACAGCATTGCCGAAAAACTAACTGAATACCTCAAATTAATCGAGAGGAAAATGATCTTCGAAGCTTATATTGATCCTGAAGGGCTTCCGGATTGCGTATAGATGACTTCGAAAGTATTGTCATGTTATCGCGAAATCCACATTATCAAGGCGAAAACACGTAATATCAATCTCAGGCAAATTATGACACGTGATTATAAATGGACGATAGTGGGTAAAACCTCTCTACGGAAGTGCGTGGTCAGCAGATAATCAAGGTAACTCTAACATTAGATTACAGTCCTCGACTAATATTGCCATTAAACGGTTCATAATCAACATTTTGATAATATAGAAAGCATGGCAGTACTCGCCCTTTGTTCAAACTGTTGTAGATCCATTACATAAAAGACATAAATCACACACATTTCTTCAACTGTTGAATTTAATTCATCCATCTCACATAAAAAGGCGGACGTCTTCACGAGAAAGTCACTTGAAAAGCTGCAATGCAAAAACTTAAATCCAGTATCGTCCTATATAAATAGATTTATATCCTTCCTCATAGATTTGCGCACAGAAATGGGAATTATTGATGACAGTTGAGCTAACGCTACGCTGTCAGACTGACAGCTTCCACTATGAATTCACAAAGAACAGCGAGATTAGAGACAACACAGCAGTCTGACGTCATAGATCAAAGTCCTTTTCGCCTTCAGGCGTAGAACGATCGACTATCAACCACGTGGGCTGCACCCTGCTCCTAGTAAGTAAAAATCAGCCAGTAATTTTCACTCACTAGTCTTCTTATATAACATATTCAAAAGAGATTACGTAATCTTTTTTATCGTGTAGCCAAAACTGTCCAAAATATAAATGCGATATTTATTTAAATATTAACATATACATAACAGGTAAATTAATAGGCAAATGCCATTAATAACACTCGGTTATCAAATATTAAATGAGGAACTCGGGTGTAAATAATGGTAAAAGAATTTCGTGTTTCGCAGGAAAATGCAAAGTCAAACAGTAGTTTTGCACATGATGTATAAGTGAATGGTAACTGGTATTTGTTGCCCGGATTCGAAATTATTAGGAAAAAGTCATGGCCACTTCCTCTCAATCATTGTGGTCAATAATTTCGATTTCGCCCAAAATGTCAGATTTCATCACTTACATCCGTACGCCTCAAATGTCGAAATAAATATTTCACATTATGGAAACTACGAGAAAAGAGAAAATTATGTCACTTTGATAACAGAAAACGCGTGTCCTAATTCTTATTACAAATCAACATTTAACAATCCATTTTTAATATTCGTGTTTTACTCACAATCTTTTGTAGATATTAATCACTCAAGAACAGATGAATTATTTTAATTCAATATTTCTTGTGATATTTTAGATTAATGCTGGTCACAGTAATACAATAATAATAATATAAAAATAAATAAACACGTATTACTCCGTGTAACTGGTGCACTCCATCAGATGTCCCTAATCTACTTCGAAGGGCGATTATGATCCCAAATCAACGGTGAAGGACAATACTCTAGAAGAGGAAAGAAGTTTTTGTCGAAATACTCTACCACCATACGAAGTAATACGAAACTCGGTCCTTTGAGTTAAAGTGTACGAATTATATTAAATATAGAATCACTATTTGTTTTGGTTTCTCATCTTTATAGAAGATTGCACATGCATTATTTGACTATAAATTAAAATTACGCTGTAAAGCATTTACTTGCACGTAACACTCTTTTGCCATTACTTTTATGTGACATCAATGTACCAGGCAAAATTAAAATGTTTTTCGTGGCAACATGAAATAAAACTGGATTGTTTTCATGGCTTCACAAGCAGAACCTCCTACAAAACAGGGAAAATGGACTTATAAAAGTGAGCTGGAGGATCTGACTATTGTTACAAAGAATTATCGTTCTATTATGTCCTTTAAATTTATTAACAATGTCTCGACCGACATATCCAAGAAAACGAGTGTAAAATTTATTCAAAAGAATAATTTCAAAAAGTCTCATTAGTTTTCAACTATTTTGCTTACATTGTTTAACTAGTAAAACATCTTCAGTAGATATTTAAGTTGTATTATGAAAAAGTTTAGGTGGGAATTTTAGATACAGTTACGTGACCATTACAGGAAATTTACTATCAATAGTCATTAAAGTCATTAAACCACATAGAAAAAATAATCTACTCCAATATTTGTAATACAGGCCTTGTATCGTTCAATCCTTTTTGTAATACAATTATATTATAAAATTATAATTATAAAATTTTAAGTTCCAGAACGCACCCCCAAATTAATTATTAACTTAATAGAAATAATTATATATTTATAATATAATTTAATAATAATTCCCGAAGTACCGGAACGCCGTTTGTAGCGTTTCGCCAGAAATCAAGCCCTGGGTAGTTCTCCAAGACAGCACTTAACAGACGGAGGACTCTCAAAATCCTTAAAGGACCCCGGCCGTTAAGAGAGGTTTTTGTTTGGTTGCATTTATTCAATTTAACAGAATAATTTTTTTTAAATATTAAATATAGTATTTTGAAAATAAATTACACTGGGCTGAGAATTTAAACTTCTTGTTTGTTGCCTAAAGTAAAATTTGTGATTTTATACAACGTCGATGTGCTGAATCCGAATTTTCAATCCGTTTACTTCTATCATGTAAGACTTACTAGCGAAATCATATATGTGTATTGTAGTTACGCGAATTTCATCTCAAATGTTTTTATAATACTTTTTTATTTTAAAGAAAAAAACAATATTTATTATACGCAACTTGCTGAAATTAATCTGTATGGCTGTTAATATATGTCACCAGAGTGTTTTTGCTTTATTTTCTCTTGTTTAATTCATTATTGGAAATGTTCACACAAATTTTACAACTGATGATTATTACTTGGGGAAGTCTTCCAGTTCCTTTTTGTTTTGTTTGTCTTCAGTGCGTATTTCACGCTTTAACATCCACCAATAGTCTACATGCATATTGTTGTTCCAGCGTCCCTGGTACCTCCTTTCGAACTCCAGCACATCCACATAACAATGTTTGCCTTTTTCTTCTCTCAAAAATCCTATATTTTCAGTGAAATGATATAGACGAGAAAACAGGAAATGAATTTTCATAATCATGTTACAACAAAGTTCCTTGTATGCTTCAAGCACGTTTGTCACAATATTTCGGTAATAGGGATCCTTGTTGTTGCCAATAAATTTTGAAACAACTTCACAGAAAGATATCCATGCTGCTTTCTCCTTTTCATCCAGAGTTTTTAAATGCTGCATCTGACATCAATTTTCAAATATCAGGACAATTAAATATATATTCTTTTAATTTTGCTTCAGATAGTATTGGAAATTTCTCGCATATGTAATTGAAACATACTCCTTCCTTATTTCAAGCCTTTACAAATTGTGTCATTAAGCCAAGCTTAATGTGAAGAGGAGGCAGCAAACCTTTAGGACTTGCAAGACTTTGGCGCACTTCTAACAACCGACGCCCAAACTTACTCAAGGTGGCCAGTCTTTCTTACTCCAGTGATCGACTCGTGTCCTGATATCCCACAGACAAAGAAAGCACGGACATTTGGTAAAACCAGATTGTTGGCGCAGCAGCACATTAAGAACCTTAAAATCGCCACAAACTTGCCAGTTGTGTTTACTGTAGTTCACTCGCAATAACATCAATTGCAAATGTGCTTATGATTCTTTGAGGATCACTGAACAGGCACTGAATCAAAAACGTTTCCCTTATGAAGGAGAACTTCGCTTGGGAGCATCAAGGAACAGTCTCCACTCATTTGAATCATAGTTTGGAAGTCCAAGTTTTAGCATAAGTTCATTCACATTATTTTAATACACAAGGTAAACCATTTTCGAAGAAAAATGATTTAAATTCTCTTGTGATTTGTGTGAATCAATAAAACGATGTTTTTGGACAAAGCGGATTTTTTTCTTGGAGTACAGAACCCAACAACTCACCTAACTCTTTAGAGGGCAAGATTCAAGTCATTTATATCACTCTGCTTGAAACACCCACGTTCTGTAGCAGACGATCCTGGTAGGTTGTTACTGTCACTTGTTTCAATTTCCATCACTTCTACAACAGATTTGGATGAAAACTGTTCAAGATTTTGTGGTCGCAAAAGGATCGATACAACAGTTAAAATGGCTGACCGAACAACTGGTTACTCAATTTTCTCTTTAATTTTTACAATTCTACCCCTGTACATTACACGAACAGAAGTAGTAGACATTACTAGTGTGTGGCTGCTCTCTCCAAAAGATAGCGACGGTTCTTGCAGTTGACCAATGACGAAGATCTTCAATGCATCTACATACTTTGCCTAAGGTTTACCTTGGTCTGAAAGTTTGATTCCAAAATAGGCAAGATATGATTTTTTTTTTACAAAATAATATTACGTCCCTGCTTAGGCAATGTGTAATTCTCACTTAAATAACAAAACTGGTCTGTATCATTTGTACATGAGCGATGTGACATGGTAAATATACTTTCGTTTTGAATTACACATTCTACTCCACAATACAGCTTGAAACTGTTCTCTTGTTTTTCCTTTCCTTTTCTTTTCTGATTCAGATGACACTAATGCAATGTCAGAGAAACTAAGACGGGATGAGTAAGTTTTCATGAAAATAAAATAAGAATGTGTCTGTCACCAAGGAGTGGCTATCAACATAGAAGGGTGAACGTTATTTCGCTCTAACTTCCTGAGACCTTCGCACCCCGTATCAGATAAGTAAGACCCTCGGTGTTTGCTATAAGCACATTAAAAAAATCAAAATACATTTAGTTTTCAAAACATGACATCTTAAAACTACGCATGGCAAAGTATTATAATTTATTTAATTACTCTTTGGGTGTACGAAAATTACGCTGTAAGGAAAATAAAATAAAATTTTATAAAAATTAAAGAGTTACGTGATAGGAACTTTCTGACTTTGAATTTGATTTCAGCATGCTACAAATACACCAAAAAATTTAAACTTTGGAAGCAGCAATTTGGTAGAAACTGATACAATAGTGATGGGGGACACCTCAGAAACCAGGAATAATGAGCTCCCAGCAAACATATTCAATTGAAAAAATACGCGGATTATAACACGTGGCAATTAATATTCAAAACTTGATACGACGATAGTTGCTGAGTACGTTTCACTGACATCTTTATTTCTAATTTGCTTCTCCATATCGCAACAGGAATAAAAAATTATAAATTACAAATGTATCTTGTACTAACTAAACGGCCTTTGGAATTACCATTAGAAAGTTAAAATATTATATTACGCATTAATTTCGAGTATGGAATTATTTTATCAAGTACCCTTGCGCGAATGTGCAACTTAATCCTTTCAATCACGCTATCATCTCAATTTGCAGCCTCCAAGAAGAATAAAAAAGATGCTCCACGGAATTCCTCACTTGACTCCAGTTGCTCCGAGACGCTGATTCATGTTGGCGAGAGAACAGTGCATAGAAGATTTCACAGAAACCTTTACAATAGGCCACAACAAAAGGCACTGCAAAACGTGACAGAAACTGGAAACTGAAACAGTGGCTTTTGCTGCCACCAGCACGCGCTCTCATGCACGGTAAATAAATGACGAAAGCCTGCAGAAGCAAGGTAAAGGCGAAACTATGCCACTGTTTTATCATCTTCGTTTTTATTTCAGAAACATAATATCATTGCGAAACGGATTGCTTAGGTAACTTGTGGAAAGATGCGATTGGAGTGCAAACATTTTTATTCGTCGTAGCAACATTACGAACAAAACTTCTAGAGCGAAAATACAAATAAATTATTTATTTATCGACTTATTTTATTTCGAAATAAACTCAGTAAATTCGAAAATTATTTTTTTCCACATTAAGGTAATAGCTTGGTATTTTTTTTTATTCTCCCCCTTCAAAAAACATCTCAACGAGGTTGATGACACAGATGGTAACTCCTCATTTCTTCCTTACCTTGAATGGCGTCTACAATTCATTGAAAAGTTAATTTGTTTCAGATTGCAACATATCAATACGGACGATTTCTACACGATAACTATTTAAATATTAATTGATTGATTACTTTTAGGACCATCAACTACCGTAGTCTTTAGTTCAGTAAAGGTAGTACATATTTTTATCACGGGGGGTGCCTTATATTCTTCCCCCGCAGAATGGTGTGATCAGTGCCGGCCTACAATCCAGCATGCAGGTTGTCGACTTTACAAATTATATTTACCCATTTTTATTCGTTATGCAAAACATGAATTATTTCGCTGTTCTTCGCACCACGAACGTTTTTATTCGCTTCAAAAATACAAATTTTAAACATTGCTAACCATTTTATTTCACTAACAATACAATTTATTTATACCGCGAAGGGTCAATTTGATTACGTCTCTTTGACAAGTTCATTAAATCAATAAAGGACATCTTCAGTTTGTTCTTACTTTCGTTTACACATTGGTAATACATAAAATAATACATGTCATTCGAAAGTAAAATATTTTTAACCATTTATAAAATATTTCTATCAAATACAGCTGTCGATACTGTTATTTATCTTATTGTCACTGGCAACAAAAACAATATTTTCCCTCGTTTGTGAACTGAAAAACAATTCACTATTAGTTTTATACATCTAAAACATTAGAAATTGGAACACGAAAATAAATCTACAAAAATTCCCATGATCAGAAAAAGTTTCTCCCAGATATATCATGTACCCCCCATCAATTTTTTAATAAAATTATATATTAGTTCTCATCAAAATTTGGGAAGTTTTCGCCTTAAAACTATCTGTGTGCATTTTAAATAGGTCTTTATGCTCATAGCTTATAGAAGTTTCAGAACAATAAAAATTATATAATTATAATGAAACAATTTCCCGAAACATTTTCTGATTAAATATATTTGCCATTCAATATCTACATTTTCTTTAACAGAAAGTGTCTTTTTTGCATTGAACTACATGTATACAAATTTTTCATTTTTTAATTTTTTACGCCAATCCAATACCTACATTGACAACTTTCACATACCTATCGTTCTTCTCGCCATTTACAAAATATGCGGTACTCTTTTTCACACAGTAATGCAGACCTAAAGACAGCTTGCTGCGTTTTGCGCAAAGCTCAAAACATAGTCAGGAATGCAGAATCAGAAATACATGACAGTTTTTGTAGAATACATTACTCGGTATTCCATGTTCACGAACACAAAGTTGTTTTATTTTTGGATCTCTAAGAACAAAATAGCATACAATAAAATGACGTCTATGGAAACAGTCATAATATCCCTAAACATGTGATGGAAATTTGAAAAATAGAGGATACTAACGGATAAAATAATGTATGGTACTGGAGAGTAAACTAATTTGATTCTCTGTATAAAAAAAAAATCCTTATTTATGAGGTAAAGTGTCCTCAGCATTATCTCAGCACTCGAGGTATAAACTTTCTCAAACAATACGAAAATCTTATTTTATTTAATTTCTTATAATAATTACTCATTTAGCTCCTTAACAACAAAAAAGTTTAACGATTTATCTGCATGGAGGATAAGAAAAGAGATTATTCGTGTTTATATTTCAGAAATAGTTCAATAAAAGTATCGTTTTATAGAAATGAATTATAACATTATTTATTCCAGTTATATTTAGGCACTTGTAATAACAAAAAGAAAAATATTGAGAAGAAGAATGATGGAAAAGATAGTACAAATGAAAGTTAAAAATATTTCACTTCACATAGTTTCTTGTAGACCTCTATTTCCAATCAAGATGCACAAGCTTTTGCGTACGATTTACACGATTTTTGAAGATTCACTCTGGTACTAGCCTTTGCAACGTACATTTTTAATCGATAAGAAAGATTTATATTCATATTGTCATTCTTATAACCCACTAACTGCAGTTCGAACAATTTAAAATTTTATTTGCAGTGATAGTTTGGTTATATTTAGAGCAGCAAGACGGCGCAATGTGGCGGACGAATTGTCACCTATGGAACAATTTTTTTCGACGACAGTGCGCTCTAGCGGCTACAGTCAACAAAAATTCCGTGATAGAAGTTGAAGCGTGAATTACAAAAACAAGTTTTTCTCAAAAATAGCACCAATTTTTTCTTTAAACTTTTGGTAGGGATAGTGCTAAATGCACTCTATAAAATGACATAAACGCCATAATCCCTTAAAAAAAATACAAAAATATATTGTTTTGCCTTGTCTCTCGCATCGTTAATATTTACATTAGCGGCAATTTGTTTACATTATGAGTACAGTGCTTTAAATAACGTCATAGCCCTATAACGTTTCTCGAAAACTCAATAGTTTTCTGTTAAAATGAACTCAAAATTCCGCGTTTTCGGAAACGCTCAAACACCATTTTCTAAAAAACGTCTCAGAACTTTTCCTTAATTTTTTTTTTTCAACGTGTAGTGCTAACTGCACTGTTTAATATGACAAAGTTCATTCTGCAGTATTCTTTTGTTTTTAAAAAATACACAAATGTATGTTTTAAATATCTACGCCGTTAATATGCACATTTCCAGCAATTTGTAAACACTATTAAATTTGTGAGATAAAATGCCATAAAATTACTTAAAAATTAAGTTTTTCGAAAAATCAAACAGTTTCTGAGAAAAAGCTTCAAATTTCGCACTTACACGTAAATGCCAATTTCGTTCAAACAGTTCCAAATTTTTTCAATGAAAATTGCTATTTAGGACGAGGTTTTACTCTTCTTTAACATTCTTAAAGTAATATTTTGCTTCTACTATTAGGAAACCGAAAAATTGAGAAAATGTAAAAAAAATGGACTTTGGTCGTCGATAGACGGCAGCTGGCAAGAGGATAGGGCAAGAGTAATGACAGTCCACAAAGAAAATTTCCATTCGTGGATTCACTCATGGTCGTTTTCCTTTCTACGCACAGATTCACTCAAATACACTCCAACATATATGGGGAATACAACTGCGGTCGCCGGACAACTTATGCCACAAGATGTCTCTTCAAGCGTTGCTTGTCTGTCCCATATTCCATTTCTTTTGCAAGATATTTCTATTGTTAATGATTGTAGCTAGCAAAATAAATAAAGCAATGTCATTCATGGGGTCTAAGTGGTTATAAAGAGTGTCTTACACGTCGTCGATTAAATGTCTAACCTAGCCATTAAAAGCTCACTTAGATTCTCTAAATCTATTATACTTTATATTTGCATACTCAAAGAAAAACTTGTGCCAACGTTGAAATCGTAAAATCAAATTTTACGATTTATGCTGCCTTGTATGGTTGTCATTCACTGCAGTAGTGCTGCAATATTTCACTACATAAAAATGTTTGAAACATAATTATATAAAGTATATTTATACTATATTTACCATTCAAAATCATTTATCAAAATTAATTTATAAATTATTATATAGTATTTACTGTTAACATAGATTGCAATTTTCTTTTGGAATTTTGATTCGTAATTCCAGATGAAATGGATGCTGTGCAGCTTAAATTTCCATTTCAAATATTAGCCTTCTTTTTCTTGTAACCTTCACTCTTTCTATATAAAAACGCTAACAACTGCGTAAACTTCCTTATACCAATATTGTACTTAACCAGATTTGTTTTTCGGGATGACTAGTTTTCCTTTTTCAATCTTCACGCAAAAGCAAGCCTTACATTTTATTCTGAAATGAAATGAAGATGTGGGAATGAAATGAAATGTGTATGTGTGTATACTCATTGTAAATTGAGTGCATACATGTAAACTCATTTATTATTTTGTTGATATGTCCCGTGTATGCTGCATTGCTGTAATGGCTCAGTGGTAGCGGGGTCGTTATCCCTGCAGCGTCGCGGGCCGGAAGGTTCTTATAGGAATTTCAACACTAGGTATTCAGAATACATGCACTATCTTGAGGAGAATTCTAGCACTCGGCTGCTTTGATTGGTAGTTTTTCGTGATTTCTCGGAATAATGCCAGGAAATCAATCAGAAAAGTATCTTAGCAAACAGGCCACGGACCGCGGGCGATCTTTCCTTCCTCATCCTTGTCCCTTCCTCTCCCCTCACACATATACACTCATATACCTGCTTTACGCCATTTTTCCGTACATACCAGGAGTTAAGCTGGCTGGCCGGTGTCGCTGGGGGAGATTTCTAGAGGCAGAAACGCCGCAAGTTAATGTGTAGGTTGGTGCCGGATCTCACGTACTAATGAAGAATAGTGGTCCCGTGAGACGCAAACTTTCCCATTCTGTACGCTTTTTACGTTATTCAGAGAAGCTCCATACAATACATATTTAGTAATACGAAATAGGTACCCTGAAATATCTAATCCGTATACTTTTAATTTGAAAATGTATATTCTAGTCGAATAAACATTCAACACTTGAATTATAACTCACATTACTTCGTGAAACATTTTCAGTGAAAAAACAATCACTTAATATAAAAAAAATGCATTAGTCCTGCACTGTGAATAGAAGTGATCTTAGGTTCCTGAGGGCCTAAGATCCTTTGAAAAAAAAGAACCATGTTTTTGCTAGAAATTTTTAGAAGTACGCAATCGGGCAATTGAATTTGGGCAATTGACTCCAAAATATTGAGTAAATTTCGTCCCATTTCTTTTCTTCAAAAGTGCATTAGTGCATCCAGTTGATTTTCCCTTCCCCTTCCCTTTATCAAATTATGACTCGATCACCCGTTCCAAATAGGGCAGAGATGTTTAGCAGGACAATGGAGGGTTCTATCACCCGCGGTTTGTGCACACCATCGGCAGTATCAAGCATTAGTGTTTTTCAAGTTGATCGACTTTACTGTGCTTCAATTTTACTTATCTTGCGTTATTGTAAAACTTTTCAAAGCTGTGAAGACGAAGTACAGAAAAGAACGACTGTTAAGCGGTTACAGACTTAAGCGGTTAAGCGGTCGCCATTTTACGTTACGGATAAAAACAATTCCTTTTTCACTACTTAAAAACAGGTTCCACAATTCAATTTAATTTTCTCATATAAATCTCCATCTGCTAAAAATTCTTAAAAAAATGTATTGAAATCTTACATTAAATCTTACTCACTCACTTCTCTTACTATGGACATCTCGCTGGCATGAAAATGCACACAAAACATTGTTTTGTATAAGTCAACGTCCTCGAAACAGGTACCCTAATAGGGGATATTACCGTACTAGAATATCACAGGGTCTGGCAGTTCACCAAATATTCTTTTCGATGTCGACTTAATGGGATATCCTATGATCGGTCACGAATGTCAATACCAAATAGTTATCAGATTGATTCCGGGCGGGCCAACTGCTACGGCCATTAGTCCTGTTAGTGCAGAGACTGTTTTATCCCGGGAGGTAGCGACGTTCCTTTCCCACTGGATGGTGGAAGTTCAAGCACCGATCCACATCTTGGCTTTCGGGGATTCTCCCAGTTTTCTCCCCTCAGCGTAGCACCGGCCGGGCGGGATACACTCTAAACTCCCGACTAGTCTCCTGATGTGTGTGTGTCAGTGTAGAGCACGTGTGTGTGGGAGTGTGTATGAGAGAATGTGTGTGAGACTGTGAGAGAATTGAGTGTCAGACTGTGTGAGAAAGAGAGAGAGAGAGAGAGAGAGAGAGAGAGAGAGAGAGTGTGTGTGTGCGTGCGTGCGTGTGAGAGAACATGACAGTGTGTGTGTGTGTGTGTGTGTGTGTGTGTGTGTGTGTGTGAGAGAGAGAGAGAGAGAGAGAGAGAGAGTGAGAATGTATGTGAAAGAGAGAGAGAAAGAGATAGTGTAAAAGGAAAGGATTTGGGACAGACGTTTTGGACGAATCATTTGGGACAGACGTCCCAAATGAACGACCAACTCACACAATTTCCAGATAATACTACAGAAAGCGAAAATGTTTAAAAATATGATATTCTTTTCACTGAATCACAGAACAAAAGGCCATTTAATTATAATTCATACATAATGGTAATGCCTAGCGGAACTACAAACCACAAATCTTACAAGGAACACATCCTATTTTCTCCGGCAGCTCTTACTCATATAACCAAGGCTCTGCCTGGTATTTTCTCAGAGTGCGCTCACTAAACTAAAGTAATATACTCCTTTTCCACATGCAACAATAACCTACATTTTCGTATTCGACTACTCAAACTATGGGAATTCATTACTACGAAGATTCGCCCAGAAGATAAGGAAACGACAGGAAAATTCAAATAATAGAAACCATTTCTGTCCGAAGAATCATTTTTCATTCAAGTATTACTCAAACTTTCAAAGTTATTAACAAAAAGACAACAATGAACTATTTTCTAAATCGAAATATGTGTTTGGCATTTTACAAAAATAAAATTGGTTAAATTTTTAAAAAATGATCATTTTCTGGTGCTAAATTGTTTACAACACTTACCATAAAATTTTAATCGTTTTGAGAAAATAATGTTACCCGGAAGATAAGATCACTCTATCAAATTTCTAACGATACGTATCACACAAATTAACTGGAAATTTGTTAAAATGACGTAATATCGGTCATATTTTTATTAGCTTGAAACTGAAATTTTGAAATGAATTTTTTTAGATGTGTAGTAAAAATTTAACCATCGTTTTGTTCTTCCAGGAGGAAGAAAAATACTCTCAATTGTTACCTTCCTAATTTAGGGTGAATATTACACACCATTTTACTTGACAATCTACAAACGATTATGGTCCACAATTACTGAATAAAAAACTTTTCGATTCATAAAAATTGCCCCTTTTACTTTCCCGCATTTACTTCGTAAGAGAAAGTATTGTAGTCATGCACAGGAAAACGGCGAATTTTCAGCACAAAAACTGATTGACGGACCATGGTAACGAAAAAGTGGATACGTTTTGAAAATTTTCTCACAAATGTCTCCAATTTTTTTAAATTAACTTTTGACCTCGGATGGCGTAAAAAACGCTTAAGAGAATGGCATATATTTCATTTTCGTAGAAATCCCTGATTTTTCGAAAATTGCAAAAGTTCAATTTATTTCGGCGCTTTCCTATAAATTTTCTCCTCGTATATATATATATCAAAGGACGGTAAAAAAAGTGGTGCTAGTCTCCGGCGAACACGAATTTTCAAAATCTGCAAAATTTTAAAAAATATTCCATGTACAAAATTGAAGAAAGAGATTATTGCCCTAAAGTCTGATTAAAAAAATCAGCTCCTTAAAAAAGGTCATGTTCAACTTTTTGATAAAACGAGTAGATTTCGCGTAATTTGTATCTGAAATTTATGCAATTTCTAAAAAAAAATATTTTCTCCAAAACCGCTCCAAATTTTTTCGATTTTTTTTTTTCCACAGCTAGAAGGGGCACTTAAAAGAATGGCGCGGGTCTTACTTTCGTTGAACTCTCTGGATTTTCGAAAACTGCAAATTTAGAAATAATGCGAGAACGTATGTTCTGTTGCAGCTCCACTACTTTCTTTAAATTTTCTCCAAGAATAAAACAAGGGACGCTTAAAAGAACAATGGAGGTCTCATTAATCTTTCGTTAATCTCTCTGAATTTTCGAAAATTGCGTGTTGGAAATATTGGGTTGAGACAATTAGATTTTTAAGAGGTGGCCTGAAGCAGTACGTCAGAGCGGCAGCTTAGTGTAGACGTAAGGCGTATGACGGGTTAACTCGGAGGTCCCAAGTTCGAGTCTCGGTGTGGAATTTTTTTAGCTGATTGGAAACACTTTTGCAGGTTCATGTACTAGCGCAATGTACTAGTATACTATTGTGGAGCAATTACAAACAATGTAAGGACTTGTGCTTTAGTAGCACCACTAGTTTGCTGCAGCAATAAATTTTTTCTCTATACTACGTATACGAGTGAGTAAATACATCGCGGGGAAGCAACACCCATTCAAGACCGAATCATCTGACGGTTCTCCCAGTCACGACCGGCCTCACCAGAAATATTCAAATGTATATTGGGAGAGATTTACGTTTATTTTCTTTGCCGAATGTTAATGTAACTAGTATATTTGAAGAAACATAATTAACCCTTTACGTAATACATGCATGGCCATCTATTGATTAAGCTTTTCATTTAGTAAATTAAATAAACTTATTTATACCATGAAAAATCTGTATTGCTATATTACTTGCACGCTTGCAATTAAAACTTCACAACTACCGGTCAAAATTCAGAAAAAGGATAAAAAAATCGTTTAAGTCTCTACAACACAGATAGTGGCCAAGATGTTTCTAGTCGTCCATGTAACATGAATAAAAAATGCACTTCACAAATTACGTACATCAATAAGGTATAAACAACGAATGAATATAACACAATTGGCGAAGTAAACGTTGGTTTGACACTAGCTGACTAATGGAACAACATAATATATGTAGCATGAATAAATTAAATATTTTTTTCATGAAAAACATTTGATCGTAGCACATTACAAATGTACAAAATATAAAGGTCAGTTTTTATCCATTCTAAAAAGTTCGCCTGCAAAATTTCTGAGTCAGAATTTTTTCTACTTTCCAATATTGGTTGTATTCGCTCATATTTGTCTTTACTTTTCGTGGGAAGTAGTGTTTTCATGGCTTTTTCAGATTCTTCTAATGTTTCATAATGTGTTCAATAACTCCCGTTTCCAAATATTTCTTTATCCTCTAAGTCACTATGTTGATCGTAAGTACACAAAGCCCACTAAAAGAGGTGTTTTTCAAAAGCAGCATAACGACATGTGCTTGAATTTCTCAAAATTTAAATCATTCTTAAATAGAAACGAAGAAATACTGACCGTAACACGTTGATAAAGGGGTTCTGCACTCCTGGTAAACAAGAAAACTCGCTCCTATCGTTGCTCGTTTTATTGAACATACCACTCGTGCAATTTTATCTACACTTACTAATTACTGTATTATATTATGTCAAGAATAAAAGTGGAAACCATATCTAGTTGTTCCTTTATCTATCGCCCATACAATATAAAAATTAACATTTCGAGAGGAGTCAAAGAATGAAATGTTTAACGATTATCGAAACCTGAACATGAAAAGAGTTGAAACCGAACTGAATGTTTTAATTTCGAAGCAAACTTTCAGTAAATCAAAATGAGGCCTTGGCATTGTGCGCTAAATCTCAATTTTACGGCACGTACTACACGTTGAGACAGACGTCGTTTCTGGATTACCACTGCAAAAACTAAGAAATAAGACAAATATAATATAGGAAACTAAAAGGGGAAGGATGAAATAAAAGAAAATCAAAGGAACAATGGACACTAAAACAAAGACAGACGTAAAATTCGAAACGGGAAATGAAATAATTTTTTATACATGTAAAAAATACAGAAAAAAGTTAAGTCTTTAGGAGTGTCGTTAAATCGTTTGGAATGTGAGGTCAGCCATGGCTGAAACCCAGCCGAAAGTTCTCTTTGAAAATCAACTGACACGATCTGAAAATTGCATGGATATAGAGCTATCTCAAGATCATGAATGAGTTGAGGCACGCGGCTAATAACGAGAGGAGGAAGATAAATGTTAACATGAAAGGCGAAAAATAAGAAAACGAAGAAAATAATAATAATAATAATAATAATAATAATAATAATAATAATAATAATAATAATAATGCGAGGAAGAAGGAAGAGGAAAGCAGACCTTGACCTCACGCAAGCTCTGGGAGTTTAAAACCCGCTGGGGGTAGGGCGTCACGTGCCGGCGGCAGCGACGGCGGCGGCGGCGGCGTCCGGGACCGCGGCGGCGGTGGCGGCGGGTGGTTCGCGAGGGGCGGTGCGGGGGAAGGCGCGCGAGCGGTCCGCGGCAGCCGCAGGCGTTGGCGGAGGCGGCGGAGGCGGCGGAGGCGGCGGAGGCGGTAGCGGAGGCGGTGGCGGCGGTGGCGGTGGCCGCGGCCGCGGCTCCGGGGCCGGTCGGGCAGTGATGGCGCGGCGCGAGGCCTCAGCAGACGCCACGGAACTGCTCCTGCTCAACAACGCGGTGAGTGGGGGCGCCGGCCGGCAGGCTGGCCACGCGGGGCAGCGTTGTGCCTGGGCAGGGGCACGAGGCCGCGAGGGCACTCACCGCGTACACATATTGCGTACCTCAAGCACCACCTGAAGGCGAACATTATCTCGCTTCCGATCAACGGATCATTGACTGTTTTTTGTAAATAAAAATAATAAATTAATGTTTCACAATTAAATATTTAAAATGTTATTAAAATTCAATTGCAATACACAGTACTTGCATTTGCTCGCGCAGTATTCATTTAAAAATTCCCCGCTTAACATACTTCACGCTTGAACTATCGCTCGTAGAGGGCGTGACATTCGCTTCAGACTCGCTATGTTGCTATTGTTCCGAAAAACAAATATGCAGTGTAGTATGTGACCGGGCAATATTCTCGAGGTTTCCAAGTAATCGTACATTATGTGTGTCCTTGAAGCCTGCAAAGTTCTTGGAATTTGTTTCCCTTTGTACTCGTCGCGCGTATTTCACAAAGTAAAATAGAGAATTTCTTTCTTCGTGCCTTGAGTATCTGAGTTCACACGTGGACCCAGTTAGATAACCGGGGAACTTTCTGGGTATGCAGCACTGACGCAGAATCGAACCGATAACTGTGATGCTTTCTGAATTTAATGGTGCCGAACTTCATGAAATCGTTGCCGCAGCGTGGGCCAGGTGAAACAAGAAAAGAATGTTTTGCAACTACTGGGCAATGCGTTGCCCATGAATGACAAACTTGCAAATCACAGGTACAGTTCATATCTTGAACTTTGCGTATGATCTCTTACGTATACGATGATCTTACGAGTCCGCGAAGTTATGTCACAGTCATTTTCGAATCTTTAGCCGACAAAGGCGATTAAAAGTTTCTATACCATTTTTTGACTTCAAATTTCGAAACGATAATATATAAGTAGAATATCACAGACAAAACTTGCAACAAGTTTACTTCACGTGAAACAAAACCACGCACATAAAAGATCAGATCTTAGGTACGGTTTTCTTTCAAAACCTCCCTCATCACAACGTAAAAACAATAACTTATAAAGATATCTCCACAGAAATAAAGCCTTATCTCATTGGTGATTTGATTATCTTTTATTCATTTAGCTAAAATTAGCAACTTTTGGGATATTATGAACCTAAGGAAGTAATTTGAGGAAAACCGTAGAACATTTATGGTTTACAACAAATGCTTTGGTTGCCCACAGAAGATTTATCTTCCTGAACTTCAGACAATTGACAAGGACTACCATCGCTAGCCATGATTCAGACCAAGAAATGCATATTGCAAACATCTGGTAGAAAGGCTTCTGAATTTTTGCTAATGGTTTAAGAATATGTTCAATACTTATACCACAAATCAAGAGTGTTCTTTGAAACTCACACGAAGACAAAGAAACGTAGAAATAATCCATGTTCATTTATGACAATTAACGGCTTCTTTCTACTCCCGCAATTATTTCACATTTTTTCCATTTATTGCGGTACTTAAAACGGAATTATATTATGATGTAGAGAAGAATTGTATGATGGGATTTGTGTCACGAAAGATTAGTGATCGGTATAAACTTTAAATAATCAGTTTAATTGGTGTAAACAATCAATTTAAACAAAATTAGTCATCAATAAAATTGACAATGCGTATCGAAAATTTTAATCAAAACATGAAAACAGGATGCATTTTTGAAAATGTTGCACTTCAATTAAATATTCTACTAATGTTCAAAAACACTAAAAAAATTAGAAATATCAATAATATTTTCTATACAATATAATAATAATTTTATAATAATTCGAATATTCATTCCCTTGTACCACAATTATTCTACATGTTACTTTTCACAATACGAACATGAGGGCCCGATGTCCTTCCCCTCACCGTATCTACTTTGCGACGTATTAGATAAGTCTGACTCAAGAGCAAAGGGAAATCCCGGCAGGACATTTTCCGTGACCATGAAGTGGCACGAACTATATGAACATACAATGGATTGTTCGTATTAAAAAATAATAAAAACAAAAATATGAAGGATAGTTATCAAACTGACTAACCACTATTAGATTAGATGTTTTGTTTCTTTAGAGATTTTCGACAATTTCTAAATTAGATACAGCCTTGTAGCTTAGCAGGCATTAGCCAGCCCACACACAAATATTGATAAAAGGGAACAAATAAATTCAAAAACTGCCTTGCTAAGCCAAAAAGGTATCTTAAGATAGCTATTTGGCTTAGCAAGGCAATATTACAGTAAATGGTGTAGCAGGGTGATCATCCTTTTCAGCCAACCCTCAATGACCGTTGACTTTTGACTTAAGATGATTACATTGATCTTCTTAATAATAAAAATAAGTCATAAAAACCAGGCCGAACTCACAGGCTATGGAAAGGCTGGAAGTTACTGACTACCGACGTCTGAAGTAAAACTTTCACGCAAGTGAAACTGAAATTAAGGAATAAATTTCCTACGGTCCTCTAACAAGAGATGAGCTCAAACGGTAACTTCAGAAATCAATTAAATGAAGTTGAAAAGTGAATTGAGTCAGCATGAAGCTCATACTCAAGAATAACTAACAATTTCCTGGAAAATTATTAGGTACCGTTCTTTCGTGTTTGTTTATGACCCCTTACAAATTGTCAGATTTGGATATGCAAATGTCTCTATTTTAATCTCTCTCTAATTTATTTCTTAATTCCTTTCACAATTTCACCATGGTATCAGTGACATATTGACTGATATGAAAAATATATCCTGATGTTTAAAAACAGCGTGAAAATTTCACTCAGAATCAAGAATGAACTTCGTACGGAAACAAATTTAACTTTTATGACTAGAATTATGAGTTTTGTTTAAAACTACAGTATAAAGACTACAAATAAAAGTTTTATTAACGCTGTTTATCATTCACAACTTTTTTAAGGTCGCTTTTCAATATCTTGGCCCTGTAGAGACCACTGTGATTTTTAAACTGTAAGGGGAACTGTAGGGAGAACACGTAAGGACAACACAAACACACACAAACATCCATGCCAGAGGCGGAATTTAAACTCGTGATCCTTGGAGCCGAGGCAGCTACGGCCCTTCAGCCTCAACGATATCATCAGCTATCCAGGCCGGCATTAACGACTTTCTTTTACATTTTTAATTACACTATGTAACAAATTTTCAAAAACAAAGTTCTGTTTCTGATTTGACATATTGATGTCAGTTCAATTCAACAGCAAACATGTAGAAAAAACAGTAGTTACACCTCTGAAGCTTCGTTTTTGTAGTCGTTACGACGATTTTAGTAACTGTCAACTTTTGCATGTTTTTTCCCTATTAGTTTGGTATCAAGGAGAGTTTATCACGTTTCCATGCTAACTTTGAGGGATAGTAGGGGCACTAAATCACACTACCGTAAATAATATTGGCCGAAACGTACTGAGTTCACTATGGGAAATCTTAAACATTAAATGGGACCCATTTGTAGACCCTCAAAAGGTACTGTCACCTTCGCACATAAAAATGGGTCTGATGAAACAATTTATGGAAATGTTAGACAATGAATTTGCAGCATTCAAACATCTACATGTTCCCAAAGCTTTCCGAAGAAAAATTTAAAGCTGGCGTTTTCGTTGGACCTCAAATCAAGAAAGTTATTGAGTGTCAAGAGTTTCCCACCCATATCAGAGAAAAAGAGAATGAGGCATGGGTCAGTTTTGTTGAAGTAGTAAAAGACTTCGTTGGAAAACAAAGATGAGAACTAAGTTGAATTGGCTGAGATTCTGGTTAAAAAATACTACAGCAAAATGGGTCGTAGGATTTTCTGAAAATAAATATCCTTGATGCTCACCTTGATAGTTTCAAAGAGAACATGGAAGTACTTATTCCGAGGAGCGAGGAGAGCGCTTTCATCAGGACATGCAACATTTTGAACGTCGCTAACAGGGAACCTTCAATGAACACATGATGGGGACTATATTTGGACACTAATTCGTGAAAGCGATATGACATACTCTCGTAAATCCCACAGAACTTGACATTTCTAGGTTCCTAGCCATCAATTTGTAGATATTTGGTCAAAATATACTGATTTGAAATATAATGTTCCCCTTTTTCTTTAAATAAAGGTAAGCACGAAAATGTGTCCGTCTCCTTAATGACAGTACGAAATTTCAAATTTACGTTCTCCTGGCCATAAAAGCAATAATTTTCCAGGGAAGTAAGGTTTTTTCATGTTTTTACGATATAACCTATTAGAAAATGGCATTGATTACCCAGAAACAAAAAACGTGTTACATGGTGTTATCATTCTAGACTTTCACTGAAAAATAGGTTTTTAGTTTTCTCAGCATGGAAGTAATAGCGGATCAAAACGTTTAAAACGACATCATTACACGTCACTAAAGATGAGAAAGCATAGATTTTTCTGTTCGTGGTAAGCAGCAGAACGCTACCCGAAGATACTTCATTATTGTCTCATTGCTTGACCGGGGAGAGATGAATCAGCAGAAATCGCTTTCTGCACCGGTCTATGAAGTTTCCGATTGGAAGAATTTTCATCAGTCTATCCCACTCGCCTATTGGCCTTCCATCCGCCTCCGCCAGGTAGAACGCTTTTGACACATCAAACATCCGCCGGCTCCTCCCCGTGCGTCGCCACGAGGCGAGAGCCCCTGCGCACAGCTCTCAAACATCGCACCGTTTTCACTAGTTGTGTCCATCATCTTCCTTTCCGTTTTTTAAATCGTCTAGCTCAATGTCATTGCAAGTCGCACAATTGTACTCTCCCTGAGATTCTAGCGAGAGGAGCTTGGAGAACAATAAAACTGAAATTTCAGTTTATTTGAAGATACAAATATAGTGCGAATCGAGCAGTCATTTCATACATGATTACGGGATATATAACTTTATTACATTAATTATAAATACTCTAAAAATAAAATAGAATCGGTTGTATATTTTCGAAAATTTGTTTCATTGCAACGCAATTGTTCCAAATGCCTTGATATCCGAAAGAATAATGCTCTCGCTCATGCGTGATCTAAGAACTCGAAAGAAGCATTTATGTCTAATCAACACCTCCCCAGAAATGATCACAGAGTCAATTTATGTATTTATTTTACGTCAAAAACAGTTAAAAATTGTGTGACGTGCTATGGGGAGAAGTAAATTCTGTGCACGTTTTCAAAATTCTGTGATCCCTACCCTAAGTCATATACAACTTGAATTTTGTATACAGAAAGAAAATGAGGGTTTTTTGCAACGATTTTTTTACAAAATATTCGCTCCGATGGAATAAAATCTATATTCAAGGGTAAATCAGCAACAAATTTGGGCTCTTATCCCTCATCATGACCTTAGTCAAGGAATAATACTTCCTGCCACGACAACATGGAGAACGATAATTTGAATAAATATATTTCCCACTGAATTCTAGAAGACGTGTATAGATAATGAAGTTACATTTATGTCCAGAACCAAACAAGGGACCATCTCAGCATTTGCTCAAAGGATCAGGAAAACTGGACGAGATGGGGGTTATTGAACCGGTCTCTAATTACATAACTGTTTCTATACAATTAGAGACTATACTGAGCATCACAAGAAAAGTAACATTAATTTTAACAATGATACATAATGCATTATTTACCATTTGGACTGTATAAATGTGTATAAACAACCTGTAACAAGTATTGTACTACAGCCTCCGGGTCAATGACCCCCATCTCGATCAGGTTTTTCGTCCAGTTTCCCTGATCCATTGAGCAAATGCTGAGATGGCCCCTTGTTTTGCTTCTGGACATACATGCAACTTCATTTTCTGTGCATGTCTTCTAGAATTCAGTGGGAAATACAATTATTCAAATTGTCGTTTCCATGTTGTCGCGGCAGGAAGTATTATTCCGAAGGACAACATGGATAAGAGCCAAAATTTATTGCTTATTTATCCTTGAAAATAGATATTACATGGATATATATATATATATATATATATATATATATATATATATATATAGTAGTATATGACTTAGTGTAGGGATCACAGAATTTTGAAAATGTGCACACAATTCATTTTTCCCCATAGCACGCCATACGCAGTTTGAAGTGTTTTTTTTTTTGACGTAAAATAAATAAATAAATAAACCGGAAACTGCGGTACAATACTTGTTACAGGTTGTTTAGAAATTATACAGTCCAAATAATAAATAATGCATTAAATATCACAGTTAAAATTAATGTTACTTTTCTTTTGATGCTCAGTTTATAGTCAATTGTAATCTGAGAGTTAAAATGCATTACAACACATATATAATATGATAAAACATAATGTAATATTTACGGTATCAATGTAATAATTTTCCTATGAAGGGTACCAGAAAACTGGAAACTTCCTAAAGCTGTAAGTGCACTCATTTTCAAACAAATAATTCAATTTAGAATGCAACAAAAAGTAAAACATTGTTGCTCAAAACCACATTGTAAAGTTACAATAAAATATTACAAAAGTCAACATTTTTTGTTTGGATACAGAACTTACAATCTTCGTGCTCTCAAACTTTTGCTCTCCTCACTACGACCAAGAGTTACAAGCTTTCAAAAAATATTACAACTAAGCGGTAAAAAGACGACTCGCACAAATCCTCAGTAATGTGAAGTTTCAGCCGCAGGATCCCAGGAACTCTGGGAGAGAGTGGGAGACTGTGTTGCAGTGTACAATAATAGCCAACGGCCACCTTTTCACAGCAAATCAATACGTATTTCTTACTATTTTCAATGTACTGATTTATAATATGTTAAAGAAAATTTCCCCACACATCCTAATTCTTTGTTATATGTGACAACACGTGTTTATTATTTCAGCCAATTGGTACGTCAGGGAAAATAAATATTTTAGTATTGGCAGGAGGGGGTAATGTTTACGCGCATTTATTGCATTTGTCGCATTCTATTGAAAGTGCGATATACTGCAACCAGAATTTCTGTTGTTGTTTTTTATAGATATGAGCGGCGTGTTTTGATTGATATTTTGTTATGAACCTATTGCTGTTATTTTTAAGACCCACAAATAAGAAACCTCTTTCGTGATTCAGATTCAAAAATAAGAATGAACAATGAGGAAATAGCATGAAAATCATTTTCAAGTTTCCTATGTAGTAAAAAATGATCTCAATTATGAGGAACAGATTCGTGATTTGATTTAAGTTAGTTGTTTAAAGTTAAAAATATGGTTACGTAGCTCTAAATGTCGTTCAAGTTTTATATGAAGTTGAATATCCCGGATCCCCACTTTGACCTTTTTCTGGTTATTTGGGTGATGAGAGATGATCATGAAGATAGATCTCACCAGGAAATGGAACGACGATATCAAGGCAATGGGAATACCGCTATGACGGGTGACTTTGGCGCGTTCCTTTGCGAGGAAACTTGCAGTTCAACATGTAAAATGCACTCAACTTCTGTTATATAGTTAATGAACATCTTTATTTTAATATTTTGTTTTAATTCTAAAAACCTCAATACTATTGCTCATCCATTACATCCAAAATTATGCATCATTGTAAGAAATAGACCCACATAAATGTACTCGTATATATGGGCTGTAATTTCGTAACTAATAAATGTGATATGATAGAAATTTCCTGTGAACTGCATCCATTTCAACTTCTTCAAATTAGTAAATAATTTTCATTTCATTTTCATTTCTGTTTCGAAACAAAGTTTTTATTCGTTGTCCAGTGTAATCTTTCAGTTCGGTTTTAAAACGTAACGAGTCATCGATAAAGTCCCAGATTTCGCGAGTTTATTTTTCTCCTATGTCAAGCATCGGGTAAACCTTTCCGCTCTATCTCAGGATACATACCCATGTGTGAATTGAAAAAGATACATAATTAGAAGATGATCGTCCGTAATTACTTTTAAATGAGAGCGTAGCCTTTGGATCCGGCAATGCCTCTATTGCTGATGACATTGAAGGAGTGCATCATACTGCGTGATACTGTCGCGACACTTGCAAATAAAGTGCAACGGTTAATATGAATACATCTTCATTAACGGTTAAGGAATGTATCCACTCCAAACGTGACAGGAATCTTACTTCCTCGAAACTATTTTCGATTAAAATAAACACACAACGTAGCTAAATATCAATTTCTTCATATTCTCCAACTTCAACCACATCCCAACCGTTATTTAATTGTTTCATTCATAGTAATAACTAGAGTCGTGAAGTTCAGGCATTTATTTACCTAAAATAGGTAGGCAAAAGGCATTTATTTTTACTAAAATATGCATTCAAAAAGGAATGTATTCTAGCCAAGACTTCTATTCAAGTGGAGATGCAAACAGGCAAGTAAACAATGTAAAATGACATTTAAAAGGAATTACTGTAAAAAAATTAATAATTAAAATGGTTCACAGTTTTATTCTAACTCAAAAATTTAGATTAGCACTTTACAAAGAAAAGATAGTTTCCTCGACGTTATTTTGATTCCTCATGGTCATCCAGTATGATCCTTTTGAATCTTCAAATGGCATCAGTGAAAACGGAATTATATTTTTCGCTCCTCGCACTTAAGAAATCGCCAGGACTGAGAAAGGTATGCCACATAGAGAGAGCTGTTCTCAAAAGGGATCGGAAGACTTATTCAAAAGTGAGATGGATTCCTCATGAGCGAACAAAGTCGGTCGGCATCAATGAAATAAATCAAAAATCTCGACTTGTATCATCTTTCTTTTTTATTTACATGTTTTCTATTTTATTATTGTAACAGCTTCTACGTTCACAGAAAGACAAAACACTACCGTGCCTTTTTTGTTGTCCAGGCTTGCAGGTGTATATCCATCTTACACAAGATCGGTGCCAGGAAAAGAAAACACAAAATAATGATGCAAAAAGCAGAAAAAGTCAAAATAAGACAAAATGACAAAAATAGACAAAAACACTAAATGAAAATCCCCTAAAACAACTTCAGAAGTACAATTAAGTGATTCATATTCTTCAAAGACATAAAATAAAAACAAAAGGGCAAACTTCCGGGCTCTAATAACCTATGAAATAGCCGGACGGGCCCCAAGGCGTATCTTGGCTCTAGAGTCGATCGTTTATGGCCTGGCAACGGAGTGTTGCAGATTTGAATCTTGACGTGCGCTTGAATGCTTTTGTTTGTGTTCTGTTCCGTGTCTCGACCCTACAACCGAGTTCATACGCGCCAGTGTCAGTGACTTACAGACTTCCTTCTTAGGAGAAAAGTGCGTTAAGTACAAAAATGTCCAAATAAAACGTTATCTTTGCAATAGAAAATTAGTTCGTAAAAATTAGGAGAAAATATCATTCTTGGTGTTCTTCAGATTCATTAAAAAATACCGATTAAAAAATTGAGAGAATTCACACATTCAGGTTTTACACAAGTGTGGGATTTTATCCAACTCATGCGAAAAAGAAGGTTCAGATCATAAAATAACCCAGAGGCTCAACCATTAGAAAATGCATAACTTTAAATAATGAATATATATCAAATGTAGTTTTGTTGGACGTTCCAAAGATCATGAAAATATCTATGCATAACTTTGAAACATAATTTTCTTCATCAATACATAAAACTCATATTTCTGAATTAGCCTTCTACGAAGTTCAACATCCCAGAGGTCAGAATACTTTACAGAAATCGAATCATTAACGACCATCAAAACATTCTTCTTTTCCAGATTCTGAGGCCCACACACACAAAGTAATGAAAATAATTATACGAATGAATGAAAAAGATATGAGTGAAATGAGGCACCAATTTTAGCTAACTAAAAAAACTAACGTGACAGTACAATGAAATAATATGTAATAGTAATAATAATTATTATTATATTTATTACTATTATTATTATTATTATTATTATTATTATTATTATTATTATTATTATTATTATTATTATTATTATTATTATTATAACACGTCTCCGACAAAGGGTGACTTTCAACGACATCGCGGATGTCACTGCGAAAAGTATATTTGCCTCGAAGGAGTTTTATGTTCTGGTAACATTGCATATTTGACAAAAATATTTAGCGCCTGCAGCCAAATACGTTAGGCAGAAAATGCATCCAAGAAAAAAGGGTCTCATATCTTTCGCAAAAGAAACACGGAAATGTTTGTTTTTGCATTGTGCTTGTGGCTCAAGGCGGTTTGCAGTCACGGTGAACGCTCATTCCTAAACAGGGCCATTGTCGTTGGTGCTAGATTTTACTGCGCATTTTACATCAAACGAGTTCTTGGGCATTGCGTTTTTGGAGCTGATCATATAAATTACAATATTTTTTAGATCCTCCGCATACATCTCGTCAGAGTGAATTCCAAAAATCCCATCTTCATTTGTATCATTAAGATCGGTTGTTTCCAGACACATCAACTGCTGTGGACATTAATCTCGCCGGTGTAGTGAATGTTTTTATATCGGAGAATAGCGGTTTTCCTCCCAGATATATGGTGAAAACCAGTGCCGACCTACTAGTCGGCTGGCAGGGAAATTCTCTCGTCAGGCATCTCCCCAGAGTGACACCGCCCCAGCCAGGACAAACTCTAAACTCTCGTCACCCAGCGTTTGGAAGTGTAGTGCATGTAAGTGTGTATAGGGGGAGAGGATATGATAGAGAAGAGGAAGGACGATCGCGCGTGGCCCGTTTGTCCCAGGCCCGTTTGTTAGGGTACTGCTATGGCATTCTCCTGGTATTGTCCAGAGGAACCACGGAAAAATACCGATAAGGGAAGTCGGTAGCTAGAATTATCCTCCAGACCGCGGACAAATTCGACCTAGCTATTTAGCTAGAAAATCCGCCACCGAAAGGACTCGAACCCTAGGACCTCCTGTTCGGAGACCCGTACAAAGGTAGCAGCCATGAGGTAAATTTAGCTGGTGTGAATCATTATGAGCAGAGGATCATTGTAGGACACCTTTTTGAAAGGACGGAGACCTGCTAATATTATTTCACATTTCATACATCGCTATAGAATTTCTGTATTATATAAGTAAATATTTGTTATAATGTCAGAGCCTAACTCTCAAGATATCTGGAATGTATGAATGATTTGACGGAGAGGTGATTAGGAAGAGATGTGAATGGTGGTGGGGAAATGGAATAAAGTCAGGGGAAACGGGAGAACCCCGAGAAAACTTATCACAACCCTCTTTATCCACCACAAATTTCACACGGAGAACCCGGTTTTCAACCTCGGTTTCACCGGTTCACGGAGTGTGGTCTAGCCACTTCACCTCGAATCGCAACAGTTTTTAATAAGAATGAATACAACAATTGTTTTTAAACTTCGATTTGCATAAAAATATATTCGATTAGTTAACATATTTCCGCCTAAATCAACCTCTTGGATACACTATTGCTCCCATGTTGCTCCCGTACAGCCTCTATTATCATTTCAGTACCTGAGCCGAAGTGGTCTACCTGTACTAGTGGCCGAATTGATGGATAGACAGCAATGATACGATCGACAACGGAGAAATGATTTTAAGTAATCCGAGGTCAACGAAAGGACCCGGAGAAAATTTGACCTCCGGACAGAGATCCAAAAAGGTTGAGCCGGGAAAGCGACGCGGGTCCATTGGGGGCACTGTGGGGGCCTGTCTTGGTTTATTTCGATTCGCTTCGCCGCGCAAATTCTCCGCACGTCCGGCGAACCTATCCGGGCCCTGCTTGAGAGCCCTTGAATACACCCCGAACGGAAGGGAAAGGCGGGGGGGCAAGGATCGTCAAAGACCCAATTAATAACTTGACTCGGTATCTGGTTTATAATTTCTGGTTTGAAAGGTTAAAAACAGGGACCCAAATCAAGGAAATTGAAAAAGAAAACGTTCGCAAGGATTTATTCATACTGTGCTGCGTACGCGAATATTGCCAAATAATAAATTCGCCCCCCCCCGAAGAAAATTGCTAATGGAATTATATACTGTAATTATTAATGGAGCTACACTGAAACCATTGGAGATAAATATTTTTGCAGTGTTATACGAGATGAAAACATTTAACTCGAAAAGGGGATTACTCCACTTTTGCACTAAGATCAAATGACATACGACAAATTTTGTAATGCGGATTCAATCAAATATAGTCCCGCAACTGTCATTGATTTTAACTTATGGTTGAGAAGGCCCCTTATCTTAAAAACGTGGGGCAGATCATTCAATCGTTTCTGTGTTTGCTGTTTTTAAAGTACGTTTTCCGTGATTGAAGAAAATTAACGCTCCGTTCGCACTGCCACACATCTGCTCAGAAGCACAATGATGGATGATGGATATAGATTTAGTTTAGTTCATATGTCCTTTACGCGAATAGTACAAAATTAGATTAGAATAAAACTATTGATTGATCTCGAACATTTGGAAGCGGCGCGTTCCCCCTCCCCCGCACAGCGACGCCCCGTAAGCCATGGGCGCCACCAGCACCAAATTATTGTGGGGGGAGGCGATCCAGTAGATAAGGTACAAGGGATCCCTCCAATACACATAGGGAAGGGGAGCGTGTCTCCCCTCCCCCCGCTGCGACAAACTTGCCATAAAGAGCACAAGCGATTGCGGGCTCCGGCGTCCGTCACAGCGCGCGCGTTCCGAGGGGCAGCGGCGCAGAACCCGCCAGTGACGCAACGCTTCCTCCGGCGGCGCAGGGACCTTGCGTCCGCGCGCGGCATTTGCCCCGCCGCGCTGCAACTTCTTCCACTGTCAACGCCCATCCTCGAAGCACACACACCAACGAGCGCGAACTGCAGCTGACCCACCGCCATCTGTTCGCGTCACCTCCGTTCGTCCCGCGTTCTTTTTACACGCCGTTCCACGTTCCCTCGTTTCGTTACGATCTCGCCGAGGAATTTAAGCTAACATTACGCAATTCATTTTTTTCTTCTCTTAAAATATTTTACAGAAGTAAATACATGACAGAACTAGAGGAGCTACAGAATGTCACAGACTTTGTCGTAGTAACGTTTTCTAGTTTCCTTTTTGTGGACTGGTACTGTACAGTCTTGTTCCTCCTTGTCTGTTTTCATCTACAGCGGCCCAAAGAAATATTGTATTTTGCTCTATTCTTACAAGAAACTTAAAGAAAAAAATTGGAGTCGTTTTTGAGACAATTTTGAAAATGTCCGAGGGGCTTCATGCAAAGTACCCCCAAATTTTAAAGAATGTTTTTCAAAATTTCAAAGCTTCAACTAGAGCCAGATCGACTGGGGATTCTTCAATTTGGAAAAGATCGTACGTGTGGTTTAGGCGCTAGTAGTGTTCGCAGACGGACGGACATTTTGCTTCCAATTGGTTTTTCGGCATCAAGGACCCACAAAACAGATATTCTGGCTACACGTGTATCTATGTTTTTTCTCTTAATTTAGCAACTGGTTTCATGCACTTTTTCGTCACTAGATCCCGGCAATGAAATTTTTTCCGACGAAAATCCGCCGTTTTTTCGCGCAGCATTACATAACTTAATCTACGTATTTTACTCCGTATATACGTACGTATACGAGAAAGTAAAAGGTCAATGAAAATTCCTTGCGTAGGTACTTGGAAAATTTTCAACCGTATCTTAGAAGTTCTTAACCTACAAACAAAATAATCAGGTAATAATTGGCTAATGATCTCGTTGTTCGGTTCCCGTCACACTGAGCACGGACCTCCGTAACGGAAACGTCTGTAAGAACGATTTCCCCCCCCCCCCCAAATGTCAGCTTACAAAAACAACAAAGATTCGATCGTTCTCTTGAAGCAACTGTTATAAATGCTGAGTATATTAAATATATGTTGACATGCTTAATGATTTCATTAGTATTTTGAAACACTAGCGTAGATTTTTCAATCGCATCTTCTATTTAGAAATTGTTTCTTTTGGCATCCTTGAAACCCGTCTACATTTACAAACTCGGTAAGAAAAACACTTGCTCTAAATCTTTTCATTTTTTTAAATGGCAAAAATGTTGTTACATTTTGTAATCAATTACTTATAAACATTAATTTTCTTATTTATTAAACGTTTAAGGATGCACCAACATTTATTTAAATATGCATCCACAGTTAGTGGCGAATTTACACATGGGTCGCCCCTGGGCACCACACTCCATGCCGCCGCACAGTGGTGCATTTTGGCGATTTCCTGGCCAAAACCTCTGAGAGCTATAGTATGTTTTCTACGACGACCAAATTTATTTTGGATTATCTTTATGATGTAAGGGAGCTGGTAACATTATACCAGAATAATGCACTGCTTAAATCTGTGAAATATAAATATATATTTTTCTATATACACTTGGTTAAATTTTATCAATTCACAAAATAGATTTTAGAAAACCGTAGGGATTACTTACATATTAATTGATAACATTTGGCTTAAAGAAGCATGGTATTAATGCCATCTCATGCCCTCTGCCAGAGAAAATTCATATACAGTGTCCGAAGAACCGGAAAGGAAGATCACAGTTTTCACTAGGGTACATTTCTCCCTATGGTGATATTTGGCTCAGGCAAATGAGACAGAGCGTATTTGTTCAAGAATTTTAACTTTCTTTTGGGAACATCCCTTAAGCTGGAAATGAAAGGAACAGAAGATCTCAACAGGCGATTAAACATCTCCTGGCTTGAGTGCAGTCTTGAACATGTTCGCGAGAATCCTTCTCCATACCGTCTTATATCTTTGTGAATAGATTCTATGCATTATTACCATGAATATTTGGAAACATATTTCTTGGCAGTATCCAGTGCGTACTAAAAAAAAAGTTGTTTGGAAAGCTCTACATCCAGACCAGTTTTCTTGAATTGCATTTGAATAAGTTTCTTGACCATATTCAAATTGTAGTTGCAGTATTATTTCATAAAAATAATATAATACTAATTTTATAACAATAACAATCTAATACGAATAATTGTTGGTATGTAACTTAGGAGTTAAGTAAACAAATATTACTTTACGATTAATTGTATTTTTGATTTATTTTTTAAAAGTGATATTATGAGTTTCTTTGATATCACGTACGTATTTGACCTTTCATCGACCGCACACCCTTCCTTAAGACGAGTTTTGATGATACATATTATGTAAATATTACTTTATGTACAATTTTAATGAAATAAAATGTGCGTAATCCAGTCCAGAAGATGTAATGTATATAAATATCATGTTCATGTAATATTAGTGAAAAGTTACAAAAATTAAAAATATTAATGTTTTTGTTTATAATATTGAGTAAATTTGTTATTTCAGTAAAATGGGTCAAAATTTTCCGGTAGAAGCAGCATTGTAAAAGCAGTTCCCGTTCTCAGGACGGATCTCGATGAGTCATATTCGGCGATCACGCGTGCTTGACGAAAAGTTAATTCTTTGTATTTACTAATGGGGCAAGTTGGGGCATGATTTTATAACTGGATTCGAAAGAGGATAGATTCAGCTAGTAAATGAAATTAGAAACATCGCGGAATTACGTGAAATTGGTAACTTTCAGCCTACGTGAACTTATTAGTAATTAAAATTAATTTAGTAATTTCATGCATTTTAACATTTCATCCCACATCGGTATTATGCATTAATGCGTTATAAAACTAACATGAAAATACTCTACAAACCTTCAGGAAGAGAATCCATACTGCCAGTTTTCTCTGCACAACTTTGTATGGCCACCACTTACAAATAAAGACGGTCTCTCTGTGTTACTCTCGCACTGCATGTCTACCGAACGCCGCGAAGGGTAAGTTCGGGTGACTACTGGTGCCAGGGGAATTGACCCAGAGACACGATGTGGGCAGAAACAGATGCCCTCAAGTATACCGTGTGTCGTAGTATTTGCAAAAGTTCAGTAAATGCGATTTCATTTTTGAGGTTTTGGCCAGGATTTCGGGAAAATGCACCACCGTGCGCCGTTTCTCTCTCACTGTTTACGCAGTGGAGAGAAAGTTACAAGTATATACTGCTGCGGGGGAAAAGGCGAATTTTTCGACTCTTATTGCCGAGCCCTGGTAACGAAAAAATGATAAATTCACTTGCTAAATTTAGTGGGAGGGGACCTCTAACACTTGGTGTACCCCGAATCCGTTTTGTGGGTCTTTGATACCGAAAAATCGATTGACGGCAAAACGTATGTCCGTCCGTCCGACTTGTCAGAGAACAATGGTAGCGGCGAAAGCGATCAGCAGATTTTATCTAAAATTTATATTCCTCAGTCGTTCTGGCTGATATCGCGGCCTCTTGAATTTCAAAACCGATGATTTAATTTTGGGGGCACTTTACATGAATCCCTTGGGGCATATTCAAAATTTAAAAAAAAAAGCTCCAAATTTTTTGATTAAATTTTGTTTTTAGATAGTGTAAAGGACGTTTAAGAGAATGGTGCAGGTCACATTTTCGTTGAAAACCCTTATATTTAGAAAATTGCAAAAATTCACATTTTTTCGGCATCTTCCTTCAACTAAAATATTAAAGATCGAGATTTTCTCCCTTAAAATCTGTTCCTTAGAGAAGGATTTTGAAAAAAGGTCATCTACAATTTTTCCAAAGTTTGAGAACTTTTTGGGTGATTTTGCGTGAAATTAGGGATTTTTTAATTTTGTTTAAACAATTGTTTTCTTAGAAACAGCACCAAATTTTGATTAAATTTTGACCTCGGAGATCGTGTAGGACGCTTTAGAGAATGGTGCAAGTCTCATGTTCGTGGTAAATTCTGATTTTTTGAAAATTGCAAAAAAATTCAAAATTTTCCTACAACTACAATTATGAATATATTTTTTCGTAATGAAGTGCATTCATCAAAAACAGATCTTCAAGTAATGTCATGTTCAATTTTCTGAAAATATGACTATTTTTGCGTAATCATGTGTCAAACGTTAGCAATTTTTATTTTCTTTAAACCATTTTTTTCTTAAAAACAGCATCACTTTTTTATTAAATTTTGATCTCAGATAGCATAAAGGATGCTTAAGAGAATGGTACAGGACTCAGGTTCTTTGAAATTCCTAATTTTTTGAAAATTACAAAAATGTTTTTTTGTCGTCTTCCTACGACTACAGTTGTGAAGATATGTCAATGAGAAAAAATTGTGTTCTTCAAAAACATATTTTCAAATGAAGCCACGTTAAATTTTTTGGAAATGTAAATTTTTGTAATTTGGCGTCAAACATAGTCACCCACTTCGAATGTCCCAAACTTGATGAACATAATTTGAGGTGTAATTGGAGGCATATGGATGCTACCTAAGTCAGAATTTGTATATTATTGTATATTTCTTTGTTCGTTTCTTACATTTGAGCTTTTGTTATATGTTTACAAATTAATCTTTTAGAAATGATTTAAAATCTATTTGACAATCTATATTTTTTGTCCATATTTTGAGGAATGTATTCGTGTTCTCAGTGTATTGAGTATTTTCTTTCAAGCAATCCACAAACCTTAATTGAAATTAGCCTAATTAGGTTTTCTCTTGTAAAAAATCGATTTAAATGTTACGTGAAAAAAAAAATTGAAATAATTGATGTCATAAATTTGCATGAACTTTTATTTAACATTGATATTATGTTACCACCTGTCACTGCTTTGGGCAATAGTGCAGCGATGGATATTTGACAAGTTTATTGTTGAACAGTGACATGATAAGATAATTAGGTTTTATTTACTTCTGTGAATTCCATCTCATTCTTGGGACATGATTTAGCTGCACGAAACTCAGTTTTAATGGTGAAATTTGTGTTGATATTTGCTTCAAAATATTTAGTTTCCATATCTAATGTTCTACGATTTGGAAGAAGTTTTAAAAAATTTAATGATTGAGATGTTTTAATTCAGGCAGAAATTGCGGTAAAAACAGTATTACTTAACCATTACTAAGGGTAAGAAAGTATGTCCTGTTTTAGGCCCACTAGTTTCTATTCTTTAATTTTCAATACAGACAATAAACTTTCAATAATTTCTAAAGCATTTATTCGATTGATAATAATACAACCTTCTTATGGTAATTTAATAAACATGTTTTTATAACAAAAAAAGATGCATTTTGACATGTTGGAAGCTATAGTATTAAAAAAATTAATTTTACATAACTTTTTAAAAAAATCCACAAGATCATTCTTTGCCACATTTGCTGGCCAGCTATATAAGCGCAAGGGCCCTTCTTGAATAAACACAGACAATTCATTCCTGTCAATAAATAGTTTTTCGAAAAAAAAAAAAGCATCTGGATTAAAGAAAATTTGCTGCTCCTAAAAATTTGCCACCCAGGGGCCAGTGCCCACAGTGCCCATGCCTAAATTCACTACTGTTCACAATGTCCACAAGTTCCACTGGTATGTGTAATTTGTGTACAATATCATAAAGGCAAAAAAAGAGACAGAATGTACTTTTTGTATTTAAGTATATACAAGGTAGTTTACTTAACTTGCATGAATTCTCCATCAATGGGTTTATAACTAGGTGACAAACAAAATCTCCAATGATTTTCTCTTAAAATAACTGAAATAGTTATTAAAGCAACTATAACATAAGTGAATTTTTGGTGATTGAATGAAATGTCGATGGATGAGGTGAAAATAGAAGCCATAGGATGAACACTATTTTTAAGCACATATTCATGGAAATTCATAAGTATATAATCTTGGGATCATTCTAATATGCCAGGCGGCAGCTATTTCACCCCAATGTTTTGTTCGCTTTGCAGTATTCAATTGTTTTACATGGCCATTAGTTCTTTGCAGTACGCTTCAGAAAGTCTACTTTCCTGAACACATACCACAAAGTAACACTTTTCAATCAATAAATAGTGATGGTAAGTGGTAGTTTCCATGCACAAGTGCTGGAAAATATATACAGTACATTTAATTAATTATCCTTCTGTACTACAACTAAACTATGCTAAGCTTCCCATCAGCATATCATGCCTTTAAAACTGCTGCCACCAATAGACAAGAGTTCTGGATGGTGCAGATTTAGTTTCTCTGACCTCAATTTAAAACTAGGTGTTTTGTCATTACACACGTTAAGAAAATTAAGTTTTCCTAGGGAAACAAGAACATAGTAATGAATTACTCTATGATGTTGGCTTTGCCAGTTGTCTTCAATAAAGAGATAACTTAAAAAAAAAACTGCTAATTTCTGATCCATTTTTCAGTCAAACGCGTAAGAGATTTTTTATCAATACAATATTCTGAAGACTTTGGTGCAGAGTTTGAGGAGGTGAAAGAGAATCATTATATCCTTCTTGTGAAATATCCACTAATTTATTCACAATTTCATAAATATTCAGGTTTATTAACACAGAAAAAAAGTAAAATGCACTAAAAATAAATTTTTCTTTAAAATCATATTTTGATTAGAAATATGATAAAAGAGTAATAATTCAGAATAAATAATAATATTGCACTCACCATCAAAGAGAACATCTTGGTAGTGAATATCCTTCTTGTCTTTCAGAAGCTCTTCCTGCTCTTCCCATTTCTGACGAAGTTGCTCCCGGCGCATGTCATTTGACATCAAATCTGGTTTTAAGGGACCTGTCGTTTCTTGTTTTCCTCCATCTTCTTCTCCTTTCTTGTCCACACAAAAACCAAGAGATGTTGCCAGCTGAATATCCTTGTCTTTCACAAATTCCAAGTCACACTTCAAGCACCGTCGAGTACGACCCAAGCAATCTGTATAATCCACCCTAATGAAATAAATAAAATTGGTTCCAATCCAACTCACATAAAAATAAGCTCTAGAAAATTCAGTTATAGTGAACTCTGAACATGAGTGAACGCGGTTCAATTTCTAAGAAAAAGATCTTTCCTAAAAGAGGAAATTCATTTAATGTAGTTAGAAAATCATGGATGCGGGTTTACCTTGAGAGAAGAAAACAAATTAAATACATATAAAAGTGAACAAAGTACTCTGCCAGTGAGAAAGAGGCATTGAAGTGGGTTAAGGCAACTCTAAGATATTTAGGGTTCATGGACAATGGAATCAAGTGTGAAGAAAGCACAAAAACAATGAAATTTTGAAATTGTGGTAAATGGATATTTTATTGTACCTCTGAGTTAATAAAATTAATCATAGTTGAAAATTCATATAATATTTGATTTTACTGAATACACTGAACCACTAAGTCTAGACCCCAGTGGTCCACTGTAACCAGAATTGACTGTATAATGTAAATTAATAAATCCTACTAGAAGTTTAAATTAATGTCAGGTTGGAGTTTCATTATGAACTCAAATACTCTTTCTAAAAGATAAGATGGCATTTTCTGTGTGTGTGTGTGTGTGTGTGTGATTGAGTGAGTAGCAAACATCAACTTCCCAAAAGAATAAAAATTTATTTTATTTATTGGGAATTAAGTATCACTGGAACTTCTGTATTACTCTATTATGACTTGAAGTGACCTAAAATACTTGTCCATGTTCATAAAACTAATAATTTGATTATTGTTCATAATTTATTTTCATTACATTCACAAAATTATTAATAAAAAATGCACCCAACTTGAAAGTTCATCTTTAATTGAAATAAATTTAATTAAAAATTAGCAATTGTAATTACCATTCTTCCTCAGAATCTGAAGCTGAACCATATTCATCACTGTTATGTTGAATATCATCCTCTTCTTTCTCTTCTTCTCTGACTTGTTTTTCTGCAATCTCATTTTCCAAGGCTTTTTGCTCAAAATTAACCAAGTATTCATTGTCATCATCATCTCTTGAACTTGACGCTTGCATCAGCTTGTCATACAGCCTTGCTTTAGCTTCCAATGTAGCCCTGAAAATAATGAATAAAGTTATTAATCCTAGAGCAGGCATATCTATATCACTCACGATACCCAGCAGCATCCATTCACCATCTTGTCATTTGGAATTTTCGGTTCATAAATAGTACAATGTTAAAATTGGTTTCAATTATTTTGTAGTGACCTCAGCTGCAGTTACAGTTAACAGAAACAATTAAAAATTCATTGCTTAAGTTACAAAATGTAACACAACACAAATATTAGGTGCAAAACCCAATCATGAAACAAGGCTTTTCGCATATGATTCAGAAATTGCCAACTGTCTCCTTGTAGATAGATCACATCTTCATTTTCATACTTGACACGTTATTGCATGAATGTTGTTCACATAAACAGATATGTTTCATCACCATTACTTGTTTTTTCATTCATCCACAATGTAATATATTTTGCCCAATTTTCGGTCCTCGATGTGTTTTACTGAACTAAAAACTTAAACTATTTTCAAACTAGCTAAAATAGACCCTCAATACATAAATATATTAGAGAAAAAAGTAGTTCACCCTAAAGTCTTCAATTACGGTGCTTGGTACATTCGGTTCACAAAACGCATTCTTTCAGAAAACAAAGATTTAATTCGGAACTCCTGTATCTTAAGAACCAAAATAATATTGTGAAAATGAGCAGATGCTAATAGAATGGCTCCTATTATGAGACAGATTATTTTCAAATTTTATGGGAATGGTGAAGAAAAAAGGTTTGTCTGGTGTACAGAATTCACTAACTCAATTCCAACCAACCAAATCAATAATATCCCTTTAGGAATAAAAAAGTACTCAAAATTGGGCCAATATTTTTTATACTTATCAATGTTTTAAGTATATTTTTTCAAGTATTTGTAAAATTTCAATAATTTCTTTGCATGTATAGTTTAAAATACATATTTTTCTAGTATATATTTTATCATTTGAGTATCACATGTGTTTTAATATTTCTACTTTAATCTTTCATATCTCTGCAATTACTTATTCCAATGAATGGGTTACTTGAGTTAATATTTGTATGTAAGTTTTATTATTTAAATGTTAGTAGACTATTTTATCATTTTAATATAGCATACGTTTTACATTATATTTTCCATATCTTTCAATTTCTCATTCCAATGTACATATTACAGAAATTCTTTATTTGTATGCATTTTAGGATGAATTGTTTGTGAATTTAAATAAATAAATGAAAAACAAATTCTATAAAGAGATTTAAATTACCAGCAAATTTGTACATATAAATAATTGTTCACTGTAAGATTACTATCTGTTCAAATACAGAACAAAGTTCTAATTTTATTTCAATAACAGTCCTTCAATAAGTTGCTTTTCCTACATTCAGATTAAAAGCATTTGGATTTGAATACATAACTGATGACTTGATAGTCATACTGAATATGTAATGCCATGTAAATTTTAATTCATTGAATGATAATTAAATCATATACTATTGTCCAAAGAGGAGATAAATATTATATTTACTATGAGAAATAGAAAAACAGAAGAAATTCTTAAAATTATCAGTAGCCTACCTGCAATAAAAACGCAAACATTTTTTAAATCAATGGTTAATTACCCGAAGAACGGAAGTGAAAATCCACATAAAAAACAATCAGTATTATCATGAGCGTTGCTCAGAATTTACACTATTTTAAACAATAAGATACTGATTTGCAACAATAACAATTGACATATTTATAAATCAAAAATTAACATTTCAGTTGATAAATTTTAAGGATATATCTCTAAAAAATGAACGATTATTTGTAAATATTGAAACTGTGATTCAAAACATTACCTTGATTTTCTGTGTAGTTCTTCATCTTCATGCCTTTTTTCAGAATCTTCCTCACTGACATCTTTGACAGGTTTTTGTGGTTCTTGTTCTTTCTTTTGACGAGGAACAGGGTGAATAAATGAAGCCTGTGCTTCTGTCTTTGCTTTGTTAACTTCTTCTTGTTTTCTTGAAAGTTCTGCTTTCAAACTGACAAGCTAAAAGCATTAAGAATTGGAATCATTTCTCTAAAGAACTTGTTAGATAGATTTTAAATTAGCTTTCTTACTCAAAACTATAAACACCAAATTACCCCCAAATCTTCAAGATGTTACTTTTGAAAAGGCCTTATTTTTCCCCAAATTGTAGACCTAATTCACAAATTACAAAATCAGAAACTTAAGAACATCTTTGAAAATGGTACTTACTGAGGCCTGGCTGACATCAATTACCTTCGATGATTTCATTTTTCATTGAACACTAATTCAACAAAAGGGTATGATTTTTCTTTTAAACTTTTCTGTTTCAAAACCTATTACACACTATTAAAACACATTAATAATCATTTTTATTAATGTTAAAACATATAATTAGTGTGTAACAGACACACAAACACACTTAATGCATGAGTAAGGTGATGTCATTAGCTAATTGTTCGTTTTGTACATAGCACGCGAATCTTCTCTCAAGTCAACACCACAACAACGCACTTTGAACGTCGGCTCATGCCGACCCACGACCGCCCACGAACCACACCACCACACTACCGTCACAAGACAGCTGTGGCAACAACTTTTGCGGGAATCGCTCTTCATTTGAAAACACTAGCGCTACAATCGTTGATTCTGCAAACTAAATCACATAGAGCGGAGACTACAAATGAAAATCGGTTAGCGGGAAATTGAATTAGCGGACTATCGCAACTCACTTTATGATGCTGAAATTGATTATTGTACAATAAATTACATTCATAAGAACTATTATAACTTCATTCTCTTTGTTACTTACCACTCTCTTTATTACTTACCACTCAGAAAATGCACATCTGTGCGCATTTCAGCTACTAATAATATTACTTACCACTTCGTCATAAATGTAAGTACATGCTCAAATTCAGCTACACATATTCTCTTGAATATTTTCAAATCCAGTATAATGGATACACTGAATCTAATTTGCCCCCCAATTTCTTCAAAGCATACATTTTTGCTTTATGTATTTTGTATCTTCCGCAAGTAGATTTTTTTGTCCGGCAATATTTAGAAATATCCTCAGCGCTTGCCTTACTTTAAGCACAACCGTCTGAACAATAGATCGAAGAATCATCAACAATCTGATGTGCAGTAACGAAGCGCTTCTCAGAAAAATGATATAAAAACATTTATTCATTTAATTGAAGAGAAGACGACACTTTTATTTCTACCTAAATTGATTAATCCTTTATATAAGAAAAGATAAATATGATTCATTATGGTTTATAATGCACATAATGCTGTTAAATTGTTATCATGTAATGCAATCTACACAAGAACATTGTGTAGATTGCATTATCAGATTGTCATAGCTTCTCAGTCGCACAAACGTAAATACCATAAGACTGTTCAGTCTGATACTTAACTTTTGAGAACCAGTTACGCAAAGATAAAGGGTAAGAGTGGGGGTGAAACATAACACATTCAAATAAAAATAGTCGCGAGACAGGAGATTAAAAACTTAACATTGTGAATTGTTAATGAAAATGTGCATTATAAATAATAGATATCGATAAAAAAATTAAACTTGAATTGGAAATAATTGTCAGATTCGCAACTTCATGGTGAAAAGCTCTCTAGAAAGGGAGTTCAGTCACCAAATATATTTCAGCGGTAATGCCCCGAAGATTCGTAAACGAGACTCATGGATTATATGAGAGTATAATGCAATATTGGGGAATTTGATATTTATTCTAATAATAGGTTTTGATTACGTAACTGATTATTTTTCTCAGTAATAGGCCATGGAACACCAACGCAATATTGGGGGATTTGATATTTGTTATCATAATAGGTTTTTATTATGTAACAATGATTATTGTTCTTAGTAATGGGCCATGGAACACACGTGTTCTAATAGCTCTTATTAAGAAACTTCTCAGTTTCGTAAAGTTTGACTTTAGATAACTAAAGTGGATAAATAACTACTATATTTGACTAAAATGGCTTTAACAATTATTATTATTATTATTATTATTATTATTATTATTATTATTATTATTATTATTATTATTATATTATTATTATTAACGGCTATGTAACAAAAAGTTATTACATAATTTATTTGAATATTATTCTGAATGTTTAATGTGATAATGTCAAATACTTTAGAACTTTCAAGAAGTAAGACATTCGTATTATTTTCATTCCACAGAGAACGTTCCTGCGTCATTGTTAATCTTTATTATGGTAATCTCAATATTGCAAAAATATTAGTTTCTCTTTGTGACAAATTTAATAATTTAAGTAATACAATTTTATATTAATAGTTATTTAATTAGCAAAAGGTTTAAATAGACTCCGTTGAATCCTGCGCCATATTAAAAATTGTATTTGTAAACAATTTTTATACGTGTGCATTTCACCACTTGGTCACTGTTGGTGAAACGTACAGCATATCCGTCGGGGCTCTTATCTCCTTCTAGCTGCTCGAAGAGATGATTGTCTCGGAAGCTCAAGTAGTTGGAACAACTGAGCGTGTACCTGAAGATACGGGTTCGATTCCCGGCAGTCAATTCTTTGACCAGTCAAATCATAATTAATAAATAGGGTTTGTTTAGTTGTATTAGTTTTTACCTTAAAAACTCTCATACCTTTTACACACTAATATACATACTGACATTTGGGCCATTCTCGTCAATAGTCTTTGAGTAGGCGACGGTATATGAGTGGTTGGTTGGTATTATAGTCAAAAGAAGTTCGGAGATTTCAATCCTGGTACATGCAATGGTCTGTACATTTTGTGGGTTGTTCCTTGAGATATTTTTTACAACCAATATACAACCCAAGCTGTTGTCTGAGAAATCGTAACACTTTTATGAAGTACGTAAAAACTTCCCTGAATGGAGGAATAATACACAAGTGAGAGGCATTTTGGAGGGAATTTTACTAGCATATTACAAAATTAAATTGAAATTTTATATATCTTATTTAGTTTGTTTTTATTATTAAATGTTAATGGTGACTGCTAGTGAATGAAAATGCTTATATCTCATAATACGTAAGTACTGCGTGTTTCATTTAAAAATCGTTTGGGAATATCTCGAAAAATGAGAATCAGATCAAGAAAAGTGGGTAATGAAGGTTGTTCTTATCGAAAGGGCCCATCCAATGATACTAAAGTCGACCCCCTCCCATCCCCCAGAAGTGAGGGTGTGGAAAAATACAAAAATTAAATGGGAAGCGCTTTTTTTTTGTTTTCGTATTTACAAATTTAGATTCTTCAGAGAAAAAATACATAACTTTAGGATTTATCTTTTTTTCGTGTCGTGATAGCGCTGTAATCTACACACACACACACACACACACACACACACACACACACACACACACACACACACACCACAATGTGTGTGTGTTATTTGATATTTATTAAAAATAATCCATTAAGATTATGTTTATACGTACATTTTAATGTGTTTTTGTTGTACGGGGAACGTTCGATATTCGAAGAAGTAAAACGTAACGGAAGGCGAAAAGGTTTAGTTTAGAAAATATTTTGTCCCAGAAAAACTGATTTACGTGTCGAAGGATACCGCGCGAGAACCAAATTGTTAAACGTCTCCTGTACAGATGTATTTACCTTTTAATCTGTTCAAACGTTTAAGATATGACTGCATTAGATAAGTGATGGCCATTCAGATATCTCTCAAACTTATTAACAACTAAAATTACACCTGTCATTGTTTACGTCAGCTTATCTGTCCTAAGTCGGTTTCCTGATGTCCACTTTATCTGCAAGTTACATAGTTTGTACTGTGTGCCAAAGAGGATTGAGCATTTTTTACAAGAATCTAAAACGTCTCGATGTCGGTAAGTACTGAGAGCAGAGAAAACCATGATCTTTACAGACAAGTGACTGCCTGCACCTTTCACTAATTTGTAGCTTATTCACTTATTTTTAATCAATCATAAAAGTTATCATTAATCGTAAGAAAATTATTACAACAATCTCTCTTAGAATACTTTAAGGCGATAAACGGGATTAGAATGTAGACTTTACTGAAACTCGTAGATAAGATCGACGTTCATAAATATTTGTTATCCGCGACATCTTTAGAGAATCGACCTATCGAAGGTCTTTTAAGCGGGATTCAGATTTTTTAAATTGATTTATGTAATTTCATCATTCTGTTTACATTTTTGTTATTTAACAAAAATGTTATACTACTGAATAAGATTAAAAAACCGACATTTCCAATGTTTCCATAAAATCTTTTCTAACATTTTCCGATACTAGAGGTCGAATTATAGTAAATATTTACTACACTTATACTGTAAACTCAATACAATAAAACTTGTCTAACCTGACGGTTTCTTCAAAATATTTCCATTTTGGCTGATTTCCGTCTTATAGACGGTTGCCTAACATTGTATAACTTATGTACAATATTTTTGATATAATTTTGGTAGGGAAGCAAAATAAAGCATAATTTATCAATAAAAATATTGTAAGAAATAAAAATGGATACCGAAACACAGGGAAAATACAAGACTATAATTTATTCCGCTTTTTCTTCTATAGCGGAAGGGTTTTGCACATAAGTTTTATAGACATTTTAACACACTAGCGCACAGCGTCCTTACTCTATACTACGAACATTTAATACATTGTGTGATCTACACTTCGTCAATACTACGACACCTACGCTAGGATAACAAGACACCCTTTCCAAAATTCCATTGTCGACTTAAAGAAACGTAGATATGATTTTGAGAAGTGAGAGGGGTGCGGACGACTAACATTAAGGATTTGGAGCAACGGCGACGAAATCGCACTTGTTGCGAACTTGAAAGTCACATTAAAGCGTGTGAAAGTCGCAGCGAAACAATCGCCGAGTTCGCCAAGGATTCCCTGACAACGGGTATAATACGAAACAAATCATTGTTAACTGTATTATCTCAGGATGTGACCCTTCGCAACATTCCAGAGAGTACCGGAAATTTAAAATGAGTCAGATAATAGTCTCTTTACGTTCTCTAAAAAAACATATTTCCGCGTTAGACAGGTTTTCGACTTATAGAAGCCATTTTCACGTACAAAATCGTTCCGTTCTGAGATTTTTGTCCGAAATGTCATGTTTCCGTTTTGCGGAGGTTCCGTCTTAGGTTTTACTGTATACTGAATGAATCACTGACTATTAGTTATTCTGGGCGCGTCAACGGCTAAGGTCATTATTCCAGTAAGTGTAGTTAATGTGTTTTCCTCGTGATGTGGCGGTGTTCTTCCCCTGCTGGACGGTGAGATCCGCGGCCGACCTACTGGCGGCTAACGGGGTTTCCCTCAACCACGTATCTCCCACCAGCGAGGCAGCGCCCCAGCCGGGACAAGCTCCGCCCTTCCGACTGGTCTCCCAACATGTGTGGTAGTAAGTGTAAGTGGGTGAAAGATGAGGATAGGACAAGGAAGAGGAAGGAAAGATCGCGCGCGGTTCGTTTGTTAGGGTACTACTCCGATATTCGCTTGGTGTTGATCGGAGAACCCCGGAAAAACACCGATCAGAGCAGCCGACCGCTAGAATTCTCCTCCAGTGAGCGGCTGAATTCGGCTTAGCTGTTAAGCTAGTGACGAAAACCCTGCCACCGTCGGGACTCGAACCTAGAACTTTCCGGTCAGAAGCACTGCAGTGTCATCAGTTGATACCCTGAGCCACCTCCTCCGGTGGTTTTACTGTATACATATTTGCATGTTTGCATACATACATACATCATTTTAGCGTCATATGCCGAAAAAGGGAAATCTTGCCTTTTAGACAGGGCAAGTTGTGCAGCCTGGCGCCTGGGAACGAGCATAGCGGAAACGGCGAAGCTGATTGCCTGTTCGTGTGCAACTGTTGTGAACATCCATGGAGAGTCGTTGAAGGATAGTAAAATCAGCAGTAGGCGCCAAGGTGTTGGACGTCCATCTCTTATCAAAGAATGTGGACGTGGGAGGTCGGCCCGCTAAGCAAATCAGGATATGCTACCCGTGGAAGATCTGCCAGCTGACACTACAAGCTGGCGTACAAATACTTCAGAGCACACGTTGTTGAATACGGCGCTCCGCAGTAGACGATCCCATCGTGTTCCCAAACGCATCCCAGTGGTTACAGTGAGCCCGGGATCATCGCAATTCGACCGTAGGACCGGCTGAATTTAGTGGTGCAATATACTTATATTACGTAACAAAAACGAGAAAGTATGTGCTATTGTTACAACGCTAGTTTAGTTTGGCTATATCCCAAAAAACAATTTTTGGACCCGCCGAATGTGTCTCAGATCATCAACTGATGCCACTACCTCTGCCTCTGACCGGGAGGTCCTAGGGTTCGAGCTCTGATGGTGGCGAAATTTCGACACTAGCTAGCTAGATAGGTCGAATTTAGCCGCTGCAGCGCGCTGTATGGATAAAAACTCTACCGGCCGGATGCTCTGATTGGTAGTTTTCTGATTTATCCGATCAATGCCATGCAAATGCTGAATCGGTTCAGTAACAAACGGGCCCCGGAACGCGCGTGAACTTTCCTTGTCCTATCCTCTCTCCTTACACTCTCTCTCCGCCAACACATATATACATGCACTACACTATCTCACATGTCGGTAAACCAATCGGAAGATTACAGCTTGTCCGACTTGGGGCGTTGTCCTGTTGGGGAAGATATCTGAAAGAGGAAATCTCCCACAGACCATCGTGTAGGTGTGGGCCCAGCGAGAGAGGAACACTGCCAACTGTTGGAATAAAACATTTACTACGCGAACGAGAATATTGATCATAGCATTTGACATGCCCGGAAACATCAATTAATTAATCAATCGACCGTAGATAAATGGAAACTTGGTTGTGTATTCGGATGAATCTCATTTCCTGTTACATCAGGTTAACGATAGTACCCGGAAACGCAGCCTTACAGACGAAGTTTTTCGACACATGCACCGTGACATAGTCAAACGCCGCGAATTACCATAATATCCCATGTGACACCAATTCATCATTAGCGCTGGGGTAGTGATTGCAAAATCCATGAAAGTTGTAGAGTACGAGAACATTATTAAGGACTATCTGCATTCTTTCATGGATAAGGTTTCTCTGACGGCGATGACGTCTTCCAACAGGATAAATGTTTCTCACAAAGCCAGAATCGGGCTTCACAGAATTGAGGAGCTTGATGGTGAACTCAATAATAATACATTTATTCATACTTGCGTAATATATGTATATATACATACATTTATTTTACGCACGTATGAATAAGTGTATATATATATATATATATGAAGGAATGGGGTTTGGACCGAAATGGAGATTATCTCAAACCCAATACTTGACACTAACACTACCAAGTCCACGAAGCTGAGTTAACAAGAACATGAAGTCCTCTGAGAAACCTCACATACGAAAGATAATAGATGGACAGTGTTCGGAGAAGAACATAAACCAGCGGTCAATAATATCTTGACTTTGATTCGATTTATGCGCTAACCTCTTCATCATCAGTTCCCCTCCAGGAGATCGAAACGCGTCGAATAACTCATTTGTCTTGATTGGTGGACGGGAAGGGGTCTAACCATGAGGGACGGACAGACACAGGTTACTCGAATAATAAACGAAGATAATGAATATAAGGAATGAAAAGAATAATGAAAATAAAACTATAACCTTTGTTGTTAAAAAAATTATTATGAGAATAATAAATACTTACATACAAACGTACAAATTAAATTTTCGTCTATAATTTTTTCAGGACTTTGAAAAAAAACTACTATTGCTACAACAGCACGTACTTTTTCTCATCATTTACAAAGGTTGATACTTGAAACAGTAAAAAAATATTTCACCAAGCAGCAATTCGAACTTACATATTTGGGTTTAGCAAGCTATGAGTACAAGCACTGCACCAAATTGCCCAATTCGCATTACATGCTTCCCGACGCTTGAAAGAAATTTGAAAAAATGCAACCATATATAAAAAAAATAACTTGACATTATTTAAAAATCCAATTTTGAAGAACAGATTTCATTAAGAAAAAATCTTATTTGACACCGTATAAAAAGTGAGGAATAGTTACACACCATTTGAAACGAAATTCACAATTTTTGCCACAAGCTTGGAAACGTAAGCGTTTCAGGACAGATAATAAAACAATTAGAAGAAAATACACAACAACCTCAGAACAGAATGTACTATGTTCTCGTGATCGTCATTTAAATTTGTATATCACACAGACAGATTGTCATAAAGTTAAGATCCCGAATAAAATATTGTACATCACAAGGGCAAAGTGACTCTCCATGACATTCTGAGACTCGGCCTTGTTCGGGAACTCTCTCGTCTGGTTATGAAAACGACCACTTTCTTGTTTTGTAATGAAAATTACGAATTTTCAATATTACAGTTGTAGGGAAACACTGAAACAATTTTAAACTTTTGTAATTATCGAAAATTCAGAGAGTTCAACGAAAATTGAATCAACGATATTTTTTATAAGCGTATCCGAGAAAGCTCTATCCGAGAAAAAAATTACAGCCATTTGAGAAAATTTTGTTTATATTTTTTGTCTCTATTACACGCAAAATTAAGCAACAACTATTAAAATTTTTAAATAATGTGTCGTTATGAAAATTACCTTATTTAAATAAATAATTTTAAGGACCATATTTCATTATTTGTAAACTTCAGCAATATTAAAAAATTCAGTTCCCATATCTGTTGCTCACTTTCTATTTCTGGGATTTTGTCATTGGACCACAGAAACGCCGCCTGTGCCAAAGCTATCTGAAGGTCATGCGCGTGTTCTTTGGGCATTTTGGGTAACATCTCTGATCATTTCCCCAGGTCTTTGAGATGTTACAGTATGGAGTTTTCGCAGCCCTCAATGCCCCACAGCTGGCCCCTCGCAATCAATGATTTGTCACTACCAATACTTCAGCATCGTGACTCGTAGGTAGCAATGTAAAGTAAACCACCAGACGTGTAGTCCATGCGGATTAATCTCTAGCACTTGATTTGGAGTTAATATAAGAAAATTGTGATGCGATTATTGCTTATGATAATGAAAATTATACATTGAAACATAGTATGCATATTAGATGAAACTAAATACATTTAAATAGCGGTATTTTTGGTATTGCAAATATGCGAACACTTGGATAAGCTGCCATTCGTCATCATCAGGGCTAGGATGCTAAAATACTTAGTGCTATATTAATGTTACGGTGCTGAACTAGGTTTCTGGTCTAGTTCTAATTTTATCTTGCAAGTATTTTTTTAGTGTCAATTTGTCAAATATCTCAATTTTCTAATTGATAATTTGAAATTGGCTTTTTTTGCACATGTTTTATCACATTTGTTTCTGTTTGTGTTTCTTGGTTGAATTTGCGAATTGTAACAATTTCTTAATTCAAATTTTCAGTTACGCTTACTGAATTTAACTGTTAATTTAAATGTTGAAATTGTACAAACCGCTGTTTTTAAATCAAAATATTTTGCTTATCCACAAATTTATACAATTCTGGAGAATTTTATAAAGAAGCAAATTTTAACAAAGAAGCAAATGGGTTGATGATCTATTGTTGGTATAAACAATAATTTAATGATGTAGCTTAAAATTAGGGCAGTGAAACCACACACTATTAGAACCAAAAATCACTTTTGTGGTTCAGGACTTTATACTGGTTCAGCCACGGTGCTCACGCTGGGTCAACTCCAGAAAAAAGTGGGCCAATTTTTTTCTATAAATTCTGAGGGAACCGTATTTCAATGAGATGCTGATGTAAAAGAACACATTTACAGAAAGAAAATAATTAATGAAAATATTTTTTTTAATAATTCAAGCAGGTGTACAGAAAAACGTTCACGTGATTCACGGTCAGGGCCGCGGTTGCAAAATTTGTTCATGTATCGAGTAACAACAGATTGGGTAAATGATAAAATGGGAATATTATTTTCAAATGAGAAACTCCATTCCTTGAGTTCCTATGCCTATCAGATAATGTATTTAGCACAAACGTTTCAAAAAACAAATGCGCGCCCATCACGATATTATTTGAACACGGAGAAAAAAGAACAGTTGCAGTATACCTGATCCATTATACTGTATCAAGGGAACGCATGATAATATAGGCCCAACCAGGTTCACTGTTGCTGTTTCGTGACGGCGATAGTTGGAACGAAAAGTTGCATCGTAAAGAGTCCCTTGTCGCACTCCTCTGAATTCACCTTGTCAGAGTGCACGGGTAGAAGCTGCCGAGCCCAAGCAACCTTGTTGGAAGAGTTGGCTATCTGCTCGGCATAAGCGAGCAACACAGGTTGGAGGATCCAGCCTACCGTCATGACGCATCCGGGCGAAACTGATAGAAGGAGCCGGCCTTCCGTGTCGGCTTGCACAGAGATACTGGTTGAAGGGCCAGCCATACGTGTTGCAATATTGAAGCATTTCTTATTGGTGTTACAATTACTGATCGTTGACGGGTATAGGATGGGTTATACGTAGTACTTGCTATTAATAGAATATTCATTATTTTTGATCCAACAACAGATCTGTATATTTACCTACACAACCAGACACCGTAAAAATGGAAATAATTGCATAAAAATTATGCATTTATATATTCAGGTATCAGGTGTGTGTGTGTGTGTGTGTGTGTGTATATATATATATATATATATATATATATATATATATATATATATATATATATATAATGAATATTCTAAAACAGCATGTACCTAAAAATAAAATATTAGAATTTAACATTAAAATATTTATTTAGTAACGTAAAATTTGTGTAAATATAACATAACTCACAATATAATGAAATATATTGACATAAACTTAATAGCTAACAAATGATAATGAAACATTGATGTACCATTTAATCATTTATGTGATCAGGTGGATTAAATACACAAGGAGACTAAGAACATGTTTACAGTCATTAGTAATTATTTCAAAAATATTTTATAACTGTTACAAAATTATTTTAAAACTGTTTCACAAGTACATTTAAATAGCAACTTTTATTACTGATCCCCAAAAAACAAATTTAATTCACATTTATTTTATAAAAACGCCAAGATTTATTTAAATTATGGCTAAATATGTAGCTGAAAATTATTTTCGAATGTATTTGTTGTTTATTTCTTTTAACCTTTCATTTTACAAATTTAATATTCTTGTTTTATGTTTATATTAATTTTGGTTATTAAACGTTCAATTCTATTAGTCCCTTCATTATACTTAGGGTTCGTGCATTCACTAGCACAAAATTCATCTACATAAAATTAACACTTAGTTTACAATTACAATGAATTCATAAATAGTTTACATACTGTTAAAATCAAAAAAGTATATGAAAGAAATCACCAACATAAATCACATTTATATTTTGTACTTCTGTTATTTCAATTTCTGTAATGTAAATGTACACACAATCTATAAAATAAAATAAAATTAGTTAAATTAATTTAAAAAGTGGAATTAAAATGTATTGCCCAGGATTGATTTACCTGCTGTGTCTGCAATTTGAATCAATCTCATTGCTTAGAAACCTCGTTGCCCATTTGACAATGAATAAGCTCATTGGCCTGCAATTACAAATCCTACACTCCCAACAAGTTAATGTCATAACTATTGTTATTATCACCTGAATGCAACAATAAAAAATTATAGAGAAGAAAGTGCACTCAATAACAGTGAATAAATATAGTGAGAGGTCGGGATAAATCATAATTTTAGTATTGTGTAAGGTGGGAGAAGACTCATCACTTTAGCATGGGACGAAATGATTGGCTTTCATTTTATTGGACGAGTCAAATAATAAGTTTTCTTAGCAAATTAATAACCAGTTCTGAAGTGACTTTTAAATTTGGCAAGTTATTTTTTAAATGCATACTTTTCTGGATTGCTTCAAAATTTAGGATTATATTCTTTGAATACTATTGATTAATTTCACACACACATAGATCACTACTCAGTATCACTGGTAACTGACAGTGATACAATGGAAGGGAAAATAATTAGGTGCAGACTCAGTCTGCTTGCATGCAAAAAAATAAAATAAAATATGTTATAAAACCATGTATATAAAAAATAAAATAAAAATGCATATTTAATTAAATTTTGTAAAATTGCCTATACCAATTCAGAAATTGAAAACAGCAGGATTACCTCTATTGAAGTCATTAAATATTGTTGAAATATTACAAGGTCTTTGAAATTTGTGTTTGGACATGCCAGTGTGACTGCTGAGGAAAAATTATAAAAACCAATAAATTCAAATTCGATTTAAAATTTCTATGAAATTTAAAGAAAAAAAATTGTGATTCAAGAGCAGAAAATGTAGAATTTGATCTCACATTGGCTCAGATTTCATCTTACAAATATGCTCCAATTACATCTGGTGATGTAGTAGAATGTTCAAAAAGATTCATTTCTCACAAAAGGATGAATTTCACTGAGTAAAATTTTGAAAAATTGTTTAGTGTTCCTGTTTCAAAAGACAATGAAAAAAAATACCAAGCTAAAATTTGATTGTACATGTTTTGTCAAATTTTATTTGGCATATGTATGCAGGTTTTAGCATTTTAAAGGGCACGAGAATCATGTCTAGTAATATTGAATTGTTTTATTTCAAGAGGAAAGTATTTTATTCACTTGGCAAGGGAAATGTTTCAGAAAATTATCAAGGTCAACACTATTACAACAGTAATGACATTTCTTTGCCCAAGAATCATTAACACAATCTGAGATATTTTTCTCTGCCAATTTTGAAGATGAATAATAGCCAAAATCATTGCATGTTTGAGAATGCAGTGTTATCCTTACTATTTGCCACAAACAGCACACTGTGGAGAACCCTAAATTATGAAAAACCGTTTTTCCTTGGAAACCAAAGTAAAAATTAATAATCTTTCAAAAGAAAATTACAAATTGTCACACTCCATGAACTTGATTCAGAACTCTAGTTGTAAAATAATGTCCTGAAAAACCAGCATTTTGAAGTTAATGACACTTTTCTAGTGGGAATGTGAATTTTTTATATTACTCATACTCATTTGTAGTCATTCTGAGAGCACTACTAAATAGTACACATTGAAACTATAATGAAATTATAATACAAGTTATATTATCTAATGAGAATTTTAAAATAACTTGCCTGGTCAAAAATGATACACACTAAAATAATTGAACCATTAATGTATACACATTTTGTGAATGTTAAATACGAATGAAAAACACAAAAGTCCATGATGCTTGCAAAATTAGCCAAATGTATATTGGCATCACCTTCAAATACATCTTCATGATTTTGTTATAGAATGCAATAGCCATTTAGAATTAACAATATCCATGAATATCTGCATCGAAGAACCATCACCTGTTTCAATGACCAATTTCCATCACCTGTGCCAAAACTACCTGAAAAATACAATATTTGAAAATATAATTAAAGTGATAATTATTGAAAAATAAAAAAAATAGAAAGTGTTTTACAGCAGTGTTTTTTAGGACTGCATTATTTTTTTGTTCAATTATTTACAGAACATGATAGGCTTTAGTCTCAATTTAAATACATTAATCAAAATTCTGTACACTTATAACATATAGGAATACTACACAACAATTAATTCTACAATTTCTAATTGCCATTAATGACACTTCAAGACTATTAAAATTATTTCAATGAATTGGCAACAAAATAAATATTATTTCTTTACATTTTAATACGAATTTGCAATGCTTAATCGAGTATTAAAAACTAATCAAATAACTTAAACTTTTTTAATAGGTAAATAATGAGTTTGGAAGTAATTGAATTCTATATCCACTTAACAACATTAGAATTTGAATTGAAAGGATTCAAACCGATGATGTAAAACGAAATAATTGTTTATCTTGTTCGACATAAGCTTTTAGAGGAATTTTACAATTTACATTAAAATAACTTTGAGCTAGATTCATGGCCAAGATTTGTAGGTTATGTCCAATTAAAATGTGCAATTACGTGCAATTAAAATGCACATAAACTAATATATGCCTTTCTATTATTACAACGCATGACAGAAGTATATACGTACCTAAAAGTTGCAATTCCATTCCACCATTCTCTTTTAATCTTGGTTGACAATTCTTGTTTGATTTCAAATAGGCGGTGTAAATGAAGGTATCATTTTCTTTCGAACTTCATTCGCCCGTTTACTTCCAATGAAATAAGATTTTCACTTCAAAGAGGTATTTTAGACTCTGTAGTCTGGCACCTATTAAAAGATATTCACCAATATCCATTAGATTATAATACACACTGATGCAGCACTATAAGTTTCAATACGGTACTTACCAGTGAACTCATAGTACGTTCAACGATTTGCTTTGCCAACGACGTATTTTTCTACAATAACAAATTGAAAACTTTCACAACGATGCGCTTTTCGCCACTTCGAAGAAATATTCCTGAAGGGCCAGTCACTCTCTTAGTCCTTCCAAAATGAACTGAATAGTAATGTCCTCGCAGGCGATCGGCAGCGTGCCGTTGCGGTCCAACCGGCCGCGCGCTTCCTGTTGACCCGCGGTTGACCCTTGGCTGATATCAAGACTTGTGTCTCGGGACAGCGAATGCGGAGCCACGGAAGTATGCGAAAATAGTCGAGCGGAACCGAGCCGTGGAGCGTTGATTTTCAGCGCGAAGCATTTGAACGATTTTAAAATGTTCGAGCGGATATCATTTCCACACTACTTTATTGAGGTACAAAATTTTGGTTAAGAGTGGATCCACTGTATACACATGTGTGTGTGTGTTTAACAGATGTTGAATGTTTTTCAATGTATATTTTCTTCAATACGTAATTAATCTGACAAGGTACCTGGCTGTTTTGGCCACCTAGTGCTTTGCAACATGATTAGGCTTGATAAGGCCGACAGGTCCGTTTATGAAGCAACATCAACCTCTCAGAAATCACAGGCCGGTTGGTCCATCAAGGTTGGTCTATCAAGGTCAGCAATCGTAGATGCTGTTGTAATTAGGAAAGGGAGTAGAGCACCCAGGTCTCTGTTTCGCATACGAAGGTTTTGTGTAACTATTGAAATCTTGTTGGAAATTATGGTATCCTTTTTTTCAGTGAAGGTTCTGACTTTTTTTTGAAATACAACACGGTAGTGTGTGAAATACAAGGCGCTTCCTAAGAACAGAAAATCTTAATACATTTTATCGATATTCTACGTTCTTAATGCAAAATAACATGTCTGGAATAAAATAATTTATAAGCAATTTGCACGTAGCCTCTTTCTGTAGATGACACAAACATGTGAATGTCCTTACAAAAGACATGTTGATATACCAAGCACGCATATATTAAACATTTTGGTGCAGATTTCAAAATTTCTTTGACATATTTGTATGCATGTTTAGGCGCAAAAGCTTGCATTTGCTCACTGTGGAGGAATAACTCCCCTTCCCTGTCGCAGAGGTACCTGGTGCGCGGCGCGCCCGCCACGGCGGCGGGGAGCGTCCCGGGGGCGGCGGCGACGGCGGTGGCGGCGGTGGGGGCGGAGGCGGGGGCCGCCGCGGGCCAAGGGGCGGACGGCGCCAACGGTGGCGCCGCCGAGCCGCCCCCGCGCCCCGCCCCCGAGCGCTCGTACGCGCGCGCGCTGCGCCGCTTCGGGCCGTGGCAGGTGCGCACGCTGCTGCTGGTGGCGCTGGTGAAGGCGCCGTCGGCCTGGCAGATGGCCGCCATCCTCTTCACGGCGCCCACCCCCGCTGCCCACGAGTTCTGGTGCAGCCGGCCGCGCGCCGCGCGCCACCACGACGCCGGCCAGTGGCGCAACTACAGCCACGCCACCCTCGGCTTCACCGTGAGACTACTGCTTCTATTATTCACGTCGCAATGGCAATGACCCCTTTAGAAATGTGTAGATAACACGTTAGGTTTCTATTGTTTAATTAAAATTATGAAAATGTTTACTTTCTTATAAATTATCTTGTTTGGTGCAAAGAGTATATAGTTTGGTGTAGCCTACCATAATCTCAGTTTAGCTTAAACTACACCCGAACGTATGCCATTGCTCTTTTGGATGCTTATGTTGTATGTACGAGTATTAACGTATGTAAAATTCAATACAATTTATTATTATTATTAAAAATAAATTTAGTTAGGAAGGGAGAGCAGAAACCACACGAAAAGGGAAAAGGGCCCTAATTGCTCAATTCCGACCGAGTAGGAGCGTACTAACCCCCCCCCCCCAATGATAGAATTACAAATTAGCTGAACCCGAGAGATTACATCCCACGAAAAGAAGAACTGTAAAATCGAAACTCCAAAAATATTATTTCATTTTCGAGACTAATGAGATGAGAAGTTTACGAATTGTGGATCAATGTAATCACTATTCACTGTGAACACTTAAATGTTTCTGGAAATGTAATTAAAATGTTCCATATTCATCAAGCTCTGTAAATGAATGTTGTTGCCTACAGTAGAAAATCCTACCATCCATCTTAATTTAAACAAGTAGTTGGTTTTTTTAAGGGACGCGTCAGATGATTTCTCGATTTATGTACACTCACAGGCGAAGGTATGTAAAAATACTTATTGAACATAGAACTTATGAACCTCGCCATCTTCTTTTCAATATAATCTCACCATCACTTTCCAGAAAACGAAATAGGGAGTTTTTACACGGCATAGCGTACAGCAATAGATTGCAATTTCGATCTTCTGCGCATGCACAGAAGGTCGACACATTGCTGCCGTTCGTTGTAACGTTTCTTCGCACAAAAACTCATGATGAAAAGTCATGGGTGAGCTATTGTTACAAGCGTTCTTCTCAAATAATGTAACTTTCTTAATAAAATTATTTCTGTTTTTTACTGATACTTTATTGCTTGTTATTGCCTTCGATAAGGAGCACAATATTCAATAACTTACCTGGATTGAGAGGATCGTGGTGATGAGAGAAATACGAAAACAGTTGAATGTTGCTACATGTTATGGAGGGAATTATGGGAGGGAAATGTGAAATGACAAACCGAGTCAAGTTAACAACTAATTTTTAGTAAATTAGTAAATATGAATAATTGAAATGAGGTAAAAAATAAAATCATTTATGTACCACGGGCGTTAACTTTTTCTAATGATCTCGGGCGGCAACACTCGATCATTAGAACCCTTATAACGGCCTTAGTGCATAAATAACTATTAAATTTAGAAATGTATGCGGACAATTAATGAAGAGGTATTTTGTATAGAATAGAAAAGATTAGCATACGTTGTTCATGAGCTACAACTCTGACAACTTTAAAAACGGAATTTTGAGAAATGACCATTACTTTCTTTTTTTATAATAGTTATTAACACAACTCTTACGAAGCAATGTAGTAATGCTTAATACATCAATTATTAAGCGTGTTATTGCTGTATTTAAATTGACAGCTTTAAGCCCGTTTAAATCTTTAAATAAGTTTATCTCGTGATGTCCAGAAAAAAATACACTAAGACACAAATAGTTAACAAAAGTTTATTGTGGTCTTGTTACAATACCAAAGTCCAAACTCCTATCGAAAACAATGCCTCAAACGATAAAACCCGAAAATGTCCCAATCATCAAAGCACTGTCGTTGCCACCAGGAGTATTACCATTCTTAGCTGAAGTCGCCAAAATCCAAATGCAATAAACAAAAGCGGTCACTGTCGGCGAAGGCAGAATTACAATATCAACTATGAACACTTGAGAGCTCACTCGCAAAACCAGACTGACTGCTTAGGTGCCAACGGTTCCTTATCTACGGGCGACTAGCTGAAACTCGCCTCGGGTTCCTGTTCCAGGCTGCTTCGCCGTCCTGGCGAGCCGAAACACCGCGCGCTGTTCAATAGCGCGCGCGCATCCACATTTTCTGTCGAATCCACAAAGTCGTAAACTCATTTTTGGAGATGAGCTAGTATTACCGACAGTCAACAAATCATGTGTACAGGCCCAATATTATTTGTTTTGACACAATTTCGGGTGACTTGTTTACAACAAGAAAATTTGTGATTAACTGTCGTATCAATTTAAAATGCATTATGACTCACCGTTATAATTAAGATTTGTTTTTCTAAAATAGTATGAATTTATAGAAAATATTTTTCAAAGGCTAACAGGTTTAAATATTACATTACAAAACATACTTTTTGACGTAAGTTTTCATTTGTGGTAATTAGCAACTTTTGTTCACACATGAATTATTTTCAAATGTTTTAATTTTTGTTATTGCTAATTTGTAGCGAAATACTTTTACAGTATGATTCATGCAACATTTACAAAGAGGCTTATGAATTCTTCGCATCACAACAAATGTTACCGTTTGATAGAGGAAATGCTACTGTTCAGCCCTGCACAGAATTTGAATTCAATTCGTCGGTAACCGCTGTCACACAGGTAGATGCTTCTTCAAAGAAATATAACTATCGCAAATAAAATGAAATATTATTGAATACAATATATTTCTTTTTCAGTGGAATTTAGTGTGTCAACGACAAGTTTTAATTAGTGTCTCACAATTCTTCTACCTTCTTGGAATTTTGGTAGGAGGTGCTGTATGTACAAAGTTACTCACCAGGTGGGTTACTGTAAGTCTCAAATAACTGCCTATAAGCAGAATTTATAGGATACATATGATAAAAGACGTACCTTTAGTCATAAAAAATGAATTTAATGAAGAAACGGAGTGATAAAAGCATTTTTCGCCTTTTAGAGTTGCTCCTCGAAGATTGCTGTTGGCTGGTATGTTGGTGCAGATCGCGGCTGGAATAGGAGTCGCCTTTTCAACTTTTATTGAGTTGCAAATGTTCTTGAGATTTCTTACAGCGGCAGCATGTGCGCACATGTTCACTGCAGGGTACATTATATGTAAGTGTTTGGCATGATTTAAATTTTTATTTGTTTGACCGTTATATTGTTTTTGTTTCACAGGCTTTACCAAATACTCGTAGGCTACATTTCACTATCATAAGTGTGTGTAATAGAAGTGGCTGAGGTGGTGCCCACGTTACTCCTCAACAAGTTTATGATCAACTTAACAACAATCAAACATTAATTATTTGACTCAAACAGTGTGCCATATTACCCGCATAGTTGGTACATTTACTATGTATAACGTGAATACGGTGAATTCAATGACAGAAAGCTGTTTTCGTTTAAACGTATGAATTTTTTAAAAAATATATGAATTTTTCGCGCTTCGTTTGTTTATATATTTTATAATATTATTTACTATTTCGAGATATTAACAATATCTCGAGAAAGTTTGGGGAGCTGTTGTAGCACCACTAGTTTTTAAACATTGTTTTTTTCCAAAATGGCACCAAACTTTATTAAATTTTGACCTCGGATAGCGTAACGGGCGCTTAAGAGAATGGTGAAGGTCTCGTTTTCCTTAAAATCCCTGATTTTTCGAAAATTGCAAAATTTCATTTTTTTTGTCATCTTCCTACAACTACAATTATGAAGACTTTTTTGTTAATGAAATGTGCTTTTCAAAAAGAGATCTTCAAATAAAGTCATGCTCAATTTTTAGAAAATATGTGTATTTTTGTATGAAACCTAGATAATTTAAAATTTTAAATAATTGTTTTCTCAGAAATGGCTTCGATTTTTTCATATATGTGGCAAAGAAAGTGGTGCTGGTCCCATTTTCGGCGCACTCTCTGTATTTTCGAAAATTAAAAAAAAAGAAGCGAAATGGTAATTAGAATTTCCAGGGCTTCGTTTGAGGCGCTTTTGAAAGTAATTTGAGAGGTAGAACTAGGGTGAAAACACATGGGTGATCTAATGCGGCGCACCGATTTTTGCTCATTCTATGCAGCATAGTTTGCGTCACGAAACACGTGTCCAAAACACGGGCACTTCGTTTGAAATGCCAGTCCACGGTGTAAGATATATATCTGGCCGCCATATTGCATGGAGAGCGAGAAGTGTTGAGAAACATTTTGAAAGTGTCATAAAGTCAGTGGCGGCTGGGGCAGGGAGGTTCAAAGTGCACTACCCTCCCAAATAATACACATCCATCTTTCATTTCTTTTTGTATAGTATTTGATGTTAAAGATGTTGTTCGTGATATCAGAATTCAAAAAGCCTGACATTTCATGCCCCAAGTTTTCCTTCATTGGTTAAGAATAGTCGGGAACTGTGTCCTATTACAGTATAACCAAATTTGGTGTTGTAGAATGCTCAATGCTTTAGAGTTGTGAAAATTGCAACATGGGGCTTGCAAATGGTGGCTGTTTGCGGGCGCAGCCCGGTGACAGGTACATGGGAAAGGTTTTCTTGCAGGAGATACATATTGACGAGTTTTATTAACTGTCCCCAAATACGTTTCCATCAATTCGCCTACAGGGTGCAGTAGTATACACAACCTATTCCGTGACGGAAGAATGTTTCTTCCTTCATGACCTGCAATATATTCACTGTTTTGCGTTTGGCTTGCGTATTCCCCTTCAAGAATTTCGTGCCCCTCCCCCTTGAAAATTGTCTCTGGAGCCGCCACTGCATAAAGTTTTCAGTGGCGAACCAGAAATGTCACGATGAACCAAAAATATTAGGATGAAGGTATAATTGAAATTACAGATGCAATGTGTTTTAAAAAAATGCTTCCTATATCTGTTTCCAAGACAAAGTGATAGTGGCTACATTTCAAATCCTCGCTAATATTGGCTTGTAAACTAGTGTCAGAAGCTCATTGGTTGTCGGATGCGACGCGCAATACCTCACCCATTTCTTTCCATGGGTGGAACTTGGAGGCAGTTGGATATTCTGAGAATCCCGTCTTATTGATTAACTTAATATGACAAATCGTAGAACATTAGGTGCGAAAACATATCTATATTAAGTTGCGATGTAAATGCAGATTACGTAAACGTTACACACATTGCGAGGAAGTACGTGCTTTCTCGCAATCTTATGCTCGAAGAGCGTAATATCAAAATGATTAATTTGAAATATTTATTGCTCTGAGCGATTCAATCAGGGCCTAGAGACCATTCTAATTTGTGTCCATCACGATTTATCTTAATGGATACGGGCGTGACATCGCCGACTTGCTGATTATTGTCCCGATTCTCTAGAAAGCGCGTGTACGTCTGCTTTCCGACTGTCTTGTTTTAATTATAACTAGTGAGAACCCGTCAAAATTTGACGGTGAGATCTGAGATAAAAGTAAAATACTGTGCCAAGACTAATGTTCACAATATGTTGCATTGTTTGGATCTTCAGGGTACAGCGAAGATATTCTGTGATGTGGAGTTCCCAAAATTTAGAACACGTATGGCCCATGACCAGGTGGCAATGCAATATGACACATATTGCACATATTGCAATAATACACCAAATGACACAAAAGAAAGAGTACTATTATACTGACGGATATTATTTCTAAAGTTTTTTGATGTGTCATCATCTCCTATAAACAAATTTGATTACTTCTGGCATATTGCTCGAAGCTAAACTTATTTTCCCATTTAAGCAACACAGAGTAAACTCGTTTGCAGAATTTCTCTCGCATGGGAAGTACAAAGCAGAACAAAACTGACATTTCATAGACAATGACCCAACAGAAAACGAAATGACCTCACTATCACGACACCTACGCTGACTTTCTCTTTCCTTGTACGTTTGGGGCGCGTGGGCAAGGATTCGGAATTCGACATAACATGTGAACAACTTCACTACTTCAGTACAATCGAGCAAAACTCACTGTCCTACAAAATACACCACGAAAGCAAATACATGCGAACTGTCAACACCACAATGCAATTATTACACTGAAACAAAACCTTTACGAATTGTAAACACATCTCAACAATCAAAACAAAACATCAAGCAGCGCGACCATGAAGTAGCGTGGACTGGCATCTATCATTTCATATAATCGATTTTGAAACAGTCACCCTTTGGAAGACAACAATTGACTATTGATAAGCGTACTATTAAAGAATGATTTAATTGATTAATTTACACTGTAAATGTTGGTGAATCAACTCAACCAATATCTGATAACACATCTAGGGATCACATTCTTTCATTTAAAGGAAAAAATACTACAATCGGTTCAGTAGAAGCTCTAAACGAAGATATTCTGTGATGTGGCAGAATACCTTATTTTTTTAAATATATAGATAGAAGATAGATTTACTATTGAAAATTCCAATAATAATTCGATTTTTACTCTATTCTACGATTGTATTACTGATGTATTTTATTTCAACTACTACGCAAGCCTAAATTAAAATTAGCCCAACTAGATTTTCTCTCTTAAAAATATGATTTAAATATATGAAAGAAATTAAAAAAAAAAACTGTTAATGAGAATTTTGTATTAATTTTTATTTTATTTAAGTTTTGATTTGATTTTTTTAATTGAGTTTTATTTAATATTTTGATATTCACTTTTCAGCTATCTGGGAACATAGGTTATCAATTGCAATTTTACATTAGGAACGTCGCGAACTGCGTGATATTCCGAGAATAATTTCTCATTATTTATATTAGACTCCATTACTTATATAGGACCTCCTTGGTGAAAGGCGAGTGACTTCACTTTGAGCCACGAAAGCGTCGTGTTATTTTGTCGGAGTTAACTAATTAGAGTAGATTAGATTTCTGGAATAAGAAGTTACTTCTTCAATTTACAATTATTAATTAGTTGCAGTTAAGAAAGTGGAAGAGAATCAATAAGAAACTATTCGATATAAATGCCAAACGAATCGTCCATTGATGTTTAATAACGCTAATAACATTTTGATAAAATTTTGTTGTCGGATGGCGTAAGAGACCTTTAAGAAAATGGCGCAGGTCTCATTTTCGATGAAAACCCTCATAAAATCCCTAATTGTTCGAAAACTGCAACAATTCACATTTTTCAACGTCGTCCTGCAACTGCAATATTGAGGGGGATTTTTTTTCTTCAATTAAATGTGTTCTTAAACGCCTGATCTTGAAATAAGGTCCTCTTTAATAAGGGTCATGTACAACTTATGAAAAAACCAGTCGTTATTGCATAACTTCTGCTTGAAATTATTGTAATTTTAAAAAAATCTCAAAAACAGCTTCAATTTTTTTCTAAGGATAAAACAAGGGTGGCTTACAAGAATGGGCAGGTTTCATCTTTGTTGAACTCTGAATTTTCGAAAATTGCATATTTAGAAAGAACATGAGAAAGTATGTGCTGATGTAACACCACTATTTTTTCATGTGTGAGATGGAATAAAAGTTGGGCACCATCGGCGTAAGGTTTTTGAAACGAGTTAGTCACATTATTCTCTTCCATTATGTTTATAGCCAGGTAATTAATTCTGCTTCCAATTTCATTAAATAATACAACCTCATTTTGATTGTTTTTAACCTTTATGGACACTACTAATATTAAATATATCAAAATATGTATTGGAAAAATTGGATAGTGTTACGATTGCAACAATTCAACAAGATTATAATTTTGAGAACTGTATGAAGAATGACAAAAAAAGTGTAATTGTATAAGAACCTGGACTCATAATTCAAGAGCCTGGCTAATGTTACAACTCTGGTTATAATTATGTCAAATTTGATGTTCATTCTTATTTTTGGGAAGGTATTTGTCAAGCTTGAAGTAGGGCTTCATTAAATATAGAACATGCAGATATACCCTAGTGTTATAAAAGTAATTTCTTTTGAAGAAAATAAGTAGTTTTTTCCATTATTGCAGGTACAGGTAACACAGATGGCCGATCACGTCTGATCATGGGATCATGCTATGAACATTTCTGGTCATTAGGCGTTATAACATTGCCTTGCCTTGCAAGTTTGTTTGAGGACTGGCGCCACTTACAATTGGCCATTTCAATTCCAACAGTTTTTCTCCTGATTCTTTACTGGTATTGGATACACAATTTTTCTCAATTAACTTACAAATAAAGTAGACTAAGTCATTTCAAAACCTTTCTATTTTTATTCTATTTCTATGACAATACTTCACTCAACAAGTATTTTTGCATTTCAATCCATACAATAAATTTTTGCTATGATAATTTGTCAGTTGGATACCAGAATCTCCTCTATGGTTGTTAAATGCAGGCCTGAGTACAGAAGCCAAAGCAATCCTTGATGAAGCCACAAAGTATAATGATGAAATTCAACCACTGATGGAGACTATACCCTTGGACATAAGGTATACAAGAGTTTATTTGTAAATTTTTATTTTATTTGATATTAGAATCAAATAATTTCTTTTCATTCATGCAATATGCTTGATCCTCCTTACAGGATTTCAGTTGTTTCTGAACCACAGAAATATGATTTGAATATTTATTGCTATACTGCTCTTCATATTGCTTGGGCAGGAACAATTGTAACCTATTACGGTGCTTTACTTAATGTAAAGAACATTGGTGATCATTTATTCCTATACACAGGAATTGCAGGTAAACAAACCACCCATTTTCATTAAAAAGCAACAGGCAAACATAATTCCCTTATTTTGTCAATGTATCATTAAAAATAAACAAGATAATTAAAAATAGTTTATTTTTTCTTCTTGCTTCACGTAATTATTACATATTCAGATAATTTTTGCTTAATTGTAGCACACTGTATTTTTGGAAATATAAGTGTATTTGACATTTAAGTAAGTAAAGTTAACCCAAAACAATCTTCATTGCGAAAATTTATTTATTCATATTATACTTGGAAATTTCTTCAATAATTACGGTACAAAAAATATTTGAAAAAAGAGTATCACTACAAATCAATCATGTACGAAGATAATGAGAAAAAGACATCAAATCAATTATTACATAAAAATAAGAAAAATTAGTAAGTACTAAAAGCAAAAAAAATATAAAGTACTGTTATATTTGTACAGAACTTTATATTTGTTTTTGGTTACAAATATAAAGTACTGCATTTGCTTCCAAATGCTTCCATTTGCTTCTCATTCCTGTTGACTAGTAACAGCACAACCACTCACCACCAGTCGACTAACAGCAGCAAATTGTAAAAGACAAGTGAGTGTAGTTAGTGAATTACAATTGAAGAATGCAATTGAGAGTTACAATAAATTTAGCTGTGTCACCATCAAAATGACCAATATCATTGCACAAATTGCTGTCCTTACATTTTGCCACTGTGTTCAAGACATAGGAAAAGATATTGGTTCTGCAGTACAGGGGAGAAATGGCTCCTAGTTTCAGTTTCTGAAATATGGATCATAAAAGCAGAGATCCAATAAAATATCTGGGCAGTGGATGGTTCCAGTAATTAGGGCCTGAAGGAGAATCATATCATAAATTAATCTCCATTCTGTTAATTTCGGTATCTTCAACAAATTATGAATTTCATCATAATCATTATCTATCCATGACACATTGTGTTAATTAAGAAGGCTAAAAAGCACAGAAACTTGTTCTGGACTCTATCCAATACCACCAATGAACTACTAGAACGAATCCACACAATCAAGGCATATTTGAGAATGGATCTCACCAATGATAACAATAGCAGTCTGTAGATTTCTATTCTACAAAAGTTGGGTGAAACACAAATCAGGAAGCCAAACATTTTGTTAGCCTTACCAAAAGTTAGACCAACGTGTAAATTAAAGTCCAAGTTAGAGCCAAAGGTCAACAATGTGGTCCATAGCTTTTAGTGGTTGGCCAACGATGGTGTAGGTATAACAAACAGTTTGATGTTTCCTTGCATAACTAGCAAAGTAGCATTTGTTAACATTCAGCAACATGTCATTCTTCATGGACCAGTCCATCAGGGATGATAAGTCACGTTGTAGCCTATCAGCATCCTCAATGTTTTCAATACTCAAATAAATTCTGGAATCATCACCAAACTGCAATACTGCGAGTTAATACTGCAAGTTGTTTTTGAACACATTGATCAATATGTGCTAAGGCTCTAGATATCATCTGTGAGAAACACCATATGGATCATCAAATAAAAAAGAACTGAACCCACAAACTGAGACAAATTGTATCTGGGTAATTTCATTGCCCAGATAACAAAGGATCACCAATACTAAGTTTAGGCTCTTTCTCTAGGAGAATCTCATGATTTACGTGATCAAAGGCCTTCACAAAATCAGTATAATAGATCACATCCACCTGACCTTCGTCAACAGGGGCTTTGGTAATGAAATGAAAAAGAATAAGATTGGTACTGGTGGATCTTGCTGGTTGGAAACCATGTTGAAAATCTTATAGAGTAAAATCAATCCTACATGAGATTGAAAAGCTACAACTTCTTCGGAGAGTTTAAGAATATAGCTTAGAATGTATATTAGAAGATGGATGGAAATGTTTGTTTATTCGTTTATCTCTAGAGAAAAAAAATCACTTGTTTATATGCCAAAATACTTTAAGGACCCAGTTAATAGTTCATTAAGCATGTCCAAGTTGGCGATTAGGCTTGGCGGCAAGGGTTCCCGGTCTTCAGCCTCGGCAATTTATATAAAACAAGCTGGCCAAAGCAAAATTAAATGTGTACATTTAGATGTTTCTTATTTTAATGTTAAAAATAATACAACAAACACACAGTGCAACATTGCAATGGCACAAAATAGAATGGCTCTACTGAAGTTCAACCACATTTTCTTTCAACTACTATTTACTTTCACTATTACAATGTCTCCCTTCCCACTTGACCTTAGAGGAAAGAAACAGTACAATTTTAATAATTAATTATCCAGATGCATATATGAGCCCTATAATTTATGACATCTGGTTTAGAGCACATTTCAGTCACTTGTTTCAGTGTCTCTACAAACTTCAACAGGATACAATTTAAAACTCTTGCTTATAAACCAATAAAACAGGTTGTGCAACTGGGGAAATTAAGCTTATTTCACTGTAGAAGTATCATGAATCATAACAAAAATTTCACAAAACAGTATGAAAACACAGAATATGTAGATCATCAACTGCATGAAACAAAGTCAATATTAAAAATTATTTAAAAAAAACTTTTGTTCACAATATTCTAAAAACTGAATAGTGCAGATGTCTCTTGTAGATTAATAAATTGGTTCACCTTTTGTTCAGGACTATTTATGACTTTTATTTATCAGGAGTTGCAGAAATAATTGGTGTGCAGTTGGGACTGGTTTGTATGCTTTGGATCTCCTCAAAGTGGACAGTACTAGGAGTTATCAATATCTTCGGAGGATTGTTATGCTTCTTGTCTTGGACTGTCTCCACAGAAGGTAAAATTTACTCAAGCTTATAGAGTGACATTGGCATTTAATGTTACTTTTTAAGTAACTATTAAATTGGGTTTCTTTCAGAGCATATAGTACAGAAATATTGATGCAGAATAAAAAGATTTTCTTAAGCAATAGACTTTTATTATAACTAAATTATTTAAGCATATTCAGTAATATACATGCAATGGCATCGCTTCTGATGGTGTCACCTGGGGAAAAATTAATGGTGTCACTCCCATTCCGAGAAATTAGATATAAAAATATCTACCACTGAATAGTTTATTCATAAAAATATAAGAATATTTGCACATGACATTTATTTATAATATACTAAAAAACTATGTTATTCAGAATAAGTGAAATACAATTTTTAAATAAATCATTAAAATTATATAATTCCAACTACAGTAAAATCTATCTGAAAACGGAACCTGTACAAGCCGGAAACTTGCCTTTACTGGAAAATTTCTCTGGCTAGTAAAGTGAAATGGCATTTTAGACAGCATAAAACGGAACCTCTCCAATGCAGAAACGGCACGGTTTTTTATGTCTTGCAGGAAAAAAATCTTTACAAAAGGAATTTCTGTGAATATAATGCAACTGGTAGAGACGCGAAATGTTCTTAATCAAATAAATGCATCTGGAAGGTTGTTTTAAATTCTCTATCTGTGTGACATGGGATTCAGTCGTGGCAGCTGGACATTGAAGGATACGGGTTTTAGCTGTCAGCATAGACCTTGGTGTCTCTTATCTCTCAAGGCGTAGGCCGTAGGAGAACTCCCTCTTTCCCAACTCTGAGCATGGAATGGTGTACGGGCATGACTTCTATTCATACATCTCCTAGCCCCGCATTGAAAATCATAACTCCTCAACCAGATACATATTGCTGAAGGCGAGGGTATCAAAAAGTCATAGTACTGGGTTGTGACGCATTGTGCGTTAAAAGATTTTTTCAATTCACTCAGAAACTGTCAATTTAATGATGATTTCTTCCATACATATGTTATATGTTAATGTATTTTGATAATTATAATAAAGTTATGTAATCTACTACTTTTAGGGCAGAAAGGTCAACATCACAAGTGTCATGAAAAGTCAATATCACCAGAGCCAACCTCCCTAAACTGGAATTCTTTTGTGTCCGAATCGATTCCGGCTTAGACAGATTTTACTGTATAAAATTTTCTAACTGGTCTCACTCCTAAAATGGTATCACCAGGGGTGGACCATCCCCATTACTTGCCACTGTGTACATGCATTAATAATTTTGTTATAATACATATTTACTTTATATACGGCAATACTTCACTAATGTTATGTCAATATTTTTGTTCTGCCACATTAGGAAATATTTTAAACCTCAAAAATGTTTTTTTATTGTTTGTAGCTTCATTTTTATAATAAAAATACCAGTGTACAAATACGGATTATGTGAAGAGACTGAAAACCTTCCTTCTATTTGCTTACAACTGCAATCATATTTGAATAAATCAATTTATCCAAAAAATATTTCTTTTAATGCATGTGTTGTTTTCTCCCACATCTGTCAGTCAGTCTGTGTATCCATATGTCTGTGAGAAACACTCAACCCTAAATCTACAGACAAAACATCTCCCACGAAACAAACAAACCTACAAGGTATACTCATCATTTTGGTTACAAATTCTAATTTTTCAGAAATTACACTTATATTTTTTTAACAATCTTGAATGTGAAATATTCAGGATTATTCTTAAGAAGTCCATAGAGCATTTTCAAATTTTTCTCAGAAATGACTTTTCTCTCTTCTCTCCTTTTGGGTAGAGGGAAACGCCCGCATTGAAATGGCACAAATCCAATTTTCTTTAAAACTTCTGAAATTTTGAAAACAGTATCCATGGATTTTACAGTATAGTTGTAGACATATATGCTCCAAATGATTGAAAATGAAAAATATCAAAATCTCAAATATTTATGAGTGCAGATGAGCTCAAAATGATGTATTTTAAGAAATGCTTTAATGACATTTTCTCAAATTTGGCTCCAAATTAATTCACAAAAATTTCCATTTGCAAAAAGATGTTGTTCTATGATATTCCAAAAACCTCATTTGAAATAATATTTAAATTTATGTAACTTACAAATAATTTGAGAAAGTCTATGCCTTGTAAAAAAGACAACCACAACATTCATTTGTGGCTGCCAATTACACGAGTTACTGGTTTTTTCTACTCAGATGTGCTACATCATGAGATGGATTCTAGGGAAATACGGAAAGTTCTGTACATAATCTAAATTACTTACTACATAAAAATGATGATGCTAATTTTATTCATTTCTTGAATTAAATTCTGAGCATGTTTCAATGTGTTACAGATTTGGCAACGCGAGCATGGGTTATGTTAGTGATAGCAATGATTGCACGTGTTGCCATAGCTGCGTCTCTCAATATGTTAACTGTGGTGTCTGCTGAATTACTTCCTAAATCCACAAGGCAAAGCATAATGTTTTCCGCAGTTACAATAGCACGAGTCTGTTTACTCTCAGCACCTTTTATTGGTTCTCTGGTGAGAAAACATCCAAATAAAAATATCATTAAGAGTGACATTAACTATTTCAGCAAAAAAATGAAACACTTCTGTGTAATTATTCAGCATTAATATGCTCTTTCTCATCATTGCATTTTCATTTATTGCATTTCAAATAAACATCACATTTGAAAGAACAGTATCTTTTTTTAATCATTTTAATGAAAATGGTTCCCTTGTTTAATTATTACTTTATATATTAGTAAAGTATAGTACTTTTTCAAATTGTAAATTTTCTTGGCATTTTAGGCTATGTATGGAGACTGTGTGTCGCTTTCAGCCTTTGGAGCTCTAACAGCAATGGCTGGATTTGCTGTCCTCCCACTGCAGAAAGTTGATAATATGAACAATTTTGAAAACAAAAATGGCAGCACAACATTGAAAAACTATTATGGCCACAGAACAAGGTATGATATACTTTAATTCTAATAAATGTAAATACAGCAAATTTCATTTTTTGAAATCACGACTTTTAAGAAATATAGTCTAAACTTGTGAAGCAGGTCTGGCTAATCCACAGCCTGCCATGTTAAATTGTGAGGCTTGTCAGATGATTTTATAATAATAATATTGAAATTTTCAGTTCTCATTGTATGTATACTTGCAACCAATGTCCATTTTAATAAATAAATGAAAACTTCCATGGGTTTCACTTAACAAAGTGCACAATACGAACATTATTACTAGGGAACGGATTTCTTTGTAATTACATGTTTTTACAGGAACTAGATACCTGCATTCAATAATATTTTTTAGAGTTTACAAGATATTCTGAATGAATTGGAACTATTTATTACATACTTTACATATTTTGGTATAATTACATTTTTTACCTACTACTATATATTTTGTTATATTTAAATATATTTATACGTTGAAATGGAACATTTCAGATGTGCTCATAATTTAGGTTTGCATTATATGCTACGGAATTATCTTTCTTAAAAATCAAATGTAATGCTGCTGAGCTTGTATGACCACCATAATTGTCACCCCCCCTCCCTCGCTTACTGCTTACGCGGAGTCAAGAATGAGCGGTAATTTCAACTATGATTGCTCATGTTTCAAGCAGCACATTCGTTACTCGATTGAAAACTAACAAATACTTTTTACAGAAAATTGTCTTACACGTTGATCAATGGAGGGGACGGTATTACCCTTTAACCCATTACCCAGCAATCCATCACTGGCTACACTGTACTACTATTCATTGGAACACTGGCTTCTCGTAAACATTGTAATATATACTACAAACGTGTTTCATATTTTGAATAAAATTCTTGTGTGGTGAAATCTAGTGTAGAATTACTTCTGTAGAGGTAGAACCTACTTTCAGCCACTCCAAATGCTTGTTAAGAACTGTTTGGCAACTTTCAATGCTCAGAAAATGTAGAGAACAATTTTAAACACAATAATGAATTTTTATTTTACACATTTTCTATTTATTTTACATTTTGGAAAAAATAAGTAAAAAATAAATAAAATATGTATATACACCTTTTGCATTTTTTATTACAATAAATTATGTTCCCTAATTATTACAAATTGACTCATTGTTTGAAATATCTTCATATTTATTTGATATTGTGTAAACACTGTTCCTGAAATTCTGCAAAAGCTATCAATTGAGTGACAGTGCAACAATGAAATGAAATACATTTTTGCAGTAATATCCAAATAATTTTCACTTTCTCGTGTGTGTACATATATACAGAGTAATATATGTAGAATAGAGGAAGTTAAGTAATGTTGCAAAAAATAGATTTCGAGATTTCAATGGAAATACACGTTTAGAGCTTCCCTGATCCAAATATTTTCTTTACATTTTTTGAAAGAATAAGAGTAAAACACACTTAAAATCATGGTATATTTTTCACAATTAACTCTGAATTTTCCAAAATTGCAAAAGTTTCAAATTTTTTCAGCATCTTCCTACAATTACAAAATTGAAGACAGATTCTTCTTCCAATAAAATTTGTTCTCCATAATTAGTTATTTCATTAAGGTCATCAACATTTTTTTGAAAATTTTAGTATTTTCATACAATATTGCATGAAACGAGAGCAATATAAAAAAAATATTTATAAAAAAATCTCAAAAACGGCTCCAAATTTTTTCTTTAAACTTTTGATTGGGATAGTTCTAAATGACTGCAACAGATGACATAACCACAATTTTGCTGTATTCTTTTGTATTTTTTTCAAAAAATACAAAAATTCAATTTTTTTGACCTTTCTCTTATGTTAATATTTACATTAGTGGCGATTTGTTCATATTATTGCAATCATAAGAACATGTGCTTTAAATAAGGTCGTATAAAGTTTCTCTAAAATGCAAAAGCATTCACTGACAATGAGTTCAAAATTCTGCATTTTCAGAAAAGGTAAAAAAATATCATTTTTTTTAGCTCCAAATTTTTTCTTTGGCTCCTTCTTTTTTCATTTACAGCAATTTAAATACTTTATTGCATTTGTGAGTGGAAGTGCTTGAAATGACTTCTAAGGAAGAGTTTTGGAAACTCAAAAGTTTTCTGTGAAAAAGATCTTCATATTTCGCATTTATATTAATGCTTAAATGACATTTTCATAAAAACGGCTCCAAATTTTTCAACAAATATTTCCACATAGGACGAGGTTTTATTTTTCTATAATATTCTTGAAGTTCGACCATTAGGAAATCAGAAAATTGAGAAAATTTAAAAAAAAATGTACTGTGGGAGGCAATAGATGGTAGCTGGCAAGAGGATGAGACAAGACCAAAAAAATAGCCTGGATTGAAGAAATTAGAAAGCTAACTAGTATGAGAAAGTCTTCATTATTCTGTACCATCACTAATTATAATACTTATATCACATCTGAGAAATAGAACAACTTACGATACTACTCATATTTTACAGGAGTTGTAAATGCTTTTGTATCCACATGTGTTGGTACATCATTTTTCTCAAAATTTACAAAGAATTCTTCACATGCTTCATTAACTGACAACCATTAAGAAAACAGCTAAGATGTACAATGCCTCAAATAAAATTAAATGAAAGATTAAATGAAGAAAGAATGATCTCATTAATTAAGACTCAAAAGTTAATTATATTGAATTCTAGTATAATAATAAATTTTCATTCATTTTGTATTTTTTTAAATATATTAACTAAAATATGATTCCGTTATAACGGTACGAGTTATCAAAGTGGCTCATGGTTTCATAACCATGTAAGTTGACCAGAACTGTCCTAGTGTTACAAGTTACTACTTTGGATGTAATGTTACAAAAACAATATATTAGTTCCTGATGTTTTTTAACGCAAATCAAATAAGTATACTAGTATAATGTCAATACAAGTGTATTTGATCACAATAGTGTATTATTAATTCTTCATAAAGTGTCAGCTGACTGGTATTTATTGTTTTCGAGATTTTTTAATTTATCATTAGGCACATTTCACATGAACGAGTCTTACTAACACCTTTTTCTCTTCATTAGTTTATTGCAAATAATGTAGTTCATGTTAATAAACATTACTTTCGCAGGTGCAGATCTTCATCTATGCCCAATGGAGGTGAAGAATCACTGATACTGAATAGTCCCCAGCAATCTAAAGGATAAACGGAGGCATTATTTCTTGACAAATGTTAGAAACTGTATTGTATATTTCAATGCAAATACGAAAGTTTTCATCACATGTGTGATAAAAATGTTGACTCTTTTGTAAAAATTGTACTAAATACATTTCAATTTGTACAAATTTCATCTTCTGTAATTGGAAAACAAGATTTACCACAATTTTTTAACACTGAAATTTTCTTCTTTCCTAAAAACTCCTCAAAAAGTTTTTTCTAAGGTAAAAAATTATATAAGGAATGCTTGAGAGTGAAAATGGGAGTTTAGAAAGTACACACTTTCTCAGCAATTAAATTTTTTTTCTTTTTAATGGCTGAAAAGAGAATATTTGATAGAAATATCTGTAGTAAATAAATTCGAACAATATTCACAAAAATATGTAATTTCAAAATATAATTTTGAGTATATTTTTAACAAACAGCTAAAGACTAATTAAAATGTTATCCAATAATATATCGTGTTACATTGTATACTACATGCGGGAAATATAGAAATGTTTTTAGTGCCCAATATATAATTTATTAAGCCTAATGGGAAAGAATCTGTTGGGTGTATGAGAAAGAACTGATTGGGTAAAATTTGAAAACAACCATCGATCAAAAAAATTTTTTTTAGGGCATATACACATTAAATTAGATTCAATTGGTCTAATTTCTAATACTTCAACACACTTCATCAAATAAACTGAACTTTTAATATTTACAATAAGAATATTATAAGCTTCTGCCAAAGAATAGTTATTTCCAAAAACACTTTTTATAATCAACTCTTTTTTTACATAATTGGTTGAAAAATTCTGTAAAAATAACTACCCATATTATTTGCATAATAATATGCATTCACTCAGCAACTTATTTCTAAAACTTATTATAAAAATTATCAATAAGATGATATGAAACTTTTGCACACCCCAAAACATGAGCTGGTCTTCTCTTGCATATGACAGTGATTTTTACTTTCTCGTATATGTATGTATACACGGAGTAATTTACATAGTATAGAGAAAGTTATGTAATGCTGTGAAAAATCTATTCCGAGATTCCAACAGAAATACACGTTGTGGGGTCCCTGATACTGAAAAAGTGTTTCTTTTTCAAAATGTCTGTCCATTCATGACCACTAGCACCTAAATCATACGTAGGATTTTTTCCAAATTGGATATTCCCCAGTTGATCTGGCTCAACTCAAATCGCTGTGATTTTGAAAAACATACTTTAAAATTTGGGAGTACTTTACGTAAGGTCCCTGGGAAATTTTCAAAATTTCTTAAAAATTGGCTCTGAATTGTTTTGTTTAAATTTCTTATAAGAATAAAGTAAAATATACTTATAAAGGTGGCATAGGTCCAATTTTCACTGTTAGGTCTGAATTTAAAATTGCAAAAGTTTGAATTTTTTTCAAAGTCTTCCTACAACTAAAAAATTGAAGATAGAGATTTTCCCTTCAAATAACATTTTTTTTTTCATATTTAGTTCTTTCAATAAGATCATGCACTTTTTTTTGAAACTTTTATTTACATGCAATATGTGCAATTTTAAAAACTAATAAAAACAAGATTTTTCTCAAAAAAGGCCCCAAATTTTTTCTTTAAACATTTGGTAGGGATAGTGCAAAATGTACCATATAAGATGACATAAATGCCATATTGCTGTATTCTTGTTTTTTTTTTTGAAAAATTTCAAAAATGTAATTTTTCTGATTAGCCTCTCGTGTTGTTTATATTTACATTAGCGGCGATTTCATCACATTATTGCATTTATGAGTACTCTGATTTAATTGATGTCTAATAAATTTTTCACATAAACTAAAAACTTTTCTGTGAAAGGAGCTCAAAATTCCGCATTTTCACAATTTTATCTAAATTTCTTTTATAAAGACCAATAAATTTTCAATTAGTAATGCATTTCTTTCAGATTGATATTAAGTTTAATTTCACTGCCAACATCTAAAAGCTTGCTAGAGCTGACATCAGACTAATTGTGAAGTAACAATCAGTGAAATATGAGAAACTTCCCACATGAACTCACCAACAACTGAATAACTTCTGAAGTCAATAGAATCTTTTTGAGTTCTTTTAAGGGAACTCCAATTATGAAACAGGGAAAGTATGTGTATTCTTGGGTTATAACTAGGGATACTTTCAATAAAGTAAATTTAACTAAAAGATTATTACTTTCTCATGGTACATATTTCAAAACGAGTAATGAAAATAAATGTTATTGCAATTTTTAATATTCACTACCATTACCTGATCACCTTTGGCCAATACGGATAATAAATTTTTAGTAGCAAACATTCCCTTCACAGAAACATAGTGCTGTGGTTTCATTTCTATTTTCATTGGGCATCATTTTCAATGAGTAGGATCTACCTTAAATCACATACTTCATGACAACAGCTATGCCAAAAAGCCATTATGAAATCTTTTAAGAACAACTCTTTGTTTTTAACATTAAATCACTGGTGAAGATATTATCCCCTAAGAAGTAAAATCTGGGCTTGATTTCTGGCAGAATGGCCTTCTTCCAGTGCCTTGGAAATGAAATAGGGGGAAAAGAAAAGAAAAGGAGAAAAAAGGAAAGAAAAAAAAAAGAAAGAAAAAACACAACAACAACAACAACAAACAGAAACAAAGGACAAACCCTTGGCAACTTTGTTTTCAGTTTGACCAACTTCCATAAACTCAAAATAAAATAATTTTTCATGTAACTGTATCATTTCTACAAACGTAATAAAATTATCAGGAAAAATTGATAAAATATCATTATAAACTCTATTTTTTATTAACTGTTGTTATAGTTATTATTATATTAGAGGCAACCAACATCGTTTAAGGCATTAGTTTTCTAAAAGATTATTATTGTTAATTTTATTATATTTACGTGGGAGCCAATGCTCCCATTGTTGTTACGAGACATTCATAGTTATTAAATTATATTATAAATGTATAACTATTTCTATTAAATTAATGATTAATTTGAGGCACATTCCAGGACCTCAATTTTTATAAATCAAGCCTTGAGTAAAACCATCAATGTGCTATAACATGCAAATTTATCTCATTTAAAAATTATCTATCAACAAAAACAATTCAGTAAGTTTCTAAAGGGAGAGGTCAGGTATAATGTTAAAAAATCAAGAAAATAGGGGGAGTGTTGTTCACAATACTAAATTTGAGATTGTGCTTCAAATTAACATACAGATGGTAAAAATGCCATAAAAGTAACTAAACAGATTTTTTGAAGCAGTGTTACCATCATGTGCAGCTATGGCTCAACAACTTCAGCCTCATAATGATCTCACAAATTCTGTTCAGATTGTGATGCATCTTCAAATAGAGAATTGTCATATTTCATCTTCCCAAGAGCAGACTGCATTTAAAATTAGATTTATTTCAAGTGGTAAAAGTGGTTTTCTCAAGAAACAAAAAATTCCAAATTAAATCTGTGAAGGAGAGGATAAAATTAAGGAAATTAAGCAACCACTGGGACAAGAAAAAACAAATTCATGATTGGTAAATTTCAGTTCCCACAAAGCAAATTACCAAAATATTTATTGTTGATAATTGTCCATCGTACAATACATCAAATATATGAATACTATTCATATTCACTATAAATGCATAAGTCTTCTAATGACTATAAAACCAGCAGCATGATAACTTTATCTTTAAAACATTTATGTTCAAATGTACAGAGAATCTCAGTAGCAATTCTATTTTAGAATGAGAGGAAAATCAGGTTTTATCTGTAGAGCAGGGTCGACAAACAAAACTTATTGGGAGCATGGAGCAAGCAGAGGACTACAGAGTGTGCAGTTGGAGCAAGCACTAGAGTGGCCAGTGATAAGAGCAGCAGTGTTCTGCTCAAAAAGAGTTGTCAGAGAGTGCTTGGTTCACAGAACGAGCCGTTGACTCTCTACAGTTTAATGCTGTTTGAGAAGAGCTGTATCTTTCTGAAATTTGTAGTGGGAATGCCAAATTCCACACTATCAATTTAATTACATGAAGGAATGATGTAATTTCAATGACCGACAATTATAATACAATGAGATTAATTACATTTTGCATAAATACACATTACCAAACACAATATTTAATCTTAAGACATGTTCACACATTAAAACTTTATTTACAATGGTGTGCTATCAGCACCCAGCTTGCACCCATTCAGACATCACTAAGAACGTCATAATTAAAGCCCAGAAGTTTGACAATGCCCTTTTTTTATAACTTTTGACAAAAGGAATAACTTAATTGTCCTTCCTGTCTTAATTGATTTTCATTTGGCCTTTTTTAAATTTGGACCATTGATTTTCATTTTGCCTATTTTTGGTATATGCCTTATTTTTGTTTTTTCAACATTATTTTTCTTGTTTTCACATGGCACCATCCCAATACACTTCAAAACATACCTGCAAGCGTGGGCAACACAAAGTTATGGTGTCATGTTTTGTTTTCTGTGGAAGTGGAGACCCCATGACCAGGTAGTGTTAAAAATCTAAATGAGAAAGGCAGACTAGTCAAGATTTTTGATTTTTTTCAATGATCCCATCTGGCTTTGTTCACTCCAAGGAATCCCTTCTTACAATGGAGTGTGGCCTTCAATCCCTTTTGAGAAGAGAGCTCTTTGTATATGATGAAACCTTCTCTCTGCTGGAGATTACACAAGTGCAAAGGACAAAAACGATAATTCTATTTTCACTGATGCCATTTCAAGATTCAAAAAGGAGTCCACAATTTTTTGCATTTCAAAGACACAGCATCACAAATAAAACAAATTAATAGCAATTTTACCGGATGGCCATGTGAAACCAAGATTACAAAGAAAAGATTGTTTCCTTCTACGTTAAGTGCTAATCTGAATTCTTATGCTAGAATAAAAATGTGAATCGTTTTAATTAATTTTTTACAATAATTTCTTTTAAACGAGATTTTTCATTGTTTACATGCCTTTTTTGCTTTCTACTTTAGCTAGAATACACGCCATTTTGAATACCTATTATAGGTAAAATTAATGCCTGAACTTTTGGGTTCTGGTCATACTGAAACATGCTCTTACGGATTCATAACAACACACTTTTTTAGCTAGCCATATAACAGAAAATAAAGAATTTTTTTAAACACAACACTGAAATTTATTTTAATTGTTAAGTCTTAACAGTTTTCCAAAAATTGTATTTTTTGCAAACAATTTTAGATAATATAATTACAAACATTTATTATACACCTTAACAGTAATATTTTTGCAGTCTTTATGCTAAGACTGGTCGTTGGAATCACAGAACAATCTGTGGGATGTAACAAACTTTCTACATGAACTCAACAACAAGAGCAACAACAACAACAACTGTAACCATAATGACTTTATGAATCTTTTTAGGGCCTATGTCTCTTGGTGCAAAAGCAATATTTGTTTTAATACATCCATATCAATCTTGATTTTTTAATAATTATTAAAACACTTAAAACTTCATGTCACCAAAAGTGATAAAAATTCGAATTCAATATTTTTGCAATACAGAACACTGTATGTTTTTAAACTGTTTTACCTAGTTTTAATGCATAAATATGTTTTGAAAGCACGTAGATATTATATTTGGAAACGTGCATTAATGTAAAATAGTATAATAAAATCACACAGCATTGTGACTGTCAATAATTGGATTTGGACCATTCCAAAAAGTAATTGAAGTGAATAATTCCACCCAATCTTTTATTACCCGAGGAATTCCTTGGGGCACATGTACTTAATTGTACATTGTACATTACATTTAGGAATAAGTGCCACAAACAGAATCTGCAATGAGTGTGAGCAACAAAATTGTGCACCAAAAGAATACATCTAAAACCATTTTAAGGGAATTGGTCATATGTTAATTCTGAAATGAGATACAATTTTTTTTCAAATGTGATTTTCAATTTGCTTGTCATTAAGAGATGAATAAATTTGGTAGGGTAGAAATATTTATTTTATTTCACTTGCTTTTTGACCAACACTTGTTTCTATCAGGAGAATCTCAAGGTTCAGTGTTTATGGCATGCAATCATATTCTGCTCTTCATGTAATTCCCTCTGCAGGCTGACCCCTCAGGGAACACAGAACAGCTGGGTGTTTTTCTTTGGGGAACTTGCCTGGACGGACCTGCTCTATAGGAACCTATAAAACTAACTTACATTACATGAAAATTTGAGAGGTCTACTTATTTATTTAAATAAATAAATAAAGAAACCTTAAAGAACATTAAGACTTTTCCTCTAGGATCTGCCACTTGCCAACTTTAAAACACTATCATAGGAAAACCAATTAATGAGTTAATAAAAGCACTTTAATACTTAGTTGCCAATGAACTGTTAATCACATCAAAAATATAAATCTATCACAATTAAAAACAATAACAGAGCAAGAGATCTACTTTGTAAAAATAAAAATATTCTTCTATATATCCCATATATGTAAATTAAACCAATACTTCACTGCGTTCATTTTCACATACCATATTAAGGTGGAAAAAAAACATAAATTATACTGCAATTCAAGCAAAGCACCATAACAAAGTCAACACAGTCTGTCGAAAAAATAATAATAGAAATATTTTTCAAGATTCAAAAAAGATTGTGAAAATAATCCTTTGGGCTTATTCACAATTTGAGAATAAAAAATACAAAGAGCCCCTCTATAAATATTCAGTCTTATCACATTTTCAAAATGCATTCACAGACATTAGAAGAATTCAATTCAACATACCTCAAATTATTACAATCTATTTGAAACTTCTCATTGCAATAACCCTGTACAAAATATGTACAAATATATTATACCAGAACTATTCATCAAAAAGATTACTGAGCATATTTTCTATTTTGTCGATACATAGGGGGTGGTACTGGTCCACCTCTACCAACAGGGGCAGGAAGTGCTCGTTGCGGTGGTTGAAAATTTTGGAAAGCATTATTTGGTGTAGATCCTCTCCACAGTAGTGTTATTAATATAAATAAACCACCCACACATTTTGAAAAGAAATCAATAATTCCCAATACTATAGGAGTACATACTTGAACAAACACAGATATTTCTCGCATGAGCCTTAGTGAAAAGTCACCTAAGTATGTCACAAACTTAAAAAACCCTGTACCTGCTGAAATTACCAGAATTACAAGAAAAGATAGGGTTTGTCGCATGTTATGAAGTGTAAACAAAAGAGAGAGAGCAGATATCCAATGTTTAAATGTGTCATGATAGTTAATGCCTTTAACAGATTCAAGAAATTTTTGAAAATCAAATGAAGAAATTATCTTAAGAGAGTCTTCTTGCTCTTGAGTTTCGTCTTGACAAGAGTTCAAGTTCGGAGTTTGTTTTTCTGAATTTGCACTTGTTGTATTTCCAAACCCTCCATCTACATCAACAGATCTGGTGAAAGGAAATAAAAAGACTAAGTTAAAACAAAGTTAACAAAACAAGTAGAATTTATCATCAAAGTACAAGTGAAACTCACTAAGTCCATTTTTGACTAATGTACATTGCTGAAGTCATATATTTTCTCTTCTTTTTATTAGCGAAATTGTTGAAGTTTAGACGAACTAAATTACTGATTATTTCCTTTCTTACCTATGTCACCGAACACTGAAATTATACACGAAAAATCCATCTTTGGACCTGATTTTTTGTTTCTTAAAAGCAATACAACATATTACAGTGTGTGGACAAAATAACAGGCTTTATCTATCTAGCAAAAGATTTGAGTAGACAAATTTATCAGCAACAACTTCAATTTCAAATAAACCAACTCCATTGATCTATTTTAATACACATAGTCCAGTTGGCAAGTACATTTTTCCTAGAAAAAGGTCATAAAATTTTTTTCTTTGGATATGATGTAAGCATCCAGGCACTTCTTAATTCCCGAAGTTTAGATCTCCCAGATCCTGTGCTAACTTTAGGAGACCTGAAAATCTGTTTGCTTTTTTCCTTCCCACATTTTGAGGGTTTTGCCCTATAATCTTTTAACTTTACCTCCTATCAAAAGAGTAGTTATTATCAATTGTTAAGAAGATAAAATTTCCTCCTACTTTTGTATAAAACACTTTTTCTACATCTAATAATAAGCAAGCTACAGTGCTTCAAAAAAAGTATATAATTTCATTTTCCAAAATATGCACCAAAATTCACATGTATTTCTGAAAAAAATAATCAAAACTATAATAGATGTAGTTATTACTGCAAATAATAATATTGTATATGTTCCTGGTAATGTACATATTGTAAAAATTGTCAAAGCAGTTTACCCGGTACTCAGTGTAGTAATAATAATAATAATAATAATAATAATAATAATAATAATAATAATAATAATAATAATAATAATAATAATAATAATAATAATAATAATAATAATAATAATGTTTTATGAAGAGCTGTAGCTTGCTTGGTATTAGATTTAGAAAAAAGTTTCTACAGAAGTTGTTGGGGAGTTTTATCCTCTTTACAACCAGTATGAACAACTTTTTTGATAAGATTAAAAAGTTACAATGCAAAACCCCAAAAAAGGTCAGATCTTTTTTTGGGGGGGTGTCCTGAAGTTAGCACATGGTCTGAGAGGTCAAAAACTAGGAGTTTTAACCTGTGTCTAGGTACATAAAAATATTTTCTTTGAATATGTTGTAAGACCATTTTCCAGACCTTCTTGAGTATCTACTGATTGGACTAATGTCATTCACTTGTATATCAACGATTTTCATAGCTTCTAAAATTATTATCCACATGAATACAAATTTGGTAATCACTTCCATCACTAGGTTTATTACTGGTTTGAATACTTAAAATACATCACTCTTTCATGATTATACATTAAACTCTCATGATTAGGACCTGCATTCTCAGGTTCTAACTCATTTTATTACAAAATCCTTTTAATACAAATATCTATTTCAATTTTTTCTGAGACAAATGCCTGAATCTTAAAGAATCTGAAAATGGTCAAAATGAGTTATGATCCTAAAACAGACTATCGTGAATATATAAAAAAAGATACAAAGTTGGGTCAAAAATTCATTTCTTCGTATGAGTCAACTGGAACTTTACGGTTTGAACACAGCGTGCAATTTGGTTAATTTTCCTGTAACTACTGAAAAATTAGAAGGGTGCAAATATTAAACTAAAGAAAGCATTTAACATCGTTTCAAGGAAAGAAGTGTCTTAGTGTGTAGATGTGTTCATATCAAAGCTTTTGAAACTTCAAGGCAATCCTGGTTACGCAAAGACTAAATTAATGCATTTTTTGTAGGAGATGAAATATTGCCATATTGCTTCCTAAAAATATCTATTTTAGTGGGCATTGCATTTGCATATGGAAGGTACTGAAGATATTGTGGATAAAATATTAGAAGAAGCTGAGAAAATCATGAAAACATTACTACCAATTAATGTTTTACATGTAAAATATTTAATTTATTTATGTAAAATATTTTATATTGTTTCATAAGTTAGCTAGCTTAATGTTTATTTCCCCAATTTAGTTCTATTTATTCGTTGTTTATACCCAGATAAAATATGTGTTGTAGGTACGGAATATGTGATGTACATTTTGTTCATGTTTCCTGGCCGACTGCTAATACCTTGGCTACGTCTGTGTTATAGTTTCTTAATTAAACTATTTGGCTCCTTTCTGAATTCTGATTGATAGGTGTGCATTTTAATTGCATGGTGGAATTTTAATTGCACGCGTGCTATTAACATAGAGATAAACAACGATTTTTCATGACATTAATGAGCATATTTAGTTAACTAAATGAAAAACAAATATAACACTTTTTTTTTTTTTTTTTTTTTTGTTATTTAAGGTCGCATCAACATCTAAGGTCATTAGCGACCACTATTGCTGTTAACGGTATGGTAACTATGTGGATGAAACGATATGGTGATTGATGATAAGGGGTGAAAGGACGAACACAAATACAACCATGCCCGAGGCGGGACTCGAACCCGCGACCCTTCGGTCCGAGATCACTACGACACTACTGCCTTAGCGATCTCGGCCACCGGGCCGGCAAATATAACACTTTAACTTTGAATTACAAAAGAAGTACAGCATTGCCTTTAGTTCTTTTAAAAATTCTTGGTTTGTTTGTACGACATTAACTGCTACTGTTTATCATTGCTTGGCAAATTTTGTTATGCATTCTATTGTATTCTACACATAATTACTGTACTTATGCTGATTCAGGAAATTATCAGTAACATTACTCATCACCTGTAATTATTATTAAATTAAAAAAAAACATTGTATCCAAACCTTTTATGGAAAAGCAAATTGTTTATACATTACCTTAAACACTTCAGACGCACACATATTTCCAAATTCTCAATAAATTTTACTTCTCTTATTTGAAACCAATAATGACCAAAAGGAATGTTATTTAATTTCACCCACAGACTATAACCAGCAGGTGCGCCTACCATCTCTGGACCTGAAACACATTTGCTAGTTGAAACATTTTAAATCACACTGGTCACATTGTACACATACACATGAGGTACTCCACAATACATATACTACTTCAGATGAGAAACTACCGAGACCATTTCTAAATTTCAACCCACTATGCAAACATATTTAAATATAAAGGATGCCTGCTCATTTTCTGAAACAAATTTCACTGACTTTTCCTGGTTTTCTAGTACATTAAAAAAAAAAAATCACACTACTTAAAAAATATATTAGAGCTACCCTGATGCTAATTGGTCAGCCCTCTTATTTCGCTATGACAAAGTACAATATTTCGTCAAGAAATAAAAATTGAACAAAAAATAACTTTGTGCTACTAACATATTTAAGGAAGAATATCTTATTTTATAATTCTCTCAAAATTTTCGCTGACTTTTAATGATTCTTAGACAAATTCCCTGATTTTGCCCTGACTTTACCAGAGTTTTCCTTATTCCCTGACTTTACCAGAGCATAATCTCTGATTTTTCATGGTTTTCCATGTTTCTCAGAAAGTGGCCACCCTGTTCTAAGGCAACATTCAAATTATCAAAAACAATAGTCATCCTCATTCATAAACAAAGAAACATCACTATGATAAAGGGTTTCCATTCCTGTTTAGGGATCCTAATTTTTAGCCTGTTTAGTACAACGGTGCTATCAAAAGATTCACAACTTCATTTCAGCAGATGTCTTGTTATTGCACCTGACCTAAGACAGAGAGCTTCCCTTATTCTACACAATATTTACAACATACAAAACAACACAGTCCTTTTAATACTAAAATATCCAGTGGGGCCATTTCGAACCCCAACACTTTTTACATCCTTATAACATCTTTGCTTTTGTAGATGGAGTTTGCAACTTCATGTTTATTAACAAATGTTAAAATCTGAAGTGTATAAAATATATATTTGTAAAAATATGTGTTTTGTTTAATATACCTGAATTTACTAAGAATACCCAGGAGGTGTCATTTCAACTCCTTGGGTACTGATCCTGTTCTGTAGTTTCTGTTTCATGCATTTAAACACTGAAAATTTTCAATGTGTCATCTAGTAATTCAGATACCTTCAGAAGAAATACTACCGAAACATTACTTCCACCTGTTTCCTGGAGTTCTTATACAATTCATGCAAATTAATAAAACATAAACAGTGGTTTTCACATGAGTTCATACACAACAATAATAACACAGTTCAAGACATGCACAAATATAGCCCGGGCTACAATAAGGGTTTGTGGTGGTCGATCACTAAAAATGAGTATGATAAAGTTTTATCATGCAGAGGAAATACAGAGAAAGTATTGCAGAATGTAACAGGAAGAAACTTTGAAAGTGTGGCTATTGGATCTTCCAACTACACTTCTTTATACTGCATATGGAGTCAAGACATCACAAAACAATCCAATAAAAACATGTGCAAGAAATTCGAAGTGTCATTTGAAATAGGGTGAATATTTTCTCAGAATTCCTTCATGTAATGTACCAAATTTTGTTCCCATCAGTGTTAAACAAAAATGTGTAAAATAACTATGTCCAAATAAGTGTAACAATTGCGAGACAGTAGTAAACTAGAAATTAAGGGCAAAGAAAGTTTTATTTGTGTCACATGCGAAATCAGTATTACTCAAAGTAAAATATTTATAACATTTTTTATGTACTAATAACAACAATATTACTAACTCATAAAAGTTTACTTCACATTCCACTCAGGATTTCCTTTCATTTACATTCCAACAGAAAAGTCAAGGCAAGAAAATTTAAAAATATATTTAAGATGTGCATATTAACCCTTCTATTAAAAATAAATTATTATTCTTAAGACAGTTCCACTGTTGTAGATTAATATTATTCAAAAATCACTACTTAAGAAATGTTGTTGAAGGCTCAGAATCAACATGATTCTGCTGGGCTTTATAGGGAGCACGAAATTGGGTATTTTAGTATTAAAACACAGACATAAAATGAATATTCTGAACTCTAAGTAGCAGTTATGTGTTGAGAAAAAACACATAGGAAATAATTTAACAGAATCATTAATATACAATTTAAGAAATACAGAAGTAGTAGAAGCCTACCGGAGAAATTGACAATATTACACAATCTCCAGTCACCAGGAAACCATGCATGGAATTTGAACTTGATTCCAGTTCTGTGAATTATACTTAAATTCACAGAAGACATTTTAAAATAAAACAAATTCTTACAAAGTGTATCTGAGGTAGATTCTACAATTGAGTGCATTTTCACATTTAGTCTCCCTCAATCACAGGTTAACCTATTTGCCTCAGCTTTTTCCCACTTCACTCTAGCCTTCCCCTCAAATTTAAATGCTTTGGCCTATCTTGTTCAATTAAAAATTATGGATGGACTAGGAATGAGATGATTAAATTTCAATACAATGTCAGGATACACACCAGAATAACCCGTAAATGAAAATGTTACATAAATTCCATGTAAAACTCGGAAACCACACATTGGACCTCACACAACTCACATCTCTGCGACATCAAAAGATGTCGCAGAGATCCTTAATTCATCCATCATTCTTAGTTATGATATCGGAGAGGCATCAAAAAATGCAAATAGGTTAAGACATTCACAATCTCCCTAAAAAATCTCAACACATGCTAACACAATTACAGCACCAGAAATTGTTGAGAATAGAGATGCATTATCAGACTTAATTTGTTGAACTCTCTCCCCTCAGTTAAGACTGCTATTGACTATCATTAATTTAGATGGGCTAATGTATGAAAAATCAATCTACCAACATTCACCAATATTTTTTTAATAGATTAATCTATTAGCTCTCCTTCAAATACCAGAAGACATTTGGATTACGAAATGATCACACTAGTAAAACTGATCACCTAAAATATCTAGTATGGTGATATATGACAATTCAATAAATGACGTTTATCATAACTTCTACATTAGTCATGACACTTGTACATTAGGAAATAAGATTATGCTGTAATTTACAAAGAAAACAATCTTGAAATTCATCAATAAATTTGCTGTTTCTGAAATTTAAGAATAATATATTTAAATAAAATTAAAAGAAATCCTCATAGAAAGAAATAAAACAGATCTCTAGAGATTTTTCTTTCATTTGAGTGTTTCAGAACAACTTATCTGTGTCCAAGAAAAGAACTATATCACACAAATTGACATTTTCGATAAAGCTTTTACCCCAACTGAAGCCATTTGTTTTGCACCTGAAACAAAGTGCTCTTGTACTTTGTAATTAGCTGAATTTTTTTACTAGTAAAAATATACTCTTTTCTAAATATATTATTTTAATTAACAATAAAATAATGATTTTTGATATGTCTTTTTTCTTGGTCACCAATGAAATACGTCAATAAATTAGCTGAAACAGGAAATATTCCACCCTTCTCAGTTAAATATAAAGCAAGGGGCCTTATGTCATCTTTCAAAATTTTGTGATATTCTCTGATATAATAACGGATTTTCAAACCTGTAATACCAGTCCAAATTACATCCGATGGATAAAATTGTTCAATCCTTTTCTTCACAATATTCAGATCTCGAGGAAGATCATTTTCAGATTCAGTAACGCAAACAATATCCCTGCAACATAATTATATGAAAGGTTACGCGTTTATAATAGATTATCAAAACGCAAGATTAAAAACTGGTCAGTTCCCATTTCATTAAATTGTTTGGATCTGAACAATACACTATAGGCTTATCGTTGGTTGCAACAATACCTGTACGAATTCAAAGCTCCGACATACCGACGCTCCTGATAATGCCCAACAAATATTCTTTTGGCCAGCATTTGCTTCGCGAATATTTGCACCTCCTGCTCTTCTGATATATTCAATAATTTTGCACTCCTTTCAGGAGAGTTGGCAGTAACATTTATAGGTTGGTTCATGATTGACAAATGCTTTCCAACTATGTATTAAATAAAAAATACATAACTACCCACACCACTTCACTGCCCCATAACCCAACCAACCACCCACAATAAATCCCTCGGTTTACTACAAAATACAAGACGTGGGAGTCACAGCAATAGTGGACTAGAAAACACTGCTCGACACTGCCAACGTAAACTACGTAACGGAAGAAATGTTGCGAGTTATCTCTCCTGTCCTAGGGGACAATTATTTCAGACAATGAGCCGACAAGAAACTTTCAATTTTCGCTTGAGGTTCACTACTTTTACATAATCCCTGTTCATCTTGGTCGAAATGACATTCGCCCTCATTTGACTGAGTTGGATACCCCGACCACAGAATCCCGGTGACAGGTGGTGCGTCTAAAATAATTGCCTAGACTGGAGTGACAACTGCCGGTACTGCTATCTTTTTTACGATAAATCAAAGCAGCCAATTAGAAACTTGTCTTTGTATTATAGAGGATGCAACATCATTGGCATCGGATACGCGTCTGCAAAAATTACATGCCGTATCTGATGCCCCCGATGCCCCGTTATTATAAAGAAAATAGGGGGCCATGCCCTTCCTACCAAAACATTTTTTTATTTTATTAAAAATTTACTTTCTCGTATACGTCAGTATATACGGAGTAATATGCATAGTATAGAAATAGTTATCTAATGCTGCGCGAAAAAACGGCGAATTTTCGACAGAAAAAAAATTATTGCCGGGCCCTGAACACAAGAAAAAGGATAAATCTAGTTGCTAAATTAAGAAAAAAAAATCCCCTAATACGTGGAGTAGCTAGAATCTCTGGTTTTTGGGTCCTTGATGTCGAAAAACCAAATGAAAGTAAAACGTCCGTCCGCCGTTTGTGAACAAACCCAGCGCCTAAACCACACGTACAATCTTTTCCAAATTGAAGAAAATAGGTTTGGCTCTAATTGAAGCTTTGAAATTTTGAAAAACATTCTTTAAAATTTGGGGGTTCTTGACATGAAATTCCTCGGACTTTCTCAAAATTTCCTCAAAAATGGCTCGAAATTTTTTCTTTAAATTTCTTGTAACAATAAAGTAAAATAAACTCATAAAGGTGGCATAAGTCCAATTTTTAGGTTAACTCTGGATTTTCGAAAATTGCAAAAGTTTGAATTTTTTCAAGCGTCTTCCTACAACTATAAAATTGAAGACACAGATTTTCCTATAAATAAAATTTGTTTATCATAAATAGTTCTTTCATTAAGGTAATGTAAATTTTTGAAAATTTTAGTAGTATTTGTGCAATAGTGCATGAAATATTTGCAATTTTAAAAATTACAAAAACAAGATTTTCTCAAAAACGGCTCAATTTTTTTCTTTAAATTTTTTGTATGGATAGTTTTAAATGCACTGTATAAGATAACATAAACGCCAGATTGTTCTATTCTTTTGTTTTTCAAAAACGACAAAAAATGTAATTATTTTGACTTGTCTCTCAAGTCGGTAATATTAACATTAGAGGCGATTTCATCTCATTATTGTACTTATGAGTAGATATGCTTTAAATATTGTCAAATAAAGTTTCTCGAAAACTCAACAGTTTTCTGTAAAAATGAGCACAAACTTACGCAATTTCAAAAACGCTCAATCGGAACTTTCTCCAAAAATGGATCCAAATTTTTCTTCAATATTTTCCAACGGATAGCGCTAATTGTACTTTTTAATGTGACGTAAAGTTCATTTTGGTGTATTCTTTTGTTGTTTTCAAAAATTACATAAATGTATTTTTTTTAAAAATAACTCTCACACTATTAATATGCACATTCCCATCAACTTGTATACATTCTTACATTTGTGAGTGGAAGTTCTTCAAATTACTTCAAATGAAGTTTTTCGAAAACTCAATAGATACTCGATAGATTCCTGAACTCAATAGATTCCTGTGAAAAATAGCTTCAAATTTCGCATTGACAGTAGTTTTTTTTAAAGACGGCTCCAAAATTTTCCATGAAAATTGATATTTAGGACCAAGTTTTAGTCTTCATAATATTCTTAAAATAACATTTCGGTTCTACTATTTGGAAACCGAAAAGTTGATAAACTTAAAAAAAAACAAAAAACTTTGGGCGACGATAGATGGTAGCTGGCAACAAGGAAGGGTAAGAGTGTACAGCACCAGTCCTCACCAAGGGAATTAGAAAACTTTACTGCGAGTAAGTCTGTGCAATTCAGTAGCACCTGTAGTCACTTTCTCGTATGCATATGTATATACGGTAGTAATATACAAAGTATAGAGAAAGTTATGTAATGCTACGGAGATTCGATTTCGAGATTTCAACGGAAATACATGTTTTGGGGTTCTCTGATACCGAAAAAGTAGTTGTTTTTTTTTTCAAAACGTCCGTCCGTCCATCTGTAAACACTACAAGCGCCTAAACCATCCGTACGATATTTCCCAAATGAAGGATCTCCATTCGATCAGGATGTCCGAGAGGTCCCATTTTCACAGTTAACCCTGAATTTCCGAAAATTACAGAAGTTTGTACTTTTTTCGGAGTCTTGCTACAACTACTAAATTGAAGACAGATATTTGTGTGACTTTAATCGTTGCTTTATATATACACATCCACACACACACAATCTATCTATTTCATCTAATCTATCTATCTATCTATCTATCTATCTATCTATCTATCTATCTATCTATCTATCTATCTATCTATCTATCTATCTATCTATCTATCTATCTATCTATCTATCTATCTATCTATCTATCTATCTATCTATCTATCTATCTATCTATCTATCTATCTATCTATCTATCTATCTATCTATCTATCTATCTATCTATCTATCTATCTATCTATCTATCTATTTATCTACCTACCTATCTATCTATCTATCTATCTATTTATCTATCTATCTATCTATCTATCTATCTATCTATCTATCTATCTATCTATCTATCTATCTATCTTTTTTTTTTTTTGTTTATGGGAATGCGGAAACCTTTTATAGGCACCACGATATTCCTTCGTGGTAGTGTGGGACTCCCTCAAAGGTTTACCCACTAAAACCGCCACCCTTGTTCAGACCTTCTTCCCCCTGCGGTACCGCCGTTTGGCATTGCTTCGCAGAGGGCGGTCTTAGCTGCAGCTTTTGCACCAGATGTTGGTCTTCTTATGTTATTTCTATCTTCTTTTTTGTCATAATAATGGTAATGAATTGTTCAATTTGTGTCCACTTTTTTTCAGTTTCCAGCATTTGTGTCAACAAATTGCTTGGTTTTAATTGGACACCTAGCTGGTCTTCCAGTGCTTTTCTTTCTATTCGCCATGTTTCGCAGTCAAAAACGGTATGTTTTGCGTCATCTATCGGATAGTGGCAGTATCTACACATCGCATCCTGTCGGTGACCGAAGCGGTGGAGATATTGGTTGAAGTCTCCATGCCCACTCAATACCTGGGTTAGGTAATAATTCAGCTGTCCGTATGGCCTCTCTATCCATTTAATCAGTTCAGGGATTAGTTCGTAAGTCCACCTCCCTGTCTCTTCGTTGTCCCAGCGTCTTTGCCAACTCTTCATGAGCTTCTCTCTGGCTTTCTTTTTTACTTCCTCTGTTTCCTTTTGTTCCGTGATGGTTTTCGAAATATTATAAACTTCCGCCCTTTCGAGCGCTAAGAGGTCAACTGGAGGGCTTCCCGCCAAGACTAACACTGCGTTCTGCGATATCGTCCTGTACGCAGATGTGACTCTTATTGCGCTTGCTCTCTGAACGGAGGCCATTTTCTTTCCCCACTTTTGAACTCCTAGTCTCTCGGTCCACACCGGTGCCGCGTAAAGCATTTTTGCGTGAACTACATTCGAGAGGAGTCGTCTTTTAAAATGTTTCGGTCCTCCTATATTGGGCATCAATCTTGAGAGGCCGCTTACAATCTCTGCCCCTTTTTGTGCCACATTTTTGGCGTGCAGTCGGAAGTTTAGTTTCGAGTCTATGTCTACTCCCAGGTACTTGAGGCTAGTCTTCCACGTGATTTCCGTGCCTGCGACTATGATCCTCGGTTTTGTGTAGTTCCTCTTATCTGTGACGATTATGGCTTCTGTTTTTTCTGTTGCCATCTGTAGCTCTCTGCTATCCAGCCATCTCTTGACCCTCTCCAGGCTATCATTTACTACTATCTGCAGTTCTTCGGCAGTGTCTGCCCGACTGACTATGATTGCATCATCCGCGAAGCCAACTAGCAGCGTTCCTTCTGGTAGATGCATTTCAAGAAAGTCATCGTATAAAACGTTCCACAGAAGTGGGCCGATTTTCGAGCCTTGTGGAACGCCGCATGTCATTTCTTTCTCCAACGTCTTTTCTTTACAGTAATATATAATTGCTCTTTCATTTAGGTAACTGCTAATCATTCTCAGAAGGTAATCTGGAGTGTTTTTTCTCTTGAGTGCTTGCAGAATGTGTTCCCATCTTGCTGTGTTAAATGCATTTCTGACATCTATTGCGACAAGGGCACAGAAGCCCTTTTTGCCCTGCACAGTCACTTTTCCTTTTTCCGCTAGTTTCACTACCGTGGTGATGGCGTCGATCGTCGAGCGGCCTTTCCGGAATCCATACTGTCTCTCGGAAAGCCCTCTTATTTCTTCGATATGTTTCTGAAGTCTTTCGAGGAGAAGGCCTTCAAGAAGTTTGCCTCTTGTATCTAAAAGGCAGATGGGCCTGTAAGATGACGTCTGATCCAGGGGTTTATCCCCCTTACGTAGCAAGGTTAATTTTTGTCGTTTCCATTTTTTAGGAAGCTCTCCCTTCTTCAGACACGTATTGAAGACGTCTAAGAGGATTTTTGGGTATACGTCAATAACTTTCTTTAGTACTTCATTGGGTATTCCGTCAGGACCTGGGGCTTTTCCATTTTTTATTTGCTTTCCCACGTGCTCCAATTCCACATTTGTGAACAGTTGGTCTTCCGTCACTTCACATGGGTCGAACGTATCCCTTGCCCAGTGGCCTTGTTGTGGGAAGAGATCTTCGATGATTTTACTCACCCATTCCGGATCATCCAATCTGGGAATATTCTGTCTGATTTTTAATTTTTTGCTACGATTTTATAGGGTAGACCCCATGGATCATTTTCTACTTCTAGGATTAGATCTCTCCAGCATTCTTCTTTTCGTTTTTTTATTGCTACTCTGAGTTCTATCTATCTATCTATCTATCTATCTATCTATCTATCTATCTCTATCTATCTATCTATCTATCTATCTATCTATCTATCTATCTATCTATCTATCTATCTATCTATCTATCTATCTATCTATCTATCTATCTATCTATCTATCTATCTATCTATCTATCTATCTATCTATCTA